>NNCF01129502.1:651941-728401 GCA_002313205.1 Laupala kohalensis
GATTTACCAACAATTCTCGGAAATGAAACGGTTAATGTTAATAAACTATTGAATTTTATGAGTAGATCGGGGCTCCTCCCACAAGTTCTCGGGAGGGTTTAAAATTTGCATTCCCTTTTCATCTTTACTGTCTTCTTTGTTTTCATCGTTCGTTTCTGTAATTCGAAAATATAATATTTAAAAATTGTTTTCCTTTTTTGTGAAATAATGTATTGGTATTGTTTTCTTTTCTTTTCTTTCATCTTTCTATTTGGATATTTTTTGATTTCAAGAGGGTTTTTTTGTGGGTATGGTCGAGATATTCGGCGAGTCCCACACACGGGGAAGAGTCATTACGGCTCTTCTCTATGGTGCGAAACCGCATTTTTCCCTACTTGCATGGGCTCTAATGACCTCGATGTTGACGAGCCCTAAAGCCCCCCCAAAAAAAAAAATTATTCGCTATATGCTCTTATGTAACGTGACGTATGGATAAATACGTCCCCCCTCTATAATGTTTACTTTATCACTTACTACATTCCTTCTACCTCATGACATCTCGTATTCTTGAGAAATTCTCAAGAGACACTGTTCTTAATTTCCTCATTTTACAAGATCCACGTTGTTCTTTTATTTGCCATTACACGGTATTTCCACGTCTCCCTAAAACTTCCCGACAATTTGTAATAACCTAATTCTATATCCTCATCTCTTGAATTACAAACAGCGCCATTACAATTCCCTCTTTTCTCACTCATGGACCATTGTCTGCTTCCCTCTTATTTAATCTCCTTCGTACCATCTCCCCTTCTCGCATCTCCCCTTATCGCCGTATCTTAATGCATTTTATATCCCGTTATAAGGGGTGTATAAGGGTCGTGTACAATTGTGCTGCAGCTCTTGCCATCTTCAATGATCTCTCTACGCCTGTTTCGGAAGCGCCCCCTCCGCTCGTATTTCTTTAGCTCCGCATTTTCCGTCACGGCATCTTCCACTGTTTATCAACGTGCCCTTGCTCGTCCTCACGTTCACTCATACATATTAGTATATGAGGGTCATTCACATGGAGGGTATTCTCACTGACAAATTAATGTTTTTGAAGATATCTAATGGTATGCGTCTCATATACGAGTATTGTTCTTCTGATCTATGATAAATGATGAATATTAAAAGGAAGTTGGAACGTTCAGATCATTCTTAAGGAGTATGATAAAAAATTCCATGTATAATATTTATTACGTACCATTATTCTGTGCGTTGATGTTCTGGTTGTTAAGTTTGCTCTTCAACCTTATCTTATATTGGGTGAACGACTTGGGAAGGACAGATAATAATTGCTGGGATCCATAAGGTACAAGATCGAAATTTGAGAGTGTCCATACTCAAAACTGAAAGTAAATCTATTGCAGCTAACCTGTTAGTTCAATGAAGAGAACCCTCAGGTTTTCTAAAACATGTGTAATTTGCGTGCAATTTTCTTTGCAGTTCTTAATAAAGAGAACTGAAAGACAATTTTGCTCCAAACCAATGTTTTATTTAATATTTGTAGAATTAATACATAAAAAATATTTGAATGGGACTATATACTTTTCGAAAAAAAATGGAGGGAAAAATAGGAAGAAAGTATATTCTGAGTTTTTATCATAGGTTTTTCGGTTGGTCTCTCGATATTGTTCATTCAATTTTGTTCTCGTCAAACTTGTGAGTTTTATTTTTGAATCTTTACGTTCATAATAACCATGAAGGGTGTTAAAATGTTTCTCGAATTTTTTTTTAGAGCTGAGCAGATTTTTAAATTACAACATACTTATTTCTCTGAGCAAAAAGAACAAAAAAAGAAAAAAACTTTCAAACTAATACATGATTTGATTCAAGATGAGCATCTCCACTCTGCTGTAGGATGTAGAAGAGTAGAACCAAACACTCATATCTGCCGGAGAATCGCAATATAGGCTCTACGCCGCACATGAGTTGCCCTTTGCCACCACCTGCAGCACCGCATTCACCGCTCCTTCCGTGTGTGCGAGTTGTACTTTCACACAGAGGGCCACAAGGTCGAGTCCCGACCTGCAAGGACGGTGTCCGCATCCGCTCCAACGAAGCCAGGTTTTCCCACTTGTAGCGGCGAGGCTTAATTAGCGTCTGGACAGCTGTGAACGCAGTTCCGGCGCGTGGATGGGCGCTTGTAGCGACGCAGGACTCCGCAAAATAGCGAGTTGGCGCTCGGCCAGTGCACAGAGGGAAAGTCATTAAAGTGGGCAATGTTGTCAAACAGAGTAGAGGGACAGTGTGCAACCGTAAGAGATGTAGGATGGTTGGATAGGATCACAAGGGGACTGCATGGGGACTTGCCTTAGGATATGGGGAGAAGGTCATTGATCGAGTGGAGGAGGGGATAAGCTATCGTCACCGAGCGAAGGTAAAAGGAAATGTAGACAGGGAAAATGAAATTTGTGGCAAATGAAATTGGCGAAGGAAGTGGGTGAGAAATGAAGGTGCTTATGAAGGATTTCTCCATTAAACATGGGAACATTAATGAGATGTATTTAATAATAAGTAAAGAGTATTAATTAATAATGTGTGAAAACACCAGTGTTTTTTTAGTAGTGGTGTCTCACTAATGGAGAGAAAAAAATTATATTTTATGTAAAGAAAATAAATTCAATAGAAAATAAATGACAATCAATATAAACTATATAAGTACAATGTTTGCAAATAGGTTGATGTAATAGACACAACTAAATGTAAATTCTACTAATCTATAAATTGTAGAAGTTGATGTCCCACTATGATATATTTCAAAAGGTACTATTATACACTTTTCATACAGTATTCCACATCTAGGAAAATAGAACTACAAAAAAGAGTGTGTGGTATTTGAGAAACATTGGAATGTATTCGAATATTATAAAATATATACTGACGTCGAAAGGAATATGCTGAAAACTAAAATATTTTAAAATGTTTGACTATTACACGTCCTTAAATCCGTTCCGATGAAATCGAGCACTAGCCAATGCTGACTTCATGATTAAGATTCAAGCTTCCTTTAGATAGAGTATAATTTCATAGACCAAATCCTACAAGTCAAATGCATGGGTTACATATCAAGCATTATTTTTAACATAAAAGAACGCAGAAAAATAACAGTGTCACAAGTTTAGTTGAAATAAACAAAAATAATATTTTTTTAAATTAATTACAATTAAAAAGTTATGTTGAAAGATGTATCACATGAATATATAACGCATCTAGAATCAGGTCAGACAATTACTAATAGATCAAAGCTTCAGAATATGTTTTGTGAATTAATCAAAACTCGTTAACATGGATTGGTCATTTAAATTCTTAATACACTGAATATTTTAGTATATTCGTGATTACAGCGATGCACATTTATGTATATTCTTCACTACTTAAAAGTTTTGTTTTTTCAAAATATGCTTAATTGAAGTTCTATTTCACAGTTGTACATACTGCTTAAACATTCGGTTCGCGTTACCTTATCTTTTGCTTTTTTATAATCATCAAATATATTTTTATTATTGTACTTTCCAACGAAAATGAAAGAACCGTCTTTTAAGCTCCTTGATCAATGTGAGCTTTGGACAAAAGCTACTGAATAATTCATTAATTAATAATTCTTTTTTTCTTTGTCGTAAATTAAGTCTTTATTGAAAAGAAGTCTTTCTTTAAGATGAAACTTAAGCTAACTTTTCTGACATTGCTACCTCCTCCCTATTCAGGGTTAAGGGATGTAGATGAATATCGGTCGAGAAGTGCACATCCCACCCTGATAGAAATCACGCACGTAAATTGGAGCATATTAATTACCTCAAGTGTAATGGGGTTTCGTGCGATAACATCGCCGCACAAATTAGGCTAAGGGAGACTTCGCAGGACGTGAAGGAGCGGAGTGCGTTTTTCTTTTGTTCTCGAGAAAGAGAAGCAAAACGTTTCACTCCTTCCTCTTGCACAGCTACATTCTTTCCTTTCCCTTCTAAACTTGCAGGCTCGTGACCTTCTTGTACTGTTCTTTCCAAATTGTATTTTTTTTTCTTTCGATATGCCTTCTTTTTCTTTTGTGTCTCCTTAGCTGCAGTATTTCTGGACCGACTACTTATTCGGAATAGGGTCTTATTTCCTGGGCTTATTGAAATTTGCCTTGGTTTTTCTCTTAAACAAAGAGTCTTTTACGTGTCTCCTTTGAAACATTCTCTACCTTCTTTCTCCTCTAAAGTTTTCTCTCCCCACTACGTCTCTTCGCGGCAATATTACTTCCGAGCGAACGCCGGCTGGTGTCTTTCTCGTGGCGCGTTAATTCTCGCCAATTTGGTTTTGTAAGTCGAGAAGTATCGATTCCGCTCGAGTTACGGTGCGACTTATCGAATCAAGGAAGGCACAGCGGTGTTACCTCGAGGTCTCCACCATTGCCCCTTTTCTCTGAACAACTCCCCTCTTCACGCCGAGGTGACAGTTACTATAGTGCTTGTAATTTGTCTACCTGCCTTTCTCGAGGGCCATGCTCATTAACTCGATTGATAATAGATGGCCATGTAATTCACTTACTCCTCCCGGAGAGCGGACGCAAGACGTGTGGAGGCTGTGTGCCAGTGGCTGCAACGGAGGAGCAGCGCGACACGACGGCGTTGCTTAAGGAACCCCGCGAGACTATTTCTGGAGAACTGGCACTCAGCCACTCGGTACGCACCGTCGGAGCGGTAGAATGAGCTGGAAGAAGACGGGAGTAGAAGGAGTGGAAGTTTATAAGAGACTCACCAGGAACAAACTTGACAATGAATGACTTTGTAAAGTCATGATAATGTGATAATGAATGTGTGTGAAGATGCATATGAGTGAATACCATATTCACAAATATGTCATTTTCTTGTATGAGAGAAATAACAGTTTTTGTTGGAACCTGAATTTAATAACGGTAACTTTTATTATATTTGTGAACTTTATTATATTTGTGAACCAAATTTGGTTCGTTTTAGATACTAGCTGAGATAGAAATATTTTTCTTGTGTTCCCTTGAAAATTTGTAAAATCCGTTCACCCTTCAGACACACATTTACACATGAAAAAACATAATATTCTTTATCGAGGTATTTATACTTCTACATTTTTGTAAATTCAAAATGATTATTTTATCTAGGATTTACTGTATATAAACATGTATAACGTATTTTGTAGGGAATGACTTTTTGGTACATTCAATCTAAGGTATACATGCGTAGAAAGCTATGAAACACCTAAATATTGACTTCACTCTCTCCAATTGGCAGCCTCTGCATATGGCAGAAATCCACGCGCTACACGGATACTGACATACTCGTCTTGTTTCATAAGCAATTTCCCACTTCGACAAGAACGTAATATTATCCTACTTATTATGTTACGTCGAATGAAAATGGGAGACGGGACCGGGGTTCGAACCCGGGACCTGTTACCTGGCGGTGAGGTTCACCGCAATCTAAGAGATTTCTATTATCCTACTTATAATCATCATTCACAGACCAACAGAAATATTCTCAGACCAACCTGAATTATTGTTATGGTACAGATAAGATGCACAACGGGCAATATTGACAATAAAACGAATGCCTCCATAACAACAACTATTACCGATACTGTTCAGTCATTTCTCCTTCTGTGTTACAATTTAGGAAAAATGTGCCACAGCAGTAATAGAATTTCTCAAACAATTATTTTTATATATTTCTTTTTACGTTATATTGTTTTTCATGCACTTCGATTTAAGTAATTTTGTGTTAATTGCTTTATATATTTTGTGATTGTAAATTTTGTGTTATTTGGATAAGAACATAAATGGCGAGAATAAGAAAGTACTTATTTTTTAAAAAATATAAATTTTAAATTATTATTTTTATGTAGGTTAATTCTTTCAAAATTTGGACTAAAAAACATCTTAATTTTCTTGTTTCTCTGGTCTTATTTTCCTTGAACGCTATTTACCTAATCAAGGAAAAAGCTTTCTCTTTTCTCTCACAGTATACATATTTAGGAATCTATTAAACATTTAATCACTGAAATAGAAAAATTATAGTCTTGTACGGGTATGAGACAATATTTTATTCTTTAATATTCTTAGCAGAGAGTGAAGACACAAAAACGGCGCAGGGGAATATAAGAGGTATGAGGATGCATTCTGCGGCTGTTATATCGTGGAGGAAAATATATCTCAAAATATTTAACTCCTTTACATCCATTTATATTAAAAACATTGGGTTTTTTATATTTTTATTACCAACAGTTACAAACAAAAACCGTGTTAATACTCAATTAGCTCATACATAAATATGTACAGGAGATATCGAGGCTAGAAAGGTAGAAAAAAGAACTGGAATCAACTACAAAGAATGGCGTCTGACAGAAGCCTATCCAGAAAAATATTTCGGGGGGATGGGAGACTATTATATTATACGTGATGTGTGTATATATTATGTGTTTACACAAGTGTTAATAGAGACGGTTGTTATGCAGTACATTCTAGAGGGGTTAGCTTCGTAAATAAAATACAAAAAATGCAATATTGAAAATTTTTAATTACTATTTGAATGTTCGATAAGATATAAGAAGTAATTTTTGAGTGAAACTTCAAACATTGGACATTTTGGGCTAATTAGGGGTTGAAAAATGAATAGAAGTTAGGAACAAACTTTTCATGTGTTTATGTGCATGATCACAGGAAGATAAAAAATTACATTTTGAACACATAGGATATAAGTTTCATAATTGTTTTATGAAAAGACAAAAGGTATATGAGTATTTTTGAGATTTTAGATGAAATATTTTTGAATATTTGACAACAAATTCTCAATACGAACGTCTAATGTTGTAGTAAAGAAGTCATGTTTTCCAGTAAAATTATTGATAAACGCAGAAGGACAGAAAATGTATAGTGATAAGTGAATAGTGATTATGACTGTAAAATTGTGCAGGGAAGAGTACTTTATGAGTAACCATTAAAGCTGAGGTGTTGGATAAAGGAAAAATTAACATTGAATGTATCAAGTAAAAAAAACCCTGGAAATAACATAGTTGTGATCAAATCCATACTAATATGTAAAAGCGTAACACGAAAATGTGTCTGTCTGTTACTTAATCACGACTAAACCACAGAACCGATCGTAATGAAATTAGGCAAGGATACAGTTAACATTTCCAGGATGAACAAATACCAACTTTTATTTTTGAAATGTGTCATAAGGTTAAAAATGTTTTTTGAAAAAAATATTGATGAAATCTGGGGAGAAAGAGTGATATTATCTTACGCTGCCTAAACGGTTAGAGATATGTAACATCTATGAATGGCTATATTGTTTACCTCAAAAGTTCTACAAAAAAGTTATATATCTATCTAGAAAAAAAGAAACCTAATTAATCGATAAAACGTTATTAAAAATAGAAGTGTTAAAATACTTTAATTTACGGGAGTAATTTAAGAAGGAAAAAATAAATCATCATCAAATTATATGGATTATTTGTTTTGCGAATTTCATAAGAGTGAAAACTTCTTTAAATAGTAAAATTTCGACGAATACTTTCGATTTGACAAGAATTTTAATGAAATGGTGCAGCCGCGTCATGCATGCATCGGAAGCGAAAATTCGATCGGCGCGGCTCCCGCGAGATGGTGTAGTGTAAACAGATAAGTTTTTTATTAAATTTTTGATATGAATTTGAAAAATAAGGATGTATTTGTTTTAAAAAACAGTACGTAAAAGTGTTTGATCTTACATTATAGATAAGTTTTATTTTTTCCCAAGTCAAAGAAGAATAGTCAAAGAAAAATCCCAGGCAACGCCGGGTTAAAAGCTAGTAAATTAATGAATGATTATTATACATTTATATATGTGTGCATGTTATGTACGTAGACTATATATTAAACTTTTGTATGTATGAACACACAAACATCAGAAGAAATTCAAAAAGGACAAACATATTTCAATTTAGTGGGGGATCGATCCTCACTTAGGCATGTCTATCGCGTTTGATAGGGTTCCCTTAACACTGTGATATTCTACGGCTGAAAATGTATTAAGGTTATGTGCCGTAACAATTTCAAATTTATAATATATTCGTAATGCGTTCGAGATGTATTTAGCATCGTATTCGTTTTATATTTATTTCTCGGCGTCACAGTATTTCTCTGAAATTCTTTTCCATTTTATTTCTAATCCCTCAAGGTAATGTTGAATAAAGCCAAGTTACCAGTTAATTCTTAAGAATTCAGAGTTTAAAAATACAGCGATTTAATTCGTAAAGAACACAAATTTCCGTTACTCTCCGATTGTAAAATGTCAAGTTTAAATGACGTGCAGAGCTATATCGTGGAAAGAATCTGAGTTTATTTCTAATGCCACCTATTCTTTCTAGAATCACAAAATGAATAGATGTATAGGTTTCTGTTTTCCCGTATTTCTTTATGAGAATAAAATGATCTAGAGCGAGAAATATGAAGTGTTTACTGTGTATGTACACATGATATAAGAACACACCCATATTTCCTTTAACGTTAAAAAACAATGTGAGATCTATGACGTTAAAATTTGCCTCATTTAAAAGAATTTTGTTAAAATCATCTGTACGATCCTGCCCCGTTGTTTTAAGGTCATTCTTTTTCCGTGCTTGATGCATTATTATTTGATCTAGGTAGCGAGTAGACATAATTTCTCTTTCCTTTATTTTTTTATCCCAAACCTTTCTCGCAGAAATTACTTTTCTCCCCCTCACTCTTATAACATCGTCCTATAGGCATACAGTATACTCCCCCTTCGCGACCACTCCATTACCTGCTCCTTCCCTATTCTCCCTACGGTGTCTACATTCCCTACCCTTGGCACCCCTCTGGCCTATGCACCCCAACGCCTCTCTCGTCGCGGAAAGTCGTTGGCCGCTGTTAATGCACCAAAGTCGCCGCTCATGGAAAATTTGCGCGGCGGCGCGGCGTGGCGTGCCCTTGAGAATCCCAACCACGCAGCGCCTCCGCGAAGAAGCGCACAATTGCAAGGCGGAGGAGCGTTCTCAGACTGTGAATTATCAATGAACAGAGCAGCACTCGCAGCACCCCGCCGCCACCGAATGGAGGAGCGTGCGCTTCTCTCTCACCTCCCTCGAGGTCTCGTGTCTCCAGAGACACTCGATCGACGACGTTGCGGTCATCGACCACCAGCGGCACCACTGATTGCCTCACAATCACATTGACTGTCACGTTATTAGGACGTGAAATCGGTAGAGGGACGTAGGAAACGTAGCTTGACATGGTACTACTGTGTTGAAACGCTGAGTAAATTCATTAATGAGTTCGTGAGTGTTCTAGCAGATTTGAGAGAACTACTCGCTCTAATGAAGTGTCATTTTCGGATCACGACATTTAAACATGATACCAAATGTTTATTGATAATTGTGATGCTGATCAAGGGAAGACTGTGGTAGAGAGAAACTGAAATTTGGATATTAAATCGATATCGAAGGAAAATATTTAAAGGAATTGGTGATCAACAAAGAGAAGAACGAATATTGAACGATACACATGGTTGCACAAAAATTACCAGATATTAGGTATTATTATCATACAATTTTTAATTTATTTTTCCTTTTTCAATTCCAGGACCTGAAGAAAGGGGATAAGACTATTTGCATTCGTTCTATAAGAAAATAAATTATAACTTTTAATCTAAAATATATGACAAATATATATTAAACTTTGAGGTATTAGCTACAATATTCATGTAATAACCTCATGAAACAACAACTTAGAATAATATTCTTTGCAAGATTTTTTAAAATAAAAGTGTTATAAAAATGATTTTAAACTGTTTATTTAATTATCGGTTTTTTATTATACTTAAAGAAGTTAAATTATTATGATAAGGATTTTGAAATCTATTAATTATGACTCATTAGGCAAAATGTCAATTAATAAAAACAATGAACATAACAAAATTACGGAATAAATTTGTCTCTTTTAATTTATTTTTGCATGCCACCCAAATTATCTAATCAAATTGAGATCGCATACAAAATTTTGTTTCGGAAATAAAATACTCATGGTTAATTTTGTTCGTTTACACATTTATTTGTGAATCAATTGCAATTGCTTTGAAAGGATTATCTAGAGATGCGTTACTGATCTGACAAAGAAAGACGAGTGCTTCGTGAAAATAATTCTTTAGTATTCAGTTTTTATAGCAAATTAAATATCTTTAAATATCAGAATTTTTCACAGAATTTGAATTTGAAATTGTATATCATTTTATATACTTAAAAGCATGTTGTCCATTAATGCAATTCCGTTTACAGAACTACACACGCACGTTGATGCTTTTGATTTTCACATAGATATCTCAGAAGTATATCTCTTCTTTATCACAATGTATTACAAATTCTGTTCATGGAATAATTAAATGTAATTATCATTTTAGAATAATTCATGATCTGTTGATTTTCCAACAAAAATCATATTATTGAATATCTTTTTCTCAATATTGGAAGTAATTTTCAATATTAATACTTGTTTGCAGCAGTATTTAGTATACTTCATTCGTGCTATAATTTATTCATTTCTTACGGACATACATATCGAATGTAGAGAGCAATAAACTAGTAGTTCTTTTTTCAATCAATATGTCTATATCGGTGTAATTTATCAGGGGTAAATTCGTTCAATATATTATTAAATCTCATCTTCAGTAAAAGGTAACGAATAATACGATTGCTTTTGATCGGAATATGGAAGACATCATTTCAATTTGTTACGGTGAATATCCGTGTAAAATATTGATTCATATTGTCTGGTAGTATGTTCATTCCTTGCTCATATCACCCTGTATGACTTGTACAACAACCGTTACCTTGAACGAGCAATCTTTTGTGAACTTGCTGTGGCGAAGGAGATTGATCCAGCGTTATTGTGGGTGCAATCATATCGTATGGCCGCGCCTCCTTCACAAAGTACTCGGATGAAAAAAAGAGAAACTCTCCAGATCAAGAGGGCGGGCGGCAAGTCGAACAAAGTGCGGGCCGAGAATTCTGGCGTGCCGAGGGTGTTAGTATTCACGACACGCGGGGTCGATAGAGTAGGTTACCTGTGGCACAAGGGTCGAGACCTCGGGACGACATGCGGGGGGCAGTGAACGAACGGTTTCCATCGCTAGGGAGGGTGGTGAAGGGAAGGCGCGGGGAATTGATGGAGCAGCCATGGGCGGCTGCCACAACCTGTAATCAGGACCAGGTTCCACTCGGCAAGCGCAAAGATGATTGGGGTTACCACTGACTTGCCCGTCGTGAAGTGCCAATGAAACTTTAATAGTGCTCGCGTGCCACATTACAATTCACCACCTCCTCCACTCTCCTACCATCGCCATCGATGGCGGTCCGCTGCTGGTCGGCCATGAGACACAATTGAGACAGGGGTTGCGCGCGCCCCTGCGGCCCAAGACGGTACTAGAGACGAATGTCGTGAGGGATCGAGTGGCTGCGGTAGGGGATTGAATTAGTGTGCGTGTGAGGATTGGTTTCAGGGCGTACTAAAATGGGGAGCGTTGTTGAAGAAAGTTTCGTGATTCCCATATCTGCTTCCATTTAAGATGCAAGACTACTACAAGGATTTATTTACATCCAAGAAGAGGAGAATGATGGCGTTCAGACTACATAACAATTATTTTTAACTGATGGGTTATGGAAAAGTGTTCGAGATTTATTTACGACATTTTAGTACTAAATGTCAAGTGTAGAAAAAAAAAATAGCGCCTGTAACCGAAAATATAAATAACATCTTGTAGGTCTTCTCGTTTCATACGTTCTCGCCATATAGTGGATAATCTGATATAACTATCTTGTGGCAGATGGATAATTGAGATGCACTTCTCTTCGTTGAATTATTCACAAATGACATGAATGGTGGACAATTATTATGTGTGTATAGGGGGAAATTGAAGGTTAGGTAAATTAGTGAAACCCTGGTAATATTGCATCATATTCACTTTGTCCAAAACTACAAATCCTATTGCCTCACCCGGGGTTTGAACCGCAGTGTTGGGAACAGGTTGTGAAGTACTCTAACAGACAAACCATGTATAACCCATGTATCAGAATAAATATGAATAACAGAAAAATATCATTGAGTAAGAGATAATTTTAAGAATGGTTTAACTCGTAAAAGTCGATATTTAAAAAGAAGTAGCATTACACATTTTCAAATTAATTATTTTCTTCTTTGTTGTGAAGTATGAAATTAAAATCAAAACGTTCCCGTTCTTTTCAATATTTAATTCAAATTTCTGTGATTGACTATTTTCGATTCAATACAAATAAATATTTTGGTATTTGAAAAACATAACTATTATTTCCTCACTTAGGTCCTCTATTAAGGCACAATCATCCCTCTTCCAGACCTCAATCTTTCACTGAAATATGTGAATAATTCGATCTACGTACATATGAATTGTTATGAATAATATACTGTGTCTGTGAATTTTTAACGAGAGTTTATTGTAAAATTTCTTAGATTGAAACACTACTATAAATAAAGTTAATCTTATCGAAATAATAAATATGAACATTTAACAAGAATACACTCTTAGACGCCAGTTAATTTTTTTTTTTTTGCGTGGTCGAATTAAGTGTTTTAGAAAAGTCTAAAAGAAGTCAATCTCATTTGCGCAAACAACCTTAATATCTTATGTTTTTAATATCCTATGTTTCTGACCTTAATATCTAATATTTTTACAAACGTTCTGTTTGGACTAATAAGACATCAGATAACTATGTTTTTATGTCCCCATATATCGACCATGCCAACCAGGAAACGTATGTTTTGAGGGTGAGAGTATTGTTTGGTTAAATAATATTTGTATTGTACATGATGTGCAAGTTGATTAGATAGGGAAAGGAAGAAATATTTAATGTTTGTACACAAGGAATTGTTCGACACTTTTAAAACTGAATGATCAATTTAATAATGTATCATAATTTACAGCAATTTGTGGTATTTCTTGTTAGCAGGAAAATTTCCAACTTAAGGTTTTGCGGTTTAGATAACCTAAGTATATTGTTGGTCTCGAGCGGGGTTCTGAGTCAGTTAGTTGTTATATATTTTAACAGAGTTTATCGGACAAAAATTTAAAAAACAAACTGGAAGAAATATTAATTTCTATATACAGAACGTCCCAGAACTCCATGTAAAATATTAGTTGGATGATAGAGCTCATTAATAGGAACCCGAGTCATAAAGGAATATGTGTTCGGAAATGTCATCAGGAGGAGACAGAGTAAGAACACAAGACAAAATAGTGTGTAAAGTGTTTTTAGGAGAACAGAGGAAATGATATTGGTTTCAAAGTTCCACAACAGCAAATTTCAACAAATAATAAAAGTTTTGCCCTAAAGAGCAAAACAGTGCTACAGGCAACACAACCAACGCAATATTAAGAGGATTCGCGAGAAATTGTCCCCTTTTAAATTACCAAGGATCGGATGATAATAACATCTCTACTACAATCTCAAATAAGGGGTATTTTTCGGTACTAATCCATTAATTCGGTACTAGATCCTCCGCTATTAATATTGCGAATTTCTAATTTTGACATCTTAAAATCTGACATCGATGTTGACATCGATTTAGTGATTAATAAGGAATCACTGGGTCTTAGTTTATTACAATTAAGAAATTTACCGAATGGCGTAGGGATATAAATAATAATGTAATTATCAATCGATCCTTTACAAATGAAAAGGGTACAAACTGCATGGTTTTCCAAACAAATTTCACCTTAGTTTGCGACATTGCAACATATTTTGACGATGCGACAAAAATGTTGACTAAAATGTCGGAATTAATAATTAAACGTATCTCAGCAACTAACTTACAGCGTGTTCAAAATGTTTTTGTTATTACATGGGTTTACTAGTAAAACCATAAAAACAAATTAATTGTATTTTGTAATAATACAAAGGAAAAAATGAAACAGTACTTTTTGTTTTTTTTGCGGTAACTAATTTACAGACGTCTCATTTTATAGGTATTATTATGACCAATAATTCGTTCGTTTTTCATTTCTGTGTACGATAAATATCTGTATCACAAAGTAAAAAAAGACATGAAAAATCGCAAATTTCTGTTCTTGAGAGCTCATTCCAAAAAACTAACCCCTCTAAGAACCGTCAAAAAAGGGTTTGGATCTTTGATTTTCGTATTTGACACTATACAACTACTCCCGATCTACTTAAAATTTTCGGATTTTAGCATTAGGAAGATTACCTCTTGCCTGGACAAGTAGTGTTTCTGTTCATAGTAATTGAGTGTAAGTATGTAGTGTTCTTGTGTATATTTTGAATATACTGTGGTGAGCTATCATTACCATCAACAATAAATATTTTGTAGATCGAAAAAGAGGGAAATTTTTGTTCACTTATTCCTACGAAATTTTATGTCCTTATTTCTAATTTTTGTACTCGTTCAATTTGGCTGTTATTATCTTACTACAGCTATATATTTGTAATGAAAACAAATTATTCAGTTTCTAAGAACAGTTTTATTAAGTTGAAGTTACTAGGTACAGTTTTGCTACGTCTGTTCATAAGTGATA
Source organism: Laupala kohalensis (assembly GCA_002313205.1). Taxonomy (NCBI): domain Eukaryota; kingdom Metazoa; phylum Arthropoda; class Insecta; order Orthoptera; family Trigonidiidae; genus Laupala; species Laupala kohalensis. The sequence continues at coordinate 666,536 of NNCF01129502.1, forward strand.
TAAACGGATAGAAAGGTTGAATTGTTTGTTTGGGAGCTTACATTAACATGCAAGCTCGGAAAAATATCTATTATTTATAAAAACTATTATGGAAATAAACATCATACTCCTATATAATATATTTGTACGATTTATGATTCTTCGAAAACGTAGATTGTATAATATTTAAATTTATACTCAGTTGTTCAATTGCTACGCTACGTTTTGTTTTTACTATTTTTTAACCTGAACCTCCAACCTAGGATTGAAACATTTGATTAAGGTCTTATATATATATATATATATATATATATATATATATATATATATATATANTATATATATATATATATTATAATTGTACAATTATATACTGGGTTAGATACATGGTCATAAATAGCCGAATTCCTATAAAAAATAATTAGGACCTCCGCATTTAATTTTATAAATTGTGTATTATTTATGTTTGAAATGATACAACTCTTTTAATGAATTTTAATATCTCAGTGAACAACAAATTTTATTTATTTGAGAGTAACATTTTACCTCTGTCATTAGGTCCAGTTAGTGAACACCACAAAAAGAAGAATAAACTATTTCTTTNTGGAGAAGTGAAGTAGTGGAAATTGAGATCAAACCATACTTTGAAAAAAATTTGACACAATTTTTGTACCAAAAGACTTTATTTAATCTATTTATTTAGGTTGATAACGTTTTTCAGTTTACTTCCGATTCTTGTTTCACAAATTAGTTAATATGTTTGTGGGCTACAACTCTCATTGCAATATGTTATTCGGTAAAATTTGCAAATTAAACGAAGCATGATTATACATCAGTGGAATTATACATTATAGAATAGACGGTTTTAAATTATAGATCGGTTTTACACATTAGCACAATTGACTTTTGATGCTATTTGCTGCCTTTGATCTCACGCAAATTTGTATTTAACTGTAATCTCATTTTTGCTTAAAAGTTTCTCATTTGAATAAGATGCAATATATATTCGTATGAATGAAAAGAGCTAGATTTGAGAAACTACGAACTTATTTTAAGTATTTATATCAAGCTTTCAAAAAAATATTTATAAATATCCTGCAAAACAAGGACTACGGATAATTACATATTTTGTCTACCACTTAACTGCTGACAATTAATCAATATAACAATCTTTGAATTAATTCTAGTGGATCTATTACATTAAACAATATTACTTCAAAGGTTGTTATATTGATAAATTGCAACGGACAAGTAATGAAATAAACTGACCCAATAATTTCCTCGATATCATATCTCTACGTACAAATGCACAGACAACAGAAAGGCTGAGAGATAGCATTCCGTAAACCACCTTTTAAGTATGAGAGATCCCGAAATCTAACTGTCGTAAAATAAGTAAAGAATTATATATCATATCGGTATCTCAAGTATAGTCCGTACTGTCTCATTACAAACCGGATGATACATACATAGATATTATCACCTATATTCATAGGTGAAAAATGATAATTAGGTAGCAAATAATATTAAAGCTTTATTTTATATTACTTTAATTATGTACTTTAACATCAGTTTAATACGATATGTTTCATACTATACGACTTGATGTAATTTGGATTCATAAATAATATTTAATTTTTTAAAAATTGTAGTAGGTCTTGTCTTAAATGTTTCACCTCTCCCCTTCATGCGTCTGTGCCTGACTATAAACATACATTTAATCCAAATGAGCATTGTTTCTAGTCCCGATTGCTGATCATGGAGAGTTTGCACGCCAACCAACTTGCAACCATCGCGTCTGGCCTTTAGTAACTTCTGCCCCGTCACCGCTTGATCCCATCAAAGGACGCCTGTCGGCGCCACTGGGACGCTGGAGCCGAACAGCTCGTCTCTCCGGGCAGTTGCTCCACAGGTTGCCGAAACCCCTAGGTATCACATCGCGAGTTTCCCCCTTCTTCCCCTTCTAATCAGCTGCTAGTGTTTGTACTTTCAATTGCTGTCTCACAGAGTTAAGCTGTTCGTGGCAGCTTTTTCGAACCGAGTGGAGTGGTAAGAGGATGGGAGGAGAAAGGAGAAGGGAGAACTGAGCCTTGGGGGCCGCCACCGGGTTTCCGTCAACCCTCAAGGGAAATCTTTTGCCGATCACAACACAAGGGAAACGGAGGTGCTTGCAGGAAAGAGACGGGAGCTGCCGTGTGTCCGAAGAGCTTTTTATTCGCCTTCTTTTTTTGGTGAACCACTTCTCTCTTTTTCTTTGGACCCAGGACGCTATCACAAATTACCTCCTGCGAGCTGCCCAGAGGTCGTTTATTTGCTGCAAATTGCATTGTGGTTGCGCGGCGCAAGTGAATGTAACGGATACTCAGGAGGGCCTTGAACGCGGCCGAGCGTCTGAGCAGTGAAGCAGCCAAACACTCGAGTCTGTGGTGTTGCTATCGTCCTCTTAGTTCTACCCCACTCAGAACGCTTCGCAGATCCTAACTGAGATAAAGCCCTTTAGACGAGGTTTTGGCCTCTTGGTCAACAGGCTGGGATTCGTTTCCCAAGAGTACTTCAGATTTCGCTAATGATGAAGGATGAGTTCAGTTTATACCATACTCCACGATTTACAAGAATCTGTCATATGATTACAAAAATAATTATTTTATGACTTTTGTTATACAACACATTACTCATCAATATAACGTATGACTTAACGCCAACACAATAATTGATTTCTAATATGTATGCCATTATTTGCTACTTATTAGTTGTCACTGAATACAATTTGTACTTTTGTCTTGCAGTCGAGAAATATTGATAATTTTATAAAATAGCTTATATCAAATTTATCTTATTGCTTTACGTCCATTTCATTCTATTTACTTCATATTCACATACTCGCACGTAGGTATGTATAATTACAACTTAGGAAAGGTAAAATAAAGGACTTTGTGCATCATTTTAGAATTTTGCTCCTTACGATTGAAACGTCATTCTAGAGTTATTTTCCAGATTGCAATGCACTGGTTGACGAATTTCAATTATTCTTCCAATTCCTACCCTGATAGTCATTCTTGTTGGTTCATTTCTGTACTTCTAAATTAAATTTTAGTCATATTCTTAGGATTGTCGTTTTTTCTTTCACTTGTCTCTCCTTCTTCTTCTTCTTCTTCTTCTTCTTCTAAGGGATATTTTTAAAAAACTTTTTGACTATATTTACTCTTTCGAATTTCAATTTTCGTACAAAACTGTTCATATTATAGGTGAGGATGTTATAGGTGTTCATATTATTGGGGACCTAGGTTCAATGAGTTGGAAAATATCGTGATCGAGAGCGATATAATATATTTCAGAACAATTTAAATTTATTTTATTCTGTGCGTATGTTCTTTTATTTGAAACATCCTTCGAGGTATTCCCGTGTTTCATTGAGTGAACACTCATGTGTCTTCGCTGTATTCGCTGTTGCGTCTCTCGTAACACGAGAGGGCGTCCGCCCGCTTCGCTCTCGCCGCCTCTTCCTCCACTCGGATCAACGGACCGAGGAAATGCGCTTTTGAACGCTCTGGCGGGGAGAAATGAAGTTAGCGCCAGGGCCCTCGCGGAGAAACGCGAGACCACGCGTACGAGCCTTCCCCTCGCATTCTCGTACTCCTAACCGCCGTGCCTCCTGCGTATATTCGTAGACGAATCCGCTGCCACCACGTGAAGCTCACTCTCCTTCGCTCTACACATTCGCATTTCTCGTTCTCCGCAAAAATGTTTTAAATGATAGTTTGAAACATTCTCTATCCACTGATGATGAATTTTTATACCCTTACACCGCAAAATTTTGAATTATTAAACTTTAAATTACTATAGGCTTATATGGAGAAACTTTTGAAGGCTATGTTTTTTTTGATATTCTGGCAAAAGTACCGGTTTAACGTTGGGAAAAAATCCTACTAAAACATAGCAAATAGAAATAAGAACGCAATAATGTCCAGATTTTCATACCTTTCGAGGCATTTTCAAGAATAATTCACCGAATACTGCGGAAATTACTGATCTAACGGAAATGNATGGCAACCGCATCACGTGACTGTTTTGAAGACAATGCGACCCTTGTCAAAGAAGGAGTCAATCGTCAGTCTAAATTAGTTATCAAGTTTTAAAATCACTAAGTAATTGTTCTCGTCCAATATTTAAAAAATCAGTGGAATGAATTATTAATTAATAAGAACTACTTTGGTGAATATTTCCAAGTTTCGTGAATAGTTGATAACTTAACTTCAGTCAACGCGCATATTATACCTTAAACAAGTTCGACGTATTCTGGGTTACTGAGAGACAAACATTTTCCATTTATATAGAAAATAGTTATTTCCGTATTACTTTAAACTTTCTGACTAACATACCTACGTTTCCCATCAAAACTAAGTGAATGACAAAATTTACTGCATAATTTATGTTTTTCAACTACATTCCAAACTAATCAGTTTACTCACTTCTAACTTTCGAAATATTTTTATTTTTGCTGACATAAAATTCAGTTAAGTATTAAAGCTGTCTTCATCAATTTTTCGTCTAAAAGTCCGTAAAACCCGAAACTTTTGAATTGAAATATCAGTCAAAATACAAGACTGATGATATATGTATGAAAATAAACTCCACCACTTCTCATAAAAGATATGGCTCCGGAGTTTAAAAGAGGAAGAATATATTGTCGTTGAAACCGAAGAACGGCATTAGTCTTCTTTATCCTCTGTCTTTCTCTCCACTTTGTTTGAGCCGTCTGTATATAGACCAACAGCTTCGCCTACTACCTCTCGCTGTCTGGAGAGTATAAATCTATAAAACTCTCGCTCACAGTACACTTCTAGACGGTTCATGAGCACGTGAGTTTACAGCGTAAATTGTTGTTTAACAGGTCGGCCTCGCGCCTGTCAGACCCTTCCGAAACAAAAGCATGTGTTACATGATTTACATGTCCTCTGATGTAACGGGATATTAAGTAGTACATACGAGCTGTCAGGATTGTGTTGTTAACCTCATTTATCTCGATCATTGCGAATGGTGTGAAATTTGTTTCTGTGTCGACGTCGTATAATCGCATCATGGTAATACGTTATACATAGCATAATTTGTAGAGCATACATAGCAATATTTGCACCCATTCATTGTGAGATAAGTTATTTATGAATTTTATGTTAAGTAATTTTATATACTAAAATACTCAATATTTCAAAGGTCAGTATGTACGAATATATACCCCAATGCTTCATGAGTTCAAGCGGGGTAAAAGGGGACCGGAGAATCTCGTTTAGTCTTGAGTACGACACATGCTGCGATCGTTTGGACCCAGGGGATAGTGCCCTGGAGCAAGTCTCATTTTACAATGCGCTAAAAATGCGTCTCTGCAACCAGCGTAGTACCCTACCACCTGAACAAAGCTAACTGTGAAAATACAGTTAGAAAATACATATTGACAAATTCACGAGAAAATAAATCAAATTCAATTGTTCTTCAACGACAATATTCTTTGCTACGGTTTATACCGTTTCAGGGAGACTATTCTATTCTCTATAACGCTTTTCTACTATTTGATATTATACTCATGTCAGATTAAATATCGTATACTTTACATCTCTAACTACATGTATTTCCAGTCAGTTCACTAACTATTACTTAATTTCATTAAATTGGTAAATATGTGTAAGTTCAAATAATTGGGGGTGTCGAATGATGTGTTGTGTTTTTAGAGAAATCTTCTGAATATTATAGGTAATAATAAAAAAGATTTATAAATGAGTCACAACGTTATTTAAATGAAACTTCTTAGTTTTAGTGCCATTACACGAAATTCTGCTATCCAAGTGTAAATAGAAATAGGAAAATAGGAAATAGTCATATTTTTCTGAATATTCCTATTTTTCTTCAAAGACAAATATTTATGTTTGTACATACTTTAAAATGAAATAACATTCAACCCAGTTGAATAAACAAGAGCATTCATTAAATGAAGATTAATTCTAAAAAAATACAGTTAGAAAATACATATTGACAAATTCACGAGAAAATAAATCAAATTCAATTGTTCTTCAACGACAATATTCTTTTATTCGCAGACCTGTGTAACTTACGATGTTTACATATACATATTTACCAAATCGTAAGTTACACAGGTCTGCGATGGAAAAATTATTCAAAATGTAGTAAGTGGTTTTTAAAGATTTGATAATGATGAATCCGGAAAAAGTGCTGTAAACAATNACGATGTTTACATATACATATTTACCAAATCGTAAGTTACACAGGTCTGCGATGGAAAAATTATTCAAAATGTAGTAAGTGGTTTTTAAAGATTTGATAATGATGAATCCGGAAAAAGTGCTGTAAACAATTCATCATGTAAGGTTATATCTTATTTTGAAATAATTGCTAAATAAGCAAAAAAATTACGTTATTAAGTTGAATATTTACTTATATATTAGGACGATTTAAAAAAAATTTTGTGTGAGCGAGTGAAGGTTAGTAATTCTTAAGTGTAATACTAGTGCAATCCAGTCCGATTCGAACTATATTACTTTCATGCAGCATAATCGGGTTCAAGCTGAATCTTTTTCACCTTTCTGTTGTGTTTTGCGGGTGAGTTTCCTACTATGAAATGATAGGTTGAGTGATTTCTCCACACAAATCATGTTATATACTAGGCAAGTTTACTATATAGAACACAACAAAAAATATGTTTTATTAAAACGGTATATTTCGCATTTTATGGCATTAGGCGAGTAATTCAAGTTCCTCACAAAGTTCGTTGTTATGAAGAAGAACGTAATAAATAAATAAATTTTTTATTGTCAGAAAAGCAGTACAAACTGCGTATGACCACGTGGAGGACAATAAACTAATTTACTCTTCGGAAGCAAGCAAGGGACCATCCTATCAATTCCGATCAAGGGCCCTAAGGCAGAGGCGGATTCAAAAATTTCAGCGAAATTTCCTTTAAAAGATAAAAAGTTAGCTGCGAGTTATAATACTAATAGAATGTCAATATTTTTGTAATTTAACGCAAAAAATTTAATTTTACAAATTATTATCGAACTATAGATTATTCTTAGTATAGTGTTTAAGAATTGAAATAACACTAAATTCACGATTTATTATTACAATAAACATGCCCCTATACAAAGCCTAGAGAACCTGTATAAGAAATCCGCCTCTACCCGAAGGAAAACCGGAGCAAAACCCGGGTCAGGATGGCAGTCTGTATTCTACCCAAAACGTAGGCAGTGGTTTCAAGGAAAGAAGCATTCTTTCCATTTTGTTATAACAATGATTTTGACGTAATATAAGAACAATGAAAATGACTGTTACTTGGGTTAGTATAGTGTGTAATGATTTAATTAAAAACCATATGATATTTTTCGTCCCCAGCATTCGGTCAGCAAAACATTCTGTTCCCTCTTAGCCAAATACAACTGTTCCTCTGCCTACATCTACACTGAACCGGACGTATTTGAAACAAAGTGGGAAGATGTATGGGTTGGGCCTGATATAAGTAAACCAATGGACGGCAAAAATTTCAATAAATGGAAGAAAGTGTAAATTAAAATGATTTCAAACTCTTGTAAATGACTTTCTAGGGGGAAAAGTAACAGGACTTTAAAAATATTGACGGAGATATGCATGAAGATTCTAGAAGTTGGACTGCAACATGAGCTTGAAGATGAGCTTGACATGAGGATTCACTCTTTACACTCCAATTTGGACTACTTACCAGTAAATCTTGATGCACTTACTGAAGACCAATTGAGAGGTCCCATCAACACAGAAGAGAGATGGAGAGTCAATTCCAGGGTAGGTGAAATGTCCAGATGAAAACTGGTAACGGTTAGATACGAAAAAGAGTCGATACTCAGCAACAAAAAGTAGTAAGAGACGTTTTCAGGGGAAAATAGGCTTTAAAAAAATGTTTACACACTTAACAAACACTTTGCAAGTATTATTGATAACGTTGTTTTATTTTTATTTTTTGCAATAAAAAAGAAAGTATGTAAATTTTAAACTCTTTTTTGTATCTGACAAAGTATAGACATCAAAACCAAAACAATTTTCAGATTTTTTTGATACCTGTTATAATTTATATTATTTATGTCCATTTCTTAATTATAAAATAGTTAAATATTTCATACGACTTTAGTTAGTATAGTATCATATTTGCCTTGTGGTATGAAAAGTTTTCCATTTCGGGTATTGAATTAGGTCTTGGGATATTAAGCATGCATTACAGCTTGAAATATATAATATATAATGGAATACAGACGGAGGTGGACCTGTTTAATCTGTATTTTACTTGTGTTGACCTCTGGAAGGTCTGAAAATTTGACCTTTTTTGCAGAAAAGAAAAACATAATTAATTATTGAATCATAATTGTAAACACTTATGGAAGACGCTTCCGACAATGTTCTATTTTCTCCTTCCGTCTTTCTGACAACAGTATTTTCCATTGTTGTTTCTGCGTCTGCCATGTGTGGCTGCATCTACGTTGGTTGTATTCCTTGTGGTAATTATATTGCGCTGTAAAAGTAAAACATAGCCTTGTCATTGAACCTGATCCGTTTGCTATAAAACGGCGTGCTTTCCTTGGGAATAGTGGAGAATTCATTGGTATCTTCTCGTTCTGACTTCCCATTGGTTGCGACTATTCCTGTAGAAATTATGCCAATGGAACGCTTTGTGTTTGTTCGTGCTGTGTATTCTTTGCCTGATTCCGGGGTAAGTAAAGATTTTCGTCTTATCTTGTTATTTTTCAAGTTCATGGTTTTATGTTGTTTCAAAGCTGATGATTTCGGTTCCAAGATTGAGTGTTCTATTTCCATGCTTCCTTTATCTAGTACATTAGATATTGTTTTTGATGGATTCTTGACAGATTTAAGTTGTATGGGATGAGCTTGTATAGTTCCACATGTAACACTGTCAGTTTCGTTTCGAACAATTGGTTTTTTCAAGATTGATTTTGATGCTTTTAAATTCGGTTTCGGAGAATGTAGTGTAGCTTTAGACGTTCCGTCTAGTGCTTTACTTGTTTCTGGTGAAGATAACATCGTTGGTATTGGTTGTGTTTGGTTGTTTTTTGAAACGTGCGTATGTTGGCATGAAGCGTGCAACTAGTTGCAATTGGCCGTGTGAATAGGTGAGTTTCCTGCTTTAAACGCACACGGAGTGTTGCAGCGTCTAGCGTTTTTGCAGTATTTATAATGGTACCAGCACGTTCTATGAGATTTAGTCCTCGGGCTCACGCATGGACGAAAATATTGCTGGTTCCTCCGAACCGTTTCGCGGGTGGTGATACTAGCCGTAGTAGTGTGTTGGTTTGAAAGTTGCAAGGAGTGAGACATCGCTTGGCGTCATTTCCGAATTGGACATGATACCAACAAACGTCCGATCGCGATCTGGATTGTGGACGGAAATTACGTTGTTCGCTCCGAAAATTGCATTGAGATATCTGTGTTTGTAATTCGGTCATTTGTTTGGTTATGTTGTCTATTGCCTGCATAAGATAGTTCATTCTGGGATCTGTAGTTCTTCCTGTGTTATGAGTACTCGTTGCGTCGGGAATTTGACCGGGAGTATTTACACAAGTGACTGCCACGGTATTTGAAGTGGGGAATTCTGCGGCGATTCTGTCGGCGAGTTCCGCCTGCTCAGATACTTCCCTTGCGCATCCTCCTGCCAAGATAGCTCGAATTTGAACTGGTTGCCCTAAGCCATATTTATGACAAAAATGACTTATCTTGATGTTCAATGCCAGCGAGATTTTTGAGATGACGTAAACACTGGGATGGCGTACGATCACCGTTGGCCTCCGCTGATAAAATTTTGTCAATTCTGGCTTTTTGCGAGTATGGGAACTGGTTAATAAGGAATTGCTTCAGATCGTCTTATGTACNTAGTGTCGTAACCAAGACTAGTCATTAGGTGGACGTACTTTTGAAATGCGTTAGTAATTCCCAGTGCGTTAAAATTTGCTTCCGCAATCGCGAACCACGCTCGTGGTTCGTCTATCCAAAACTTTCGAGCGATAATGTGGTCGCGATCGGGTACATCGTCGTATGTGTGTATAAGGCATTTTAGACGATTTCAATAAATTCACCCGTATAAAATTGAACCTAAGGGAATTTAAGATTGATTGTCAGTAGTGGAATGATAGACCACGAATTTCAACAACAAAATGAACTAATCCATGAAATGATAAATCATACAGCTGAAACTGAATGACTATTACATTGGATAGTGCAATTTGAGTTATTGCAAGCATAACCTCTTGATATGAACACGAATCCGTCTCCTTGAATCTCTCCAACGACCTTGTACGGCAGACCCTGTCAAAACATTATGTTCATATATGTTTCTTTTCAAACACAACATTGCCGCCATGATGAGATGAATCCAGAGCCATCCCAACAAAACAACCTGCAAGGTGCTATCCACCTCCTTTCCTGATCCTGAAGCCTGATCAACCCTATTCAACCTAACTTTCGTACATTCCTGTCAACTTTCAAGACATTTCAAGAGGATCAAATACTGCTCTCCACTTCAACGATCCCGCTTCCGTTCCAGCAGACGGCCTTAGAGTAACTCAGAACAACCATCAAAGCATATTCGCAGATCGTGAAGTTTTTTCCTTCAAGGAAGGTTTTTTTTTCTTCAGGAGGGGAGTAATATAGCAGTAATATGACATGCTAAATATTATTACTCGCACCTAATGCTACATATTATCACTCCATGCTTGTTATTACTCACTTGCATAAATATTACATGTTATTATACGGAAGATATTCTGTTTCAAAGATACCAAACGCAAGACAAACGAACGTTTGTTCATGTACTCCAAAGAACGACAGATATGCACGCGTTCCTAAACAAGAAATGATGTTTGTTTGAGTTTACAAGAATGTCAACGCAAGACTAAGTGACAAGAAATAAGAACGCTATTAGGAAGGTTCCAGAACAGCGACAAAGGATTCTCTCGACGAATCAGAAGGTAACCAAGGTGAAATTATTTTGTTGATTGCAGCTAGAAATCATTCTGACTAGAGATTTCCTGCCGAGCAGACCTCTGTGAAAAAAAAAATAGTAATCATCTCTAAAATCTTAAAAATGTATCTTTAAATACCAAGAAAATAGTTTTTATGTATCCAAACGTTTCTTTATTTTGAGTATACTTGAAATTTTCTCTTATTAGATTAATACATTTGAAAATATTATTTAAAATAATAATTAGGTATTCGCCAACATTAACTTTCAGAAATTCAAAATATCATCTTTATGCGGCTGCTCGACGTCAAGAAAACACTGTAAATATTCGTCGTCTAGACTTCAAATTACGAGCTACGCAACGTCGGGATGGCGTTGTTTAGTCGTTGTAATGAATCATTTCGTTGAAGTAAACAACTATTCATAGTTGCGAAAGCCATGGTCGATTTGACTCCGTAAAACAATTGCTGAGGCTGTGCTGCCTCAGTCATGAGTCAACGAACCGAATGCATAGAACGCAGCGGAGCCAAGTGGCATTTAGCTGCAACTACGAACGAGATCAGCGGCGAGGAACAAACAACGGTTCTTGTAGCTATGCCGGATTTTTGAGCGGGGCTGAGTTGTTGCGCGCAAAACATATAAGCTGTAGCTGTTGATGTAACTTTCTTCCTCCCTGACAAAACAGCGTTAGCTTCCGTAGAGATAGAAAATTGGTCTCGTTCAGACGAAAACTGTTTTAGGACAGCTACAGCATAAGCTGTGGCAGCTAATGGTAGTGTCTGTTCTCTAGACAGCGAACGCGTGAGTTGTCACAGCTAACTTTATGCTGAGCTATCTAACTCTTTTTTCCGTGCAGGTTTATTTTCCATAATTCGAAGGGTTTTCGTATTTCATCAGGGTTCTTATCCATAAGTTGTAGAGTTTTTTTATTTCATCATTCTTTTTTGTTATCTTATATCAAACAAATCTTAATCAACAGTTTCACCAGCAAACGTTAATCAACAGTCATAACTTCTTTACTTACTAGAAACAAATAAATGTGAAGTACACTTACTTATGTGAAGAATAAAACTAAAAATTTGGTTTCCAAGGTATATGTACTCAGAAAATAAATTCATTTAATTATTGAAGCAAAAACACAAAACAATTGAATTTAAGTTTATATATCAGTTTGAACCTTGGATTTACTATCATATTAGCAATGATAGGAATATTTGAAGTAGTGTATGAAGGTATTTTATAACTTGAAATGGATAGGAAATAACTGATGCTGAAGTAGTATCGTATTGCAAGGCAATCGTTACCTCTAAGTAACGAAACCAGCAAAAGGCAAAATGGCGGAAACATCAATGTCGTGGCTGTGTGCGAAGCATGTGCCACCTCATCTTTACTCCCATCCCGTCACCCAGGCGCCATCTCGCCACCTTCCGGGTAAACAGCGAGCCATTATCTGCACCTGCCGCGCGTCTCCAGTTACCTATGGCTGTGTGACCGCGCTCACAGATGCCAGCAAAAACGGAGATGATCCGCATTACGTGGAAATAACGGAACACTTCTTTTATTTCCGAGATGTCACCTCTACCATTAGCGAATTGCATTGCGTATCATGTTTCAGTTTCTTATACCGTGTTCTGTTACGTAAGTTCTAGTGTTACCTAACTTTGTTATTTTTCGCCGTATTTCATGAATTTCTGCTTTTATGAACAAATAATTTCCTATGAACGTTCAATAGTTAAACAGGTTGTACCATTTACTTCATATTCAAGTGAATGATTTTTCAAGACAGAACGTACATCTCGGAAAGGGCATGTTTGACGAAATTGTGCAACATATGTCGCTTAAAATTCATTGCATGAATATTAAGTAGAGAACAATAAGGTAGAGATAAGAAAATATTTCTCAGTTTAAAATTTTTTCCTCTTGTGATTAATGGCTAAGTGGTGGTTGAAATCAACATCGTAATTTTCAACACATGTCTTTTCACATCTTCGATCATAAAGCAGCCATATCCATTGCACACTTATCCATTCCTTAAAAAGAACTATATTATCCTTTCCTTAAAAAGAAAAAAAAATAGCTCTATTAAATCCCCAATACTTAAAAAAGAAATGTTTTTGTTGTATACCATTTCTGTATTTTAGTATTACATTTTCGAGTAATCTTTTATGAATAATTAATGAGTAGAATGTTTGTAAAAATAAAGCCAAGCCTCGTATATTCATATAATCAAAATGTTTCAGCAATTATAAAACTGTTCAAAAAGCAACAAATCGGCATTTCCATTTGTATTTTGTATTAGAAATATTAAGAAAATTTTGACCCAAAAATTAAGAAATACGAAACAAACTAATATTTATATAGTATAATGCTATATAATCTTGTCCTGCATAGTCGATATATGCTTGAATTTTAATGAATATCAAAATAATATTTTTAACTCTTTGACTGTTTGTTGTAAAATTGACTTCATTTAAGAAACACTAAACCAGCAGTATGCGGCACTGAAATGTCGAAAAACCTGGTCGTCTCAACGTAATTTATAACAAATTCCACGAAAGGAAAACACAGAAAGAAAATTTTTATCATTTTCATGACAAAGATAAGAAATACCAGATTCTATTGTGAAATCGTACTCATTAAGATTTATAGTTCAATACTGGATATAGATTGACGTTTCATTATCGAAATCCATTTGATCAAACCTTATTGAAAGTTTCATTTGGAGATTTAATAATGAACCGGTCCTCTCGATATAGAACTAAACCTATTAAGAGTACAATCCACAGTACGTCAATTAATCACTTACCAATCCATCCTAATAGCTACGTTTAGAGCTGTAAGGTCACTTCAGTGGGATCAATTGAAACTGGGCCAATCCATTATCCTCGTATGTGCAATTGGGGACACACTTCAAGCCCATACCACTCCCCTCTGACGATGTGGGTACTTAGGATTTGTTACAGAGTCGCAAGTCAGTTCTCCCTATTTGTGAAACATTTTGTGAGTTTTAATTTTATCCAATTAAAGATTGAAACTGTGTCCATCTCTTTTAAAATAACATGACAGATTGTAATTTTAAATAACATGACATTCTAATACTATATCAAATAATATTATCATTACTCTTAATATTGCGTTATACCTGTAATGTGATTTAACTTACAAAACAAGTGGACTTGTTTCTATACATTTTGATATTTAAATAAACATTTAACTGAAAACTATTTCTTATAAATATATTATTCTATTGTTATTAATATAGAAAATGTATTTAAGAATAAGTTAGATTGATCAAAGTACATTAAAACATACTATGCAAAACTATTATTAATACATGAAAATTGTATATTTAAATTGGAGAATTTGTAAAGGACTGTCAGGTCTATTAGTTACCATTACAGTTAAGTTCCTTTAAGACCAAAGCCAGGCAGATCAATTTGTTAGTGAACACGCATGTAAATTCAAGATGATTTGTGAATATTTATTTTGTGTCCCTCTGAAAATACTTTTAATGGAGAACAATGATATTTTTTCGAAACAAAGAAAGCTCTCTCCATTCACAAATGTGTCTTAGGGGAAGTTGTTTGTGCTTCCGTTGTTCGAGATGATATCTTCACAAAGTGCTAGAGGATGGAAGGCCGTATTGTGACGACGTCGTCTGGTCAGCTTCTTGCTATTCAAGAACGACTGCGTGCTTCAGCAAGTAGAGCCATATTTCCTTATTACATCCGCACTTTCCGAAGAAATGTGATGCAGTGGACTCTTAGCCCAAAGCGAAACATCTGCGTTGGAGTGTAGCCAGGGAAGACGTAGAGAAACTGTCTTGAGAATCAACAAGAGAGAAAGAGGGTGATACGGAAGGGGAAAATAATGTGTTACAGTAACGTGTAACAAGTTGAGAAGCGTTAAACGGGTTTATAAAACAAAAGTATACAAAAAAAAACTATTTATTAAATAATTATTGAACTATCTTACCAAAAATCTTTAAATTCCTAAGCTGTAACCAATTTCCAGGAAACAAGTCTCACTAGCTTTACCCAGTTTAAGCAGAGATACTTTTCAATGAGCTATATTTAAACTATTTTTTTTATTTGAATATACGATTGACTCTTAATTGAAGGTGATATGTTTACGCACCTGTAATGATAATAAGTTATTTTCAATTGTTTATGCTATGTGTAGACAAAATTTAAATTTCATAGAATTGTAATGATGTAACATGAACACAATATATAAGTAAACAAATGTTGTCTTTGTATCTATTAAATATTTATAATTAAAATACTATATGATAAATTAAAATAATAATTAATATGTTTAAAAATATTTACTAAATAAACAAAATTTGTCTTTTGATATGAACTGTCATCAAATTATTTGGATACTTTTGCTGAGTCATAATGCAGTTTTAATAACAGTCATGTCTCTTATGACGTTAGCGAGAAGTCACCTCAGAAAAACGAGGGCCTAACGCATGAAAGAGGGTGAAAAGTGTCTTCGCAAGTTCGGAAGTTCGTTAAGTGAAAATATAAACTTTGAGAAAGAGAACTCCAGTGAGGGTGTCCGATTGCTTGGAAGAAAGAGGAAGTGACCCCGCAAACTTTGTGTTCTCCTGCAGCGGTCATAGTCATTCGTAAAATATATTATTGCATTATAACCTAATCATAACTGAAATTTAAATTAATGGTTCAAATTATAAATTACCAGCAAATTCTGAGAGTTTCAAAATTATTTTATGTTAAAAAATATAATATCAAATTACCATGTTTATTGATATTCACAGATTACGTTAGGAATGACAATCTTTTTTCCAGAGTTTGTTATAAATGTAAACCGACTTACCTTTGTAACAAAAATTGCAAAAATTGTTAAAACTGTATAACACCAAAATCAAATATTTTAAAAACATTTTTACATATGAGGAGTTTAAGATTTTTCGACACAATTCTCTCATAATTTAACGAATTTAATATAGCATTAGAACCCCTACACATATATTTTCTTCAAAATTTAATACCACTACGATAAATTAAATAATGAAATGGTTCCGAATTAATTTAACGTCATTTATAATTCTGTTGTATTCTTAAAAAACAATGATTGTTGCAAATATTTTCTGACGCGATTTCTTATTATCTCTTTCTTACTATTTTTTTCCTAAAAAAAAACTTGGTCTAGAGAAAATCTAGTAGTTATTAAAAAGTTATATTTCTTTTGGAAAGAGCAATTTAAACCGATGAGTTGTGCTTCATAGAAATATATAATTTACTGTGCATTATATACGTGAGCTCTCCATTTTCCGTTTCATTCATTTGCGTAATTTGAAAGGTTTTTATTAATGATGTTTCTTGTGTACAGGATACATTAGTGGTGTCATTTATTTCAATTCGCTTTATTAAAAGAACTGCAAACATTTAATCAGATTTAGCTTTACTTGTAAAGCCAATGTTTAACTTGTAATTTATCAAACACCACCGCTGATTGCAAACACGCAACAAAGTGTTTAGAGGACGCTTTGATTTCCCACATCACAATGCTACTTAGCATTTAAACAACAGTTGCTATGTAAATTCCGACACATGACTCTAATTAAGATAATATCGGTAAATGTATATCCAAGTTTTTTTTAGGGAAAATATACTACGTCATTGCGAGAATAAGAAATGGCGCCATTTTTCAACCTCGTGGTACACGAAAATTACAAATCCTTAATCGCTAACATAAGCATACGTTTTCGAATTCATAGACTCAAAACGTGCAATAGAAAATTAGAAATGATAACGAGAGGATTTTCGAAATAATAACGGAAATTTAGTACTTATTTAGTTCTGAAATATGCTTATATAACTCGTGATTTTCGTCAATAACCGTGCAAATATTTATTTTATTCTTAATAAGTATCCTTGGGAATGGTTAGATAATGAACAATTGACTTGGCACCGGGGATATAAACACATCCATAACGACCTTAAGTGAGAACACTCTTATAGAACAACTTCTATTCAACAATGTCTATCAGTGGTTTGAAGAAACGAGCACTTCTAACTTTATCATATCCTTAAATAGAGCGGGTTAAGTATTATTATGAATATTACGCACCTACCTCTACCAAACCACCGACATTAATGATTAACATTTTCAGTAGATATCAATGAAGATTAAATATGTACAAAAATAATATATGTACAACAATGTATAAAATTCTAATACAAATTGCGGTAAGAAAAGCCACAAGTACTCAGCAAGTCAAGAAAATGAATGATTCATATGCGAAATATACAAAAGCAAGAATAAGCACTTTTCTATAAATTCCCCTGAGAAGAAAAATGATAAATTATGAAAATCATTCTTTTGTGATTAGTCGAAGTCTCGTTGATTATAAATATTCAAGAATATAACTTTGCCAAGAAGTATAAAGTAATATTATATCTATGAAATTACCAGGACTGTTCCATAAGAATCTCTGCGCAAGAATAGTACATTCCATAAAGGAAATTTTCGAAGGACTAGGTGTCCAAAAAAGTGTTCTTTCATAAAAATATAACCATTTTTTATTATTCCGTTACTCATACAAGAAAGTAAACTTCGTGGATTTTTTATATTTGCAGTTGCAATATAAAATAAGTTTTGTTTTGTTATTAGGTTTTGTGAAAGAAAGATGAAGGATTCTTATCCCATAAAACGTGTTATTAAAAGTGTGACTAGAAAAAAATCGAGAAAGATGTATATCTCCAGTGCATCGTCGCACACAACTCGCGATTTTTTGCGTCATCGACCGAACATAGTACCTTTATTTCGTACTTCCTCCCCTCCATCCTCTCTCTCAAAAAGACTAACGCAGCGTATAAACAACCTCCAGCGGTTACTAGTGCACTGGCGACGTGTCCACAAATCCGGAGGGTCCGGAGGGTGGCATGGAGGCAGGAAGAGTGTAGGTGGAGGCAAGCGTGTATCGACACGAGCTGGCGACAAACGGCTCGTTTAAGTATCCTCGGAGGCCATGTTGCAACGCCACCGGTGGCAGCGCATGCGGCTATCCTTCTTGGGCGGCAGAAGGTGGCAGCGACGCCAGACCCTACATCACGCTCGTGGGACGCCGTCACAGAAGATGCACGACTGTGTTGGCTCTCCTCTCGGCTGTTGGCTCTTTGCTGTCCCTCACGAGAGGCTGGTTCTCTCCCTTCAACGAAGGGTGAGGAACAAAACTAATTGAGCGGAGGGATGCACTTCTCCGCGACAGCGTGACGAGGTGTGACACCTTCAATATACGCATCTCTGGGAGGACTGACGTGGAAGAAAAAGAAATACTCTTCTCACGTTAGACAGCTGACAAGGAGATAGTGACAAGTCATAGTTCAGGAGTAGAAGGTGGTGCTTACATGCTTTTGGTTATGGTTTTGTACATACGAAACAAGTGGTCGTCACCATTAGGTGAGAATTATTGAAACTAATATAGTCTCTTTGTTTTGAAATGCAGAATAATGATCTTATATTTTCCACTGTGTTACCAGGAGATAGGAGAGGGACCATTTTCATTGATTTAGTGGCAACTAACAACTTTTTCCGTACATACTATCACTCCGATAATGCCATCTCCTGTATACAATATCCTTCTCAGTAGCGAAGGTTGTATCCTCAGAATATAATAGGAAGATTGGATCGCAGACAAGAGAAAAATTGAAATATTTTTCATAATTACCTCTATTAGCTAAAACCAATTTCACTTTTTCAAACAAAATATAATTTCACAATTTGCATAAAATTAGCTAAGTTGATGCATTTATATTATCATGGGTTTAAATACGCTCGAAATGTCAAACATCGTCATGTGACGTGAGTACAATAAAGGACAGTCATTTTAAAAACAAGACCAGCACGGTATAACGTTTCAATGTGACGATCAAATGGACATTATACACATTAAAGGGGAATTAATGTACACGACCTGTGTGCAGAGGACTACTGTCTACAACAACGTGACCTTAAAACCACCATCATCAAAGATTCAAATATTGCAACAAGTTAAATCATATATTAAGGACATGTTTCTCTATATAATTTATATGACGAGGAAAGTGTTTTTACGTAAATTAGATTAGAACAATCAATTGAACAATATAGAAATTCTTGAAGTACCGATATCATAATATTCCGTTTTAGAGGTGTTAATTGAGACAATATCTAATTGTTTTCAGATATGTACGTGGTAATTGTTTTTATTAATAATTCATCAACGTACCATACATAAAACCGAATTGTCTGCTTTCCATCGAACTTCGATATAATGTGAACTTCTATTATATTTTTATTAATCTTAATTTCTAGAGTTATTTTTATGAAAGTTCTTATTAGAAAATTTAGGAATAAAATATGAAAAGTACCGCGGAGAAAAATATTTTCGAACGAAAGTTTCTTTTAGGAACTGTTATTTAACTATGAAGAGTTTCAAGGGTAAGAAATCGTAGTATTATGTATAAATAAGATGAGATACATTTGGATAATAAACAATATCCGTATTATTGTCATTACTTCGCTTCAGATGCTGAAAGGAAAAGACTTTCTCAATGAACCCAGCTCTACCTTTCACACTGCACCTGATTCTCCCAGTGAGTTTCCCTCACTAATTTAGCTTTCATCAAGGTTTCTTGTTACCTTTTTTTAGTTGCATGCACTTTTGTATGATCACTTGTCAGTTGTTTGTCGTGTCTTGGAAGGTTTCTAATTTCTGCTTTTGCTTTTACCTTCTTGGCATTTTTCATTTAGTCCCCTCCGTATTTCATTACAGCCATATCTCCAATTTCCGAGTCTAACTGACTCATTTCTTTTCCCTCAGTCTTCCTCTTAACCCTCTAGTACATTGTGTCTCATTTTTCAGCTCTGCATTCCATAGTGTGATTCCTTTTCTTTTGTTCCCCTAGAGCGCGCGTCTGAGCCATTTCCAGATTCTCCGCGCGCCTTTTTAAGCTCGCCTCCCTTCCAGTGACGCGCTGCTGTGACTCTCCTTCTTCCTTGGCACGTGGGATCCTTTTGCTTTGCTACCTTCTTCTCTTTTCTTGGATTTACGCGACGACACTTTTCTTCCTGGATATTTCATTTTGTTCGTGCATGCACCTGTCTGACGCATTTCCCGCTGCTCTACAAGTTCACATCACCTTCCTTGCTAACATCTTCTTCTTCGCCACTTGCTTAATGTCGTTATCCATGTCTTCGCTGCTACGAATACTGGTCTTAGAGTTATTAAAATTCCCACCTCAATTTTAGTCACGAAGTCGCACTCTTTGGCACCTCGCCTACAGGCAGTCAACGAGAATTACCACACCTCTGTCATCGCCAATCTTTTCTCAACTGCGTTCCTTATTCTTTTTTCTGATTATGCGTTCTTTACGTCATCTTCATTGTCCAGTTTCCCGTCACGTTTTGTTACAAAAAATTCTCTCCTTTCTCAACTGACAGGGACATTGTCACTTTCACTATCTAGTCTACCAAGACTTGAGTCTCAACAAGCTTTGGGGCAATGCTTCTTCCTTACACTTTCCTCGGGAGATTTGCTGCGTTTCATTTTCACCTTCTTGAGAAGATGATGCATGGACCCTATGAAATAACTGCTGTTATCAAAATAAGAAATTGTGTTCTCCTGCCAGCAGTATTCTCTGAAGAAATGTTCTTTCGTTTTCCTTATGGAGAAGAACAAAATATTGCCTCGTTTCTCCAATTTTTATAGCATAACGATTGGGATATTCACTTCATTTTATGGTTTTTGTTGTTCTAACAATCATTGTAGATAAACAAAAATGTATTCTAGTATTCAAAGATTTTATTTAGAAGTCAGAAATTCAAAGTATAGATGAGCAAATGTATAATTGGCCTTCTTTTAACTCCATAATACCATGGACATGTAATTCATATTTTGGATAACATCTTTGTAATATTAAGGCTGTGGGATTCAACATAAATTGTAATTCTGTAGTTTCATCAAGTCATCCAGTTCCTTTAAACTCAACATTTTTTTTACAAAATTTATTATAGTTTTCTTCATATTTGCTCATGTTAAAAAAGGCAAACATGACATTTTATTAAAAGCTCAGTTATTAATTTTGAAGCTTCCTAAATGTTTCGTGCAAGTGAAAATAATAAATACACTTCAACAAATAACATCCGTAAACGGTATAATTAGTCAATATTTTTGGAGACATTAATTTTATAAGCTCTGTTTACAACATATAATTTAATACTGACTATAGTCATTAATCTAATATTTATGAAACCATGACTAGTTCATGAAACATAATTAATATAAACCAACTTTATTTATCGATAGCTACAACATATTATTTCACTTAACGATTAATATATGCATAAATTTGTTGATGTTTCATTACTCTGTGAAATTAGGTCAATAAAAGAATATTTTGATACGTTCGTACTCCCAATGCAAAGAGTCCAAGAGAGAAATGAGTGTATTTGATAAAATTGATGAGTTAACCTCTTGATCAGTGGACATTGCATTCACATTCATTATATCATTAGAAAAACTACCTCATAAATCCAGCAAAGTAAAATACTCGCATACTAAAAGGTTAGAATACTGGAAATTGTATTTCTTTTTAAAATATTATACATTTATTTTACATAGCGTATTATTATTGCACACATATATTTTTAATAGATCTTTGTGTTTAAGCTTACGAGTATGGAACTTAATAGAATGAAATAAAATTATATAAAAGTAATCCAGATAACAATAAACCCAAATGTAGGTCCAGATGAAACATGTGTGATTTCGGCTGTAGAATATTAAAAGTGTATTTCCTTATGCAGCTCACCGAGTTGGGTGATTTATGAATGACGTGAAAGCGAATGATGATGAGAGACTGTTATTGCGATGAAAGACTGAGGTCGTTCGAGTACCAGCCGCAGATTCACTTTGTTCATCACTGCAAACTCTACGTGGATCATATGGGGTTCGAACATGAATCAAACGTGGTTCAAAGTTAGTGGTAAAAGGCTCTAATCACTCTACTATATGTCACCTACGAGATAGATTTAGGGACCAATAATATATTTAAAAAAATATTGTATCCGTTCCAGAATACCTGAGAAAATGTACCACTCATGAATGCCCATGAAGAAATGACGAGGAGACATAAAATGGCGAGATAAAGATGAACGATCATTGTCTCCGTTGTTTTGGATTAAAAACGTAGGGTATTTCTAGATTAAAGTGAAATAAACATTCTTGCTTAGATCAAATAATCGAACAAATTTCTGCTAAGACAACAGTTCGATATATTTCTTCTTTAGGGCTTACAATTAATTCATTAGAATACATTATTCATGTATCATTTCATAATACAAGTTACAATACAAAACAAGTTTTCCGTAAATATAGGAACACAAACTTTTAAAAAGTGTAATATGGAATTCTACTATTAACTCCATTATATAATCATCATAAATAAATAATTTTAGATGACGGTTTTTTGATGGACAAATTTCTTTTATTTTGTGCATTTTTAGAACCCAACATTTCGACTTTAGGTTTGAGTCGTCGTCAGGCGTAGCAAATTATAACAAGAAACATAACAGAACAACTCAACAAGACATTAAATGTAAATATAAACAAAAAAGCAAAAATCACACAAACATAATATTGTATTTAAATAGCCGATAGTTTTTTGTGTCAGCGTAAATTCAAACTCACGAATGTGTTCTAAAACCAGCACACAATAAAACGTATTCGTCCATCAAAACGTCGTAAGTCTAAAATTATTTATTTATCCAAAGTATGAAAAATTCCTTGAAATTATTAATATTATTATTTCTGGCTCATTGGGAGAGGTGGATTTAGGTATGGTAATATAGGCAATTGCCTAAGGGCGCAAGATTTTAAAGGTTTCAAAAATTATAACATTTGGGGGAAAATGTTTTCTAGATACGTGTTAATTTTTTGAATGTTAATGTTATGTTCAAGATTTTCGTTGGATCAGCAAATATTCCTCATTATTTTCAAACTAAGTTTTAAGTGTTTTAGGAAGTATTATTTTATGTTTTTAGAAAGTTATATTGTGTATACTATATTGTACCTTATAATAATAATAATAAGAAAAATAAACAAATAAAAATATATAATTATTACTTTGCTTATATATTATATAACTATCAAAAATATATGTACACAAAATCTTCTCCCAAATATCGCTATATTTTCTACAGCCTAGGTGTGACAAACTATTAAATCCACCTCTGGTCATTGCCGAAGATGTTTGATTATAGAACATTCCGGATTATATAAATCTGGACTAAAGATGTTTTACTAAATAAATGGTGATAATGTTTGTATTTTGAATCGTAAGGAAGTACGTTTTCTTGTGCACAGAATGGCTCGAGGAGAGTCGGTGCCGTCGGAATGGGCTGACGACACAGCGTGCGCCCCGTTGCCTCCCCGCTATAGTTTCAAAGTGGGTATCTACGGCTGGAGGAAACGCTGTCTCTACTTGCTCATCCTAGGTCTCCTCGTCATGGTCATAGTGAATCTCGCGCTCACACTCTGGGTGCTCAAGGTTATGGAGTTCTCCTCGGTGAGTGAATTGTTTATTATTTAATACTTTTTAAATTAATTAAAATTCAATGAAAGTAACTTGCTGTTCGATCGTATGAACATTTACCTGAATAATATGGCAGATAGTACTTTCCCCCGTCTTCAAGTTGTAGTCAAGATTCTTTCGGTTTCCTTTTAGTATTGAAAATGTAAGCAGGACACTAACAGTTTTAATAGTACATGATAATGCACAATTCCATACGGACATTGTTTACACAGCACAATCAGACACATTACGGCTGACAATTGTCAGGATTCGTGTAGTCAAGTAACACCCTTTTAGAAATGAATAAATGAAGTGGTTTTTTTTCTTGATTTAATTTTTAAATGATGTTATCTTATAAAGGAAAATGTGAAAGATGAAATAATAGGAAATAGTTCAAACATCTTTTAATGCTCTAAAGTAAAATACTTCATTTGTGTGAATGGCTCCGTCCAGTTAATTGCAAGCAGAATTGGAACTACACATTTCATTAAATTATAGGTTCAATACTTGTTATTTACTCCTTTGTCCATTAATAGTGCTTTATGATAATAGTATTGTAGAATATGTATGTTCAGTATGTGCAGTTTGTATTCTGTTGTAAATATAATTTTAGGAAACGTTTTTATGGTCAGACTCATGTACAATGTCTCTTCAGCATTATATAAAACATCGATGCAAATAATTCTAGATATGATCACAAACACCATATCTTAATGATTTTTTATATCTTAATGAATTTTTATATCTATTTTTAGAATTAAGGTGCTAGTAAATGTCTTTTACTCATTTATCCTTTAATTGTCTTGTAGAATATGTATGTGCAGCAAAGGGATATTGATATTTAATTGTGTAATATTAGTGTAATATATTTGTCATTGGAAAAATTGAGACTAAAATTTGGACACTTTGTGTGTGAATATGCTTTTTTATGTCTTATAAAATACTTTCAGTAAATTTGATACGCCAGTAATGCAATGGACATAATTAATTAAAGAATGCGCGAAATTTTGTACGAGAACATTAAATGCTCTGTCCTAGAGGCATTTTGAGTAACGTACTCGTAATAATGATATTTTATAATGGTTTCAGTTTTTTTTTCTTTTTTTCTTCTTGTTTCTCGCCCCATCACGGCTTTGATGAAAAAGATAGAATATCAATGCTTTTAATAATGTATGACCCTTGAAGGCCAGGAACAATTGCCACAGNCTTTTTTTTTTCTTGTTTTTCGCCCCATCACGGCTTTGATGAAAAAGATAGAATATCAATGCTTTTAATAATGTATGACCCTTGAAGGCCAGGAACAATTGCCACAGAAAGTAAGCAAGTACCTTAGGCACTCGATTAGTTTGACCGCTGGATGATTCGCATGGCCTCAAGGGTTTAAGAGGCACACAGTCTCACCAGTGACAGGTTGTCCTTTCTCTTTCTACTGTAGCTTCCGATTACTGTACGCGGAAAATATAGCTCAGAATAATGCTAGTAACTCATCTTTGACATTATTTTCCATTTATTCGTTCTATTGTGTTCTTCCATTTCGTAGTTGCTTTATCACAACATTGGAACGACCTTAATATGTGTTAGTGCTTGTTGAGCGTCTTTTCTTCTATAATTCCTTTTTTCAGAGCAACGGGATCTTTTCTTACCCTAAATTCGGGAAAATTATTATTTGATTTGAGAGGAATACTACAATTTTTTGGGATTGCGTGGGGGTCGAAACTAAAAATATGACTATTGTTGAGACATACTGCAATATCCAATGCAAGACTCCGGTCATAGACAAAGAAAATATAATGTTGAGTGTTATCATCAATATGTTTGTAAACGTATTAGTCTAATAAAGAATATGATGAAGATTAGACAAATAACATATTAGTTAATGGTATATTTTCCTCGCACATATCAAATAAAACAATTTGTTGATATCTTCTCAGAAACAGCCCGTCCAATCCACCTCCCTTGTTGACGTCCACGCTCAACTTTACCCCCGAACTTACAGGGAGGTATCTTGAAAAAGAGCCAAGCCTAAACTACTAAACGAATTGAAATTTTAATGTTGTAGATTGTCACTGAGCTATGTTTCAGTTTGTGTTGACGGTAGAGTATGAAGTAAAAATTAAAAATACCAAAATGAAGAGTTATAGTGTTATGTGTACTGATCCTTTCCATTTGTAAGCAATCATTTTGCTGTTTAACAATCAATGAGAGGAAAATGACCATGGTCCTAAATACTAGAACTCAAGTATACCAATAATAGAGGGTCCCGAGTTTCCCTTCTTCATTCTCCTTTATATTTACTCCTCTCCGTCTCTCCTGGATTACGTAAAGTGATATTTGTGATATCTCCTTACGCTCCCGTAAATTATTTCTGTTACTCGATGAGCGGAGTAACTGTCTCCGGACGTACAAGAAATGAATAATGAAGTTTGTTCAGAGAAGGGGAGTGAGAGCGATACTTTCTCGAAAATAATTACGAAGGAACTGAACAAGGTTGGAGAGCGGAAAGCAGATTTGGCGGGAAACGAGGGAAAATGCGGAGGAAATGAGGCGTTTAGTTTCCTTCTTTAAGGAAAGCGTGCGGTGAAGCAGTCGGTGACTTACTTGCGCTTAACCAGTACAGCTTGGAGGTTCGTGAGTAAAAGGCATTTGGTTAAACTGTTATTTGGGGTTTTCACATCTCTCCGCTATAAAACATTTGGCGGAAGTAAATTTTTTTTCGAACACTCTACATTTGGGTTCTATTAATAGCATGTTAATAACGATCCTATTTTTATTTATAGGATTGTGTTAGGTACTATTGAAATTTAATGTTATTGAATTATTTATACGTCATAGTTTCGTGCAACGTTTCCCAGTCTCAATTTAATTAAGATAAATATTTTATCTTAATAGATGGAATTTTAAGAAAATGTAGAACATCTCTTAAAATCTATCAATTATATCAAATATCAATGGTATATTTTTTATTTTAAATCTACAAATTTCTATTTATTTTTGAAATGTTTTAAAGATTTATAAGACTGTAAATGATTCCTTTGACTTAAGAGAAATTTATCACGATTTGAACAATATAGTTCACTGGTTAAATAATATTGGTTTGAGCAACTGTCGCGTTGGTCCACAGCGATACAACAATAATATACAATGTCGCGTTGGTCGTTGCTCTGTATATATTTAGCGTTGTCTTTGTCCCAACGTCGGGAAAGGATAGGCCCCAGAGGAAATAATTAGAATACTCGCTTGGCAATAGTTAGAGTAATTCTCTATTCAGATTTGGCGTTTGGTTAATAAAACATTGACACATATGAACTATAACAAAGGTTTAATAATTGAATTTGCACATAAGCTCGAAGAGAGCTTATAATTAAAAAGTTATAATGATGCTCCCATAAGCAAGTGATTACATAGTTATGTTAAATGCCCTTATCGGAGCGAGAGATCAATATATTGCATTAACATGTTCTAAAGACTCGTAAGAACGTCAAGGTCCATCTAGAATATTCCATATGCTTCCAATTATCGTCAATACAGACCGTCATCAAAACTGTCGTCGGCTGCGCTCCGTGAAGCCGCGCGGGACGCTCTTGCGTCCCGTCGCCGACACACCCAGTCTCGAGCACGTCACATCGTCTCCAGCGAGTTCCCCATAGGGAAGGGAGTCGTTGCACACGGTTCTACGATAATTTGTAGAGATGGTAAGGCGTTGTCTTATGCATTTAAATGCAATTAGGAAGAAAGAGGGAGGAATGTCACATGGAGGGGGGTGACAGAGTGCAGTGGCGTGGCGAATCATGCGATCGTGTGTCATCGCGGGCTTGACCGCAGAGAAAAATAGGTTCTCTGGGAACCTCACCACAAAGACGGGACAAACAGGAAAACGTTCTTATCTCTCGCGGCTGACGCCATGGAGATCCGTCTGGCGAGTCACGATTAAAATGACACTAACTATTTAAACTATCGATTTAAAGATCCGCCCTGGAAATATATTATAAAATTCTTGCGTAATGTCAGCTTTGAGTAACATTATAAACCTTTGCGTAATGTCAGCCCCGTGACACAACAATCAACTTTGTTAGATGGTAATGAATGATGAATATTCCAGGCGACCGAGCCGTGCTTCAATATTGGGAACAAAGATATTCCAAATACCTAACGGTCATTATAATCATTGTATTCAGACTTGGGAAAATAAACATTTCATTTTCTTTACAAACCAAATAATTAACGGGAGCATAAATAAACAACAAAATTCACTAAAAACGTGAGAAAAATGTTTATTGGCGCATTAGAAATAAGTATTTTCTAAGTGCTCAACATCCTAGTAATTTGTCTTTCTTCTATTTCTCATTACTAACGTAAATGTACTTCATTTAAACATACGAGTGTATCTTTTCTTCGCTTGACTCATACTTTTGCTAACACGAATTCATTCCCAAATTTAAACAGTTGTATTTCCAATAACTTACCTAGATTATTCAGGAAAAACTTTTTGTGATTGTTATATATTAAATCACGAAATTTATGATTTGTGATATTTATGACGTGATAACTTCACAACTTTTCAACCCGTAAAAGAAAGAGATCGTATAAAATAAGTAATTAATGTCAAATGAAAATGTAATAATTAAAAAACAGATTTACTTTGCCTGCATAGGGAAAAAATATTTTGTAATGTACGTTATTTAAAAGGGATTTAAATTTTTACAACTTAGTAGGTAGAAACGGACTTAATGATGTAGTTCATTTAAATGCATTGTTCCTCTATTTTCTCGTACATAATCTTTGCTTCATGAAGTAATGCAGTCTTAGTAAACATTTCGTAATAACGCGCCAGTACCAGATAACACAAATCAAATAAAGTACCTTAAGTTGAGCAAGACGAAATTGGAGGAGTAAAACATTGAAGTGGTGCGTGGTAGGGGGCAGTGGTGGCGGTGGGGGGTGGGGGAAGCGTGCGGAGGAACGTACGCGCATCGCACTCTCATGCGCTGCGGGCGAAGCGCGTGTTCGTATCTCCGGCACGTCGTTAATTACGCCCTTGAGCTGCGTTGTGCATCGACTCCATTGCTCCTTCTGCAGTAACGCCCACGTTCTCCCTCTCCCTGACGTCACCACCAGCATCGCCAACAACTAGTGCAAGGCCTCGCAATTGTTTCACTGTTAATCATCTCTATAACAGGGAAATTCAGTATTACATTCAAATTATATTCACATTACATAAATATGTAAATTAAATTATTTAATTGAACTAGATTTGTAAAATATTTTATTGTTTTTTTGTCAATGGTGAGTTACTTTATAGGGAAAGTACAATGATAATCTAAAAATATTTCTTGTTTTGAAGTCATCACGAATTGGTCCATAAAACCTATTATTGTAACCTATTATGTAACGACGATGTATTAATTTAGATATTGCTGTGAGTTCCTCTTGCGTTGTAAAATATTGTGTTTTTCCCTCCCCGTTTTCCATTGACAATTCTCTTCTATGGATCACTAAAATTCAAGTACTAATGATCCTGTCGTGCAGACGAAGTGGCTCGTTGCGCAGGAACTGGGTCATGAGGTCAGGTGACAATGTTGAGACAGCATGTCAAGACACATTTAAAGAGACGACTCGAAGACGCAACCGGAGAGTGGAGTATACCGTGTGTCGAGAGAGAGCACGCTACTCGAGCATCCGGATTTGACCCCCACAGGGGACGCCGGTGTTCTACCTCGTCACCCCCTCCTTTTCCACATCTTAGTCGACACTCATAGGGGACACTGCGATGACTCCTGAATAGTTCCTTAACTATTATGGCCACTAATGCCGTGGGTCAACTCTCGTCTCTGTCACTCTCTTTCTCTCTCTGCCACCTGGAACCGACGAAGGATAATTGCTGGAGACACTCTGACATGCTTCGCCGCCCAGGCTGTCATGTGTGAGTAAACATTAAAAGGGTTTTCATCTCGGACAGGTCTCACTGGGTTCACCCCTATCTACCCCTCCTCTCCACTTAGGAGACCCCCTCCCTTAATGAGCTCCCTCTTCTCCTCCAGACGTTTTCCGCTTCTAAAGGTGAAGCTCGGGTCCCCCTCGCTCGGCGAATTAGGTAGACAGGGATCAGAAAACGTGACAATCCATATATTTAATCGTTTGTGATAGATCAATCCTGGCAGAAATAAATGTAAGTATTCCATTGTATATAGGAAATACCTTTGTTTTAATAAATATTTTAAATTGTGTCTACTATCTACTTATTATGAATATTTATTTTATCTCCAGACAAACTGTTCTTAAAAAGATTTCAAAATAAATTTATCTCAATGTACATTTGCGAGTGACCCGAATATGCTTGTAACTTTCCGGTGGAATTCTTCCTGTAGTGAGGATTCCATAATTCAATACATGATTGCTATTTTTTACTTTAAATGTCTCAGAATATACTTATCTTTTTTACTTTTCAGTTATTTGTAATGAATGAGTGAAGTAAAGTAATCCGTTGAAAAAGGTTTTTAGATCTCTTCGGATCTTTACAAATTTGCTCCTGGGTGTCTATTTTCAAATTTTGGCAATTATGTCCAAGGTTGTAGAAGTGTATGGATGTGATGAATTTTGTTCCCCAGATAACTCACGAACAAATTGATGAAACTAAATCTCAGATTGACTTTGAATGCATTGAAAATAGAAGCCTATTTCTGGACAGCTCATTCCGACTTACACACCATCCTCCTCATCCGGTTTCTTAATTCAAAGTTTAAAAATATGGATGTAAACATTTTGATTGTTATGTTAATTATTTGTACAGAACATTTCATAATTTCTGTATGTTGCACCATTCTCGAGATACAGCAAATATATCTTATGCAAATATGAGTTTTCTTGTGTTTTTTTAGATCAGCCAGTTAGGCAATTGCAAGGAGTTAAAGGTGGAAGGTAATTGATGCAAACTGTACTTGAAAGTGCAGATATGATTTTTGGGAGTGTATATGTACGATTGTGTGGATAAACATATTGGAACTGTTTGATATTTTAAATATGTCATCGCGTTTGAAAATTTTAATACATAATGATTTATTTTCTGGATTTTTTTTTCGAATTTGTTATTTTTCATTTGATATGGGTGTGTTTAGTGTTGCGACCTTCTTTTATGAATAGGACAATTGAATGGAGCATACTCCTGATTTTTTAATCTTTTTTTCGGTCCAAACATATCCTTCTTATATAACCTCATTATACCTAAAGAAATGAAAAAAATACCATTACCATTTCATTTCTTTCGGTAGATTCTCACAATAATTTAAAGATTAAATGTCAGAATGCGAAATTAAATGTAAATATCCCTCTCCAATAACAATATGTTTGGGATATTGGTGTTGTCAGTTGCAGCCAGACGTAGCCCGCGCGAAGACAAATGTATATTTCCTAAGGGTGACTACTGAACTGCTAATGAATCTATTTGCATAGAACCGTATATTCGTGAAGTAAATGCGTAAATACTGTTTTCCTAAACGAACTTTTGTGTTGAATCTGAGTCTGCCTTTAATGATTTTGGTTGCATGCTTCTAGTGGTGGAATTTGTGTATATATATATATNTGTCTTACTTTTCTAATGTAACAACTTACATACATTTTATATTATGCAGTAACCTAAATCGAACAGACGATTGAACAAGAAGCATCATTTTTTATCTCAAGATCCTGATCTTTGAGAGTAAATTTCTTATTGTTACTGTCACATGTCGTAATCCTGTGAACCAATATCGTTCCTCATCCACCTAACCACTAAGTTCTTCGCAATCTTCCTTCTACAAATCCTGCTATCAGCCATGTCTCATGAGTTTTCATCTCGGCCTATCCACCTCCTTTGACTCCCATCGTTGTCAATCTCATCTCCTAAACGCCGTGCCAACGTCAAAGTGCGACGACAGCAGCGCTCCGTCGGTGATGATCCACACTAATGCAGTGGCGCAGTATGTCGCGGAGCGGCGCGGCGTAGCGCGGCGCGCACGACGATCCCGCGGTGGCTCTTGAGGCTGCGCTGGGATTCACTCCGCCCAGAAGCGTCTCCTTAAAGGCGGCCTGACGGCGCTAAGTGCTGGAACGAATAGGGTCACGTCTCGCTACCTCCGACGTCTCCACCTCCCACACTTCCTTTACCTCGTTCGTCGGCGCGATTCTCGTTATCAAGCGCCGGGTGAACATCAAGAGTCGGTGATGATGTAAGGGAAGAAGGCGTGGGGGCGAGTTTTTTGACATGATGAAGAAAATGTTCGAAGCGTGCTATTTTTGACTTTGGATAGTAATTGAATAAATTTGCCATCTGAGCAGATGTGGGTGGTCAACGAACTAGATAGTTATATAATCTCAAATTATTTTTACCTTCAACTTTTAAATTCCATTCCATATTTATTATTCAATCTGTGTTAGATTCAGCGTATCTTACATTACCAGTAATGATGTAATGGAATTAAATACTAAAAATAAACATCAAAGAGGCATTACTTTATCGTGGATCAATACACATTAACCATTCATATAATTTATATATTTTATATCATGATTCGTTCTGCTTCAATAAAATCTTTAAAGTCCACATTATAATAAAACGTCTATATTCTTATTGCATTAAATATTTCTTTTGTAGGTCACTCTGTCCAACGTTTATCCCCATACCAGTATACTGTTCATACTTAATCGCATTCTCAACTTATATACTGTAATATTGGTGATAATTTTTGTATTATCAGAATACTTACATTATTATGTCCATTGATGTTAATCAATGTAGCCCCAAATATTTTTCTTCTTTTGAATAATACTTCACAATATTTTTAGATCTTCAGTAACTTTCTTAAAAGAACATTTTGCATATCTTCTTCCAAAACGTTTTTCAATATAAAATACGATATAAATATATACGAAATATTGTGAGCAGTGTAATAATATACGACACGTAAGAAGCAAATACGAAGACGATGACATTGAACAATTTACAGAAACATATTACTCAAATCGTACGATACATTTTTGCATGTTCCCAAAAATAGTGGTTTTTTGAATGACTTCTGATTCCAACAAGAAGACTTATTTTTTCACTTTATTACTTTCTTATGTGCGATTGATCATACAACCAATTATTTTTACTCGACCGAAATTTTCATTTCTAATTTGCAAAGAAATTTCTTTTTTACTTAATTACCAAATTAAATAAGAATATAGAATGTTTCTTTGCTTTGGCTTGCATGAATAATGTAGTAATAATTAATTAATTTATGATTTGAAATATCTATCCTACTTAAATAACCTCCTCCATAAACCATACGACTGAATTTGCAAAGTACAGATTGCTTATACGTCAATGATAGTTAAAGGATATCTTTAATAAACATAAAATACCAACTTTCTCTGTCTTTTATAATTTTAGAAGGATTAAACAGAGTGCAGATTATAGACAATTAAAAACTTCAAACCAGTTTGAAAATATTACATTTACATATGGGTTTGATGGTGTATTACATTTCCTAATAAATCTAAAATAAGTTGGTAGTAAATGAACATTGATTTAAACTGTTAGGTTGGTGATATGTAGATAGGTTAGATTGCCAGTTGGACTCATACTGTCGTACTACATACGATAACTAATGTTGTCATCAACATGGAATGATATTATTATTAATATTATAATGTCTGGTCTAGTAGGGGACTTACAATGAGAATTTCATGAGTAATTTGAAAATTAGTATAAGTATTTTAACAAGAAAATTGACGTGTAAAAATAACCTTTCACTTAATGTAATACTCTTCGCTGCTGTTCAGAGGTAAGGTTTTTGATACCTAATCTTTATTACTTGTCCTATTTTAATGTATTTGTTAGATAATTTTTACTTATGTATTGACTGTTGAATGCTAACAACACTTGTTAATTAAATAAATTTAAAATTGTATAGGTCCTGAAGATGAGGTCATAGATAGACCTCAAAACGTTGACCGTTATTTCCAGACCAATAAGTATTGAATAAATGATATACTCTGTGAACTTTGGAGTTTTTGATTGTCTATAGTCTTTAATAAACAATTCGAATGGAGTAACATGAAGAAGACGACCAAAATATAGAGTACCATTCCAAAAATAACCTCACTCTTTATAGAACTTTTCATTGTCACTCAATAGTGCAGACTGCGAAACGAATTTGAGAAAGTATATGCAATGGTTTTGCATCACTGGTTTATAACTGGTAATGTTCAGTACCCACATCCTTAGGCAATATTCACTTTTCCATGCCACTTTCAATTAGACATTGAATTGAACGTACTGAGCTTATTTACTTAAATTATTCATGTAACCCAGACTTCTTGAGCAGAGCTGTAAACTGATGAAAACGTCTTTTGCTACCTAGGTAGCACCCTCTTCTCAACTTAGAAGCAGTGAAGCAAACTGTACTTCCAAGTTGTAGAATCTCCTTCCTCTACAAGGTTACAACAACATCGATGATTCTCCGCAGTTTCCTCTTCGTTCTCATTTCCTACATCCATATGTCAAAACGAAATTAACTTATAAATACGTATGTTGATTTAAATTTAATGTATGTTCAAAGAAAATTATAACGACCAGTAGATCGAATATACCCAAAAAGTCGAAACGTATGGTTGGAAACTCGCGAATATATGTTAAAGTGTTTATTTTCTTGAATCCTGAAAAGATATTAATCAATTGTTTATTGAGTGCCTTTCTAAATAATGGATTAATATATATTATATGATGATTAATATACATTATGTTCATTAATTAGGAATAGTATGATGATGTGCGATGATGAAATGTGAAATCACTGATGCTCTTACTCTCACAACCTTGTGAGTTGCTAAGTAGGGAGAGCTCTCAAGTATTGGACCCCTTTTCATATTTACCTATGTATAGTAAATAACAAATTGTCGATGTTATGAATTTTCTGGAGTTAAGGGTATCTTAAGTCATTTTCACTAAACAAAGTAATTGTTTAACCGGAATTTAAGCTAACTATGAAGTTCTATTAAATTTTTACTTGAAATGATTTTCATTCATAATTAATTTAATTATGGCAGGGCATTGGCAATTAAAAAGTAAGTTTCAGTAGTAACAAAAGTTACGTGATCTATTATTTGAGAGAAAAATCATAATACTAATAATTACAAATAGTCTAGTAAGTATTAAATTGAATCTTAAAATATGAGCAATGGAATGGAAATGAACAAACCTTAGATATTTTGGAAGTGGAGTTCCTTTACTTATGTCATAGCAGTAGCCTCACGAAACATGTGTTGTGTGTTGATTTCTTTTTCTTTATTTTTCTCTTATATTTGGTTGTTGTAGATCTATTTTATTTTATCTTTTAATATTTACTATCCCCATGACAGGGGAGTCTTAAGCTAATGATTATTTATCTTTTTCGTGAATCCCGGCACTGATTGTGTGGGTACAAACGCGATGTCGGCAAGTTCACTCGTGTGTTAACTTTCAGACTGACTCCCTGACTTACACGGAGTACATTATTATAAGAAGCAGCTCTATTCAGGTGGACTATGTGGCTGATGAGTTACACGGGAACTAATTATTCCATTCTTCCACAATTTCTACCAAGACCAAAAAATTGCTGAACCCCACGCCCACGAATCCTAAAGATGTAGAGGCTAAAAACGTGTTAATGTTTTCGACAACTATCACAAGTTTATGAATAATGGAGCAATCGAAAACAAAACCTTGAAGGCTTATTTCATTTATCATTTACTCCATCATTATCTTTTTTTTTTATCGTATTACATCTCAGTCATTCATTGAATTTTGGATCAATTCCAGAATACTTAATAGGAATGTTAATGATAGATGCGTTCTAGATATCTCTTTGGACAAGATGTCGAACCAGTTCTTTATAACATATTGGAGTCTGGGGCCTATGAGAATAATTTTGGTCAGAGGGCTATCTTTATCTTGTATCGTCGAATGTGATTTTACCTTCAAATTACTTGTAACCGAAAACAAAAAGAGACACATTCGTTAATTGTCACTCATTTCGATTTCTTTCCATGAATATTTGAAACAAACTCATTTTGTTATAGGTATTTGAGCATTCCTCCTGGTTTTTTCTTTACTTTTTCTATTATTTTTCAGGAAATAAAGGGTTTAAAGTATATCCTCCTCCATATCAATACAATTGTCGCTGAGGGTACGATTGTTCCTTTACAGTTTTCTATCGTTGCTCAAACTCTTCCTGTAGCCCACCGTGTCGTACCAAAGCTCTCCCTTCCTTCGACCGCATCAAGGGAAGAAAAGTTCCCTTCGCCATTATCATAATAACGGACAGGAGGTGCGCAACGCAAGCGGTTGAGCACTGAAGAGGCAGAGAGCCACATCGGGGGAGTCCACCCTCTCCAAACATCCGCTACCTTCTCCTCCTCTCTTCCTTCCTTCCCTCCGCCCTCATCGTACTTGCCCAACCTCCTTTGCCAACACACGCTGCTTGCACGTGCTGCTGCATCGTATCTCTTGCTAGCGAACACTTCGAAGGAGGGGGAGGAGGAGAAAATCTCGGGCAAGAAATTCTTCCGTGTATTCTTGAAGGACACCGTCTTGCCTCATTTGAATTCGTAATTATCTTGTTTCGCTTTCCTAAGTGTGGTCAATTAAGGCTTGAATAAATTTCGAGGAAATTCACAAAGTTCTTTCCAAATTACCGATGAGTTTTGATACCTCCAATTACAGAAATTAGGTGTACCGTTTTATTCAATTACAAAACCAAGTTGAAACTCGAGAAATAAATCAGGCTTTAAAGAATTCTTATTGGAGAGATGGTGCACTTCCAGCAAATTTCTATTATTGATTAATAATAAAAATATATCCCTGCAAAATAGATAGCATTGTCTCATATAGATTGAATTATATGACATAGCTCCCATAGTGTCTGAAATCCTTTGATTTAATTTGATTTTTCCTCCATTATTTTAAAGACACATTATCAAAATTATTAGATCTTGCAATTAAGTCATGTAATACTTGTAAATTGATATTCCCTTAAGAATTACAATGCAATTATAGTTCACTATCATTGGTATTGCAGTTTGTACATAATCTACACGTTCTAATCATAGTTTTGTAAAAGTTCGAGTACAAATTGGTGAGTTAAGTTGTTTTTTTTCGTGGAATCAGAAAAAAGGGATTAAGGATACTACTGTGAGTGTACATCAAACATACATAACCAAATCCCCACAAATAATGAACACCATTTATACCACAATTCTAATGAAAGAACACTAATGAAAAAGATAAAGTGGTTTCAGAAAGAATACTAATGAAAAATCACGCGAGGACTCGACTGGTATCACAAACAACATAACACTCATTTCTCGCAAACACTTTGACGGAGAGACTGGTTTGATGAAGTGAACGACTGTAGGGTTGGAAAACTGTTCTAATTTTGGTGTTGAAGCTTACGCTGGTGTAAGATTCTATCAGTTACAAACAAAACTGTCTGCACTCATCGGTGTAGGTTTGGATGACTTATTTTGATTACATATTGGTTGTATTTTCCGATGGATCAAATTTTGAGTGTCATGGTTCAAAATCAAATCATGTTATCTTTCTTCTTGTTTGTCTATTTTTGACTGTGAACATTATTTGAAAACAATTTCCAATGAATATGAGATTTATCGATTGAAGGATGTATCGACTTTTCTTTATAATTTTGTGTTACCAATTTAAATATTTATTTGCAACGTTCCATTTTAATGAAATTGTATTTTCATAAAATTGCCGCTTTCTGTTTTCATTGTTGAATCATAGTACGAAAACCACATTAACAAGTGGAACCATTTATGGATAAAATTAAAAATAGTACACAAACTTAAACTTAACGTTCTATGTCTGCTTTTGTGTAGTATCTCTCTACCATGAGAGAGACGCTTTTGAGGAGAATTATTCATTTTATATACGTTTTTACACGTTTTCATTATTCATAAGATTGTGTTTTATTGAACGCATTTGTGTATGTCATATAAAAGTAAGTAATTAATTGAAATGTACTAATATAATATAGTTAATATTTATTGTGTTATACAAAACCATACGTTTTTATCGCCACTATTCCCATAAGCATTCAAACATACATGCATGAAATAATTGATTGACAAATCAGTTTTACTTCGTCAGTTTAAATTATATAATTTGCGAAACAAATAATTTGAGTTAATACATGCGAAACAAAATCTCTTTAAACCAGAAAATAATAAGTTATTTTAAAATGACTGTTCATTGCTGATTACAAACAGATTAATCTTTTAATATGTAATTTTTTGAGTATCAAATTAAATGTTGGTTATTTTTCATAATTTTATCTAATTAAATTACGAAACACTGTTCCTTACGGTTGTGACTCCATAGTGAAAGAATGAGAGAGTCAAAACGCCCAAATATACGCCACAATATTCGTCAATTAGACTGAAAAAAATCCTTCTGATTTCCTCTCACCACAAATTCTACCTGAGCTGTAACCCCTCCTATATTATTTCCGCGTGCCTGAAGGCAATGTTCCCTTCAGCTGAGACTCAAGGTGGCGGATGAAAGTGCTGCGACAGAAGACTCTAGAGCGAGAGCGCACGTGCTCTCAGGAATAAAATGAGCTGCGATATCATATGTAAGGCTAAATATTATTACAGTGATCCTTCAGCTTCTCGCCCTCTGTGTGCCAGCTACTTTTCTGCAAATCACATCACGAGACAGGGCAAGAGTTTTGTTCTCTCTGTGGAAAGAAGCCAACCTTTTCCCCTTTCTCTCTCTCTCTCTCCTTCCACCACTCTTCGGTTTCCTCCTTCCCCCTCCGTTTCCAATGTCTTCCCTCCTCGCTTCTTCTGGTTCTTCACGCAAGAATTCATTCTTAAAGGGGAAATGCTCGTGTTAGTGACGGCAATATGCTGCTTCCTTTCCGCCCACATCTCTTCCCCACCGCTCGCGCTCTTTCGTCAAGTTTCAGCCGCAGAGGCGGAGGGTTCCTCGTACGACGTTATTGCTGCGTAAATTCAGCGTTTATGTAACCTTTTGAAACTTCAGAAACCCTGGGACAATGTTACGAGATTCTTGGGAGATATTGACGAGCGTTCTGGGAGAACTAGCGGCTGCTAAGTATAAACAGTTTGCCCCCAAATATCGTGCAAAAACAATCGTATCACTTTTTGTCCTCCCCCCTCCCCCGCCCCGCAATCATTACAGGTTTGTTGTGTGCGTTACGTATAAGAAATTGTTACATTCAGTGATTTCAAATCCTCCTCTTAATAAACATCAATGAATTACTTGTACACAATGATTGATGTTCACTTTTAAATAACTTGTATTTAAATGAGTCTGGAAAAAATATAAATGTTCCGCTCTCTGAGACTACTTTCTTTTTTATTCACTGCTGGAGGAAATCAAATAAATGTGGAGAGTATCTCAGGAAAAGAATTAAAAAAGAGCGAATCGCTTTCCGCAATAAGTGTCTTTTCGTCTGAAAAGTCACGGAACTTTAAGGGAATTTGTATTCACTCAATCTCTCTGCCAAGAACAGCTCGTAGTCAATTGTCAGTTCTGTTTGGGGCAGTCGTCGCATTGCCGCCTTGCAGAACCAGCGACCACGGCACAAGCTATGCAAATGGGAGTATAATGCCGCCCTCTACGGAAACATTACACGCCTTTTGCGCCGCAGATTTCATATGCTGGACTCGTGAGACGAGGAGGGGATGAGGATGGACCCGTTAGTTGGCTGTGTGGTCGAGAGATAGCGCGTGCCGAGGAAGGATTCCCCCAACACTCACCGCTTCTATCATCCTCCCATTCAGTCGATGCTTGTGGTCCCTTCCGTACTGGTGGCGCGCGCGGCGGCGAATGAGCGAGACGCGGGAGGTAGTGGAGAGGGGGAAGAAGCGCAAACTGACTAACGCCGTTAATTGTTGTTGTAGAGAGTACAGTCTCCAGCAAAAGCCAAGTGACCGCAGGCCGTTGCCTTGCCATCATCAAAATTCGCCCTGGGGCCGACCCGCGACGAGGTTTGCCGCAGGCGACGGTTCCCTCGACGGTTGGACGACTATGAAGGGTGAGGGAGGAGCGTGTGCCTTTTGTTATCAGCAGGGTGTTCCCCCGATGTCCTCAGGCGCCGGTTAAGCAAATAACGCGCCGAGGTGATAATGTCCCGCGCAGACCACGGACCCGCGCCCTGTGCCATTGCCTCTCTCTCAGAAAAGGAAACTCACCCTTGGGGTCAGAATATTACTAGAGAAAAAAAAACGAGAGGAAAACTTTTTACGAGAGGCTCCGTAACCACAATTATATATTCAAATGAATGAAATAAAACCGGTTCATGGAAACTTTAATCATATTAAATTTTGGGGATTATACTTTTGCGTATTAGGGTGTAATGAATTTTTCTCGTTTTGCTAATTGGAAGGAGGGAACTAAGAGAATTTAAATGTAATCTGGACTCGACTTTTTGTTATGATGAACCATGTGACATGGTATTAAATGTTTTGATAAAGAAATGAAAAAAATTGAATTAAAGTTTTAATTTGAATATTTCACAGTGTAAAATGCATGGGAAAATTAATTTTCCTTATTACAAACAATCATATTTCCTTTATTTCAAGTGTGAAATACTGGTTTTGCTTGATGTTTGAATGAGAGCTCTGTGTTTTTTTATAACGAAGAATGTTATGATGAATGTAATGTGTGTGTGTGTGTAATTAATGCATAAATATTAGTAAATAAATAAATAAATAGTATAAAATTAGTAGGCATGGAAAAATTGTAGTAGTGATAGTTGTACTATGCAATTTTAAATTATTATTCACTTTAATAATTAGAGGATCTGATTCGTTTAATTTGTACGTCAATGTTATAGCTTAAGAAAATATATTTGTAGTAATGTAAGAAACAACGATCACTGTCCATCCTAAATACAAATTTTAATTACAATCCGTTGTAGCTGCTCCCGCTCTCAACATTTATTACCTGGAAATTCGATTTTTTTTCTTCGCGCTTTTCTCATCTTCGGAAGTCGAACCAACTTTGATGATCTATCTCGTCTTCTCTCTCAGCCAAGAAGAGATTTGAGGTCGTCCTATAGAAGCTCACATTATCAATTCCTGAAGTTGTCTTTCACGCTGAAGTTTGACGGACTTGAGGCACGTCTCTTAAAGCGATAGGCTTCACAACAGT
Source organism: Laupala kohalensis (assembly GCA_002313205.1). Taxonomy (NCBI): domain Eukaryota; kingdom Metazoa; phylum Arthropoda; class Insecta; order Orthoptera; family Trigonidiidae; genus Laupala; species Laupala kohalensis. The sequence goes on from NNCF01129502.1 coordinate 707,295, forward strand.
CTGCAGCGGAAGGACGGTGGCGCTGCTGGGTGGAGGGAAGGGGAAGAGGGTTTGTGTGGATGGGGATTGGGAGGGCGTCGACGCCGGAGATAGCAAAGACATCGCTCCGCCTGCACACGCTCACCTGATACATGCAGAGAATAATGCGAAAGCGATGGAGTCGAGAATGTGCGAGACTTCGAACTCGAAAAAGAAATCTTAAAATGAACAGAATAAAAAAAGAGCAATACTACTTTCATAATACTCTAATATCTCTTTAGTTCGGAATTCTATAATCAGAAATGTTCTATAATCCGACATCATCGGCAAATACCCTTACATAAAATATTGCTTTTTTAAAATTATTTTATTAAATATATTATAAAATATATTTTATTAAATATATTATAAAATATATTTTATTAAATGTATTATAAAATATATTTTATATAAAATATATTATATAAAAATGTATATTATACTCGTTCATTCATTGTTAAACCCCGTTTACAGAGGAAACGACTATAGTCCGAAAAATCCCCAATCTGGCAAAAGCCTCAGGTCCCGAATATGCATGATTTAGAAGATTCTAGTGAACTATGATAAGCAGATTGAAGCGTAAATGAATGAGAAAATAACGAGTCAAACATCGATACTTATATATAAATACGTAACGCGAAAGTGTGTCTGACTATTTGCTACTTGATCATGACTGAACAACTAAACTGATCGTGATGAAATTTAACAAGGAGATAGTTTAGATGTCCAGGATGAACACAGGCTAACTTTTATTTTTAAAATAAGTGGTAAGAAAGATAAAAATTGTTTTTGACAATAAATGTCGATAAAATCGAAAAAAAGTGTGGTATATTCGTTTATGCTGCGTAAACGGTTAGAGGTAGGTGACAACTATGAATAGTCATACTTTTCGCCTCAAAGAGTTCTACAAAAATATTCCGCGACAGCATATGTCTGCCTATAATAATTAATCTAAATTATCGATAAAACTTTATTAAATATAGAAGTGTTAAAATACTTCAATTTAAGAGAGTAATTTAAGAAGAACATTAATAATTATCAAATTTCATGGTTTATTTGTTTTGTGCATTTAACATAATTGTAAAACGTCCTTAAGCCGTAAAATTTGCACGAATCGTTTAGATTTTACAATTTTAATGGAAAGGTGCAGCCGCGTCATACCTCGAAAGTGAAAATTCGACCGGTGAGGTTCCGACCGAGATTGTGCAGTTTAAACAGTCTGTAATAAATTATGATATTGAATTTGAAAAATTAGGATCCAGAACATGATTTTTAGAACCAGTAAGAAAAAGGATTTTAATCTTACAATATAGATCGATTTTATTTTTTCCTGAGTAAAAGAACATTTTCGTATGAAAAATCACGTGCATCGCCGGGTAATCAGTCAGTGTAGATTATATTTCTTAGTTATTGGTTTAATGCTTCAAGAAATATAGTTATCGATCGAATGGTAAGAAGATAAAGATATTCGGATAATTTGAATAATTTGTAAATCTCACCCCCGAAACTCTTGTAAACCTTTATTCAAGGAATTAAATATCTTAACACTTCCCTGCGTTTATATTTATGAAACGGTCTTGTTTGTTAAGACCGAATTACTGAAGTGCCACCCTTTCTTTATACGAAACAGTCTCGTTCACGAACACTATACACGCAATAGNTCGCAATAGGAATAATATTCATCGCCCTAGAGTGTCAACCACTCTTTGTCAAAAAGGACCTTATCATTCGGAAATCGTTCTATATAATTCCCTGCCCATGAATATAAAAGATATTATGAAATTGAATCTCTTCAAATCCGCGGTTAAAAACTACCTTCTGCACCAGTGCTTCTACAATGTAAAAAATTTATTGGTTTCAATAAAAGTTAAATCCGTTTGTACTTTATCACGCCATTGCTATAGTACTTTTTAAATAACTTATAACAATTTCAAAAATCTTTTTTCTTGCATGATTGAGTCGTGTCTTATGTCTCATATTAATTTAGTTTTATGTGTACTCAACTTTGGCACGGTTGTGTACTTAAATTCTGTAGCCCCATCTTGGAGCTGGTTTTGATCCGGTTTTCCTTCGGGTAGAGGCGCATTTCTTATACAGGTTCTCTAGGTTTTGTCTAGGGGCATGTTTACTGTAACAATAAATGGTGAATTTAGTGGGTTTTTTTCAACTCTTATGATTTTTAAACACTATACTCAGAATAATCTATAGTTCGATAATAACTTGTACATGTAAATTTACAAACATATTTGCGTTAAATTACAAACATATTGACATTATATATGTATTATAACTCGCAGCTAACTTTTTATCTTATCTAGGAACTTTTGCTGAAATTTTTGAATCCGCCTCTGCCTTAGGACCCTTGATCGGAATTGATGGGATGGTCCCTTGCTTGCTTCCGGAGAGTAAATTAGTTTATTGACCTCCACGTGGTCATACGCAGTTTGTACTGTTTTTTACAATAAATTTATTATTATTATTTTTTACCAAGCTTATTTAATATGATCAGACGATGGCATTATTTAATGTTAAATTACGAAAGACTTAAGACTATAACAGAGAGGAAACGAATAACCAAGACTTTTAAGGAGAGACACCTGTGAAAATTGAATTTTCCACAGTTTTTGTTTTATAGTATCAAAATTTTACCACATAACAAATCGTTTGATAGTAACAATTTCCTGAAATTTATTTTGCACTATTTGTAACAGATTGTTTTATTTAAAAAATGTGTTACTTTGGAATGTCCGTTAAAAATGTTCCTTGTGTCAAAACAATTTGCAGTTCACTTTCACTTTGTTACCACATCCTTTTTTAGACCTATGAGAAGAGAAGTTACGAATATTAATTTTAATATCGCTGTGTTTTTTTAAATTAAACTTTTTGACTAACAAAAGTGAAGAATTTTTGGACTACTTAAATGTTTACTTTATCGCAGAAGAAAACTAAATTAGTCTGGGCACTCTGTATAGATAAGCTTTATTCTTTATATATGTATCAAACTTCTGTAAAAGTTTCAAGACCATATTTTTAAAAAAATATGAGACGAGGGAGTTTTTAAATACTCTAATGTGCTGCAAAAACTAATTTTTGGATAAGCGAGTTGTATATTGTTGTTCTCACTGACCTTTTAAAAATCCAGCTGCACAAGTGGGGGCCCTCTACTACCTTCTTGGAGTGCTCTAGCCTCATTACTTACTAATAAATATAAATAACTGTATAAATGTGTACATAGTATAAATATAATAGCAAAACAAGTTTCCTATCAAACTTACTTGGAAAACTATGACCTAACACAAAACGTCTTTACTTACTAATAATTTACACTTACAGTGAAAGGAACGGAATAAAAACTGAAGGAAAACTGATAATAGCGAAATAAAAATAAGGGCCACTAAATATAACTGAAAATACGCTAAAGAAACGCTTACAAGAACTGTATTAAACGTAACCGAACAAAAAAAACGCTTCATACAAGAATGAGCTCACTGTGGCAATAAATTGGGTTTCCAACAATGGTTTCAAGTGCCCAAACATCCTCCTAACGTTCCCAGAAAAGACGCCTTGAAATTGCAAGTATATAGGAAAGAGCACAGTGTGAAAAAAAGGGGTGTGACATACAAGGCGCACGGATATTTAGACCATTAATTTGGACATTTAAATGCGTCACAGACGAATAAGACTCCGGGACATAAAAGTGCAATTGTATTTATAGTTATGAAAAGCAAACATTGAATTTTTCAACAATTTTCATCAATTGTCACAGGTGCCTCCCATTAAAAACTCTAGGATTCGTGCTGTGTCTTATAAAATGTCTTAAAAGTAAGATTAGAAAAGAGAAAGATTGTAACTTCATAAATAGTATTCTATTAAAAAACTGCTTGTTAGGGAATACAAGAACATAATTATTGTTATATTTTATTATTGGATATATTTTTTTTCCACATAATTTTCACATTATGAAAAATATTGACTCATGGTGTGCATTTAACTGTTCTTTAGTGCCATTTACGCAAAATTGAACACCGCATTGATCACAAATCAAGGTAGTAGCTCCGAGTGAATTTTCACTGCTCTAGTAAGATATGCTACCCGCAAAGCATTATTGACGTGAGAGAAAGCACATATTGCTAAAATACGTTTTCTTCATAATTTCTCTAACTCGTTCAGTACGACAATCATTCAGATATCAAAATTATACGCTGCTCGTCAAAATTAGCGGCGTAGCAAATTCATTGCTCCATAACTTCTATGTTTTAAAATGTATCCGAGTTAAATACGGGCTGAGGAAGCTCTTATGTTTTATCAAGACATTCCCTTATTAAGATGTGTCATCACGCTGGGACGTCCTTAGAGTGAAGAAAAATGCAAATTTGAGCTTCCTCGGCCTAAATTTCATTCTGATACATTAAAAAAAATATAAGTTATGGCTTGATGAATTTACAGCAACACTAATATTGATGCACAGTTTATTTTGGTAACAAATTCGTTAGTAATTTATTCCATGAGTTAAATATTTCAACATTCCTCAAAGAAGAATGTTATTGATGTTATTGTATTTCAAGTTTATGAAGTAAAAGCAAAGGTAGTGTACGAAGTTTCATATGACATAATATTGGATTCTCCTCCTTTCCCATCCCCCCTTTCACCAAATATATGAAATAAGTTACAATCATTGGGATTTTAAGGTATCATAGGACTATAAATTGCATTTAAACACTTTCGCAAATGCAATGGAAGAGCAAAACAGTGTCTTCATTATCAATCCGATAGCTTCTGAAAACATTTTGCGTATTACTGCCCTCACCATGAAGTTGACCAGTTTTTCAGAGGTTGGCAGGCATGTGGATGGGTGCCGAGAGGAATACTAAGTCTTCCCTGGAGCGGGCGTTTACGACTCGCCGCAATTAAGTCCCCTGCCGATGTTTCGGGGAATACTGATTTATTTAAGAGGTTTTAACATTCCGCGCTGTTCTTGCCAAGGAAAACATGCATTCGCATTTTCTTGACGTCTACATACTGCAGCAAATGGTACCCATGAATCAAAGTGAGAAAAGGGTTTCGTAGATGTTAACGTACAACGCAGAATTTATATGAAGACATGTTTATTTCTGGGCATTCTATATTGCTGTGAATTGAATGTGTATTAGACACTCGTATCTATGGCTGTAAAACAACTGCGGAGATTTGTTCACCAAGAAATAGGGTAGTCCGAATAAATAAAAAGGAAGTTGTATACGTTCTTTTCATTTTCATCACATTAATACCTCCACTGCGTGGATTTATTTATTAAAATCTAACTGTAATAGCAAAATGTCGTTTCTAATATATCGTGAAGGAATTAAGATACGATAAAATATAATACATTATTATTTTACTAACATTTAATACTATTTATAAACAAAAATGTCGAGAATAATCTGAAATCTATGAAAGATATATGGCATGTATATTAATACCCTGATCACTTCTTTTTTTAAAATAACGTCCCCCTGCGGAAACAAATCTAAAACAGGAACCTATAAATTCAGAGGGTAGTGTTTCAATAACTTTTTAAATGGTAAATGTTGCTGGTGGGTACTTTGACAATGTTCAACTCTTATAAACAGAGAAAGAACTGCAAAGAACGAGATAATCCCACATCTTTTAAATTTTTCTACCACTTGTGACCTCTTTATGAGTACGAGTAATATGGACCGTCCAAGACAATAGATTACATCCCTTGATAATTAATTTTGTACTAATATATAGTAGTTTTAAAAAAACAAAGACTTTCTCGTTCACTATTCAAATATTATTGATTAAACGACCGAGAGATAACACTGACGAAGATTTTTAAAACTTACAAATTTTACCAATCAAATATTTTTTCTCTTTAAAGATGCGTTGTGTCTTTAATAAAAACTTAGTCTGCTTAAAAAAAGTGAAATATTACAATAGTACCAAATCACCAACATTAATAAACAAATTTTATTAGGTATCAACGGTAAATTGAGAAAATATCTCGCTCAAATGTCACAAAATTCATGCGAACAAGAAAATGTGTGTTCTGATGTGTGGTATCACAAAGAAACTTGAACATAAAGTCTATTTGAATATTTTATTTCTATATACTATTTCATTAAGTATTGTGAATTATAATAAATTCGTTCGTGTTCACCGTTTTTTCTTATTAGTTACAGACGTAGTATTGTTTTCTATAGATTTGATCATTTCAATTTTCAAATAATATAAATCAAAATATAAGCTTATAGAGTTGCAATTCTAAGTAAATATATGTTATTTATTACTTTTATTAAATTGATTACATTTTCTTGTAAATTATAATTAGTTCGACGCTTATATTTGTGCACAATCAATGGTAAAGTGTTACATTATGTGGTGCGGTAAAGGAATAAATGTAGATGTGAAATCCAGAATCATCAACATTATGCAAAGTTGTGTTTCATTAATATTCATTTCGTCCTGCTTTTGCGAATAAGTCAAATATTATGCATAGACTTCAAAGACGTAATAGCAAATTCAGTCGTTGTATGCAAAAACGTTAATGCAAGTAAAGGACTTCTCGTCTTCATGATGAGGCACTTAACTTTATAGTAGATACATTTGTGAGTGGTGGTGGACATAGGAAAGTCGTGAACCCTCTCAACCTGCTCTTCTTTTCCTTTCGCCGTCCACCGATAAAAGAGCATCACTGTGGGCCGATGTCACTCATCAAGCATGTCAAAATTCTTCTAATAAATTTTCATTAATAGTGTTAATACTAACTTTCCGTAAATTCGTTATTTAAAATGACAATAGTGAGTATGAAATGAACATAAACTTATGGAATAAAATAAGAAATTATTTCATTTCTTAAATATATGTACACATTGCCGTAAGTAATTACGTCTTTTATGTTTAAATATTTTTCATTTATTAATCGATAATAATTTAAAATATATTTTATATACACATTATTTAGAGTACGAAATACTGACGACGATAAGAAAATATTGCTTTCGCATAATAAAAAAAGAATATCAATGTATATAGAAAATAGTATTGAAATGAATCAATTACTCGCGAACTTGAATTCAACAAATGAAAATACTTGAAAGAAAAATCAGACAAATAAATTTGTTGCTAGACAAATACGTATGAGTGCTTAAAAATTAAAGCAAGGAGCACAATAGTAAAATTACGTAAAACAATGAATATTCAAGTATTTTCATAATGGGCCTCATCGTGATTTAAACAAAAAGTTTGTCAGTTACTCTCATCATATCTAAAATTTGTTAAATTGTAAAATGAATAGTGTTTCTGCAGTCAGAGATTTTAATCCCGGTCTGATACTCGACATTATTTCAGCTGACTGCACCTTCTCTCATTTTCCCACATCATAGAGCTACATGAAAGAATGTATTTTATTTAAAGAACTTTATAGAATATTTTGATATTATTGACATACAATATAATATAAGAACCATGACGAAAATACCTATTTAAAGTTGTTCATATCATTAAAATATTCAGTGAAAGTTCGTGAAGATAAACATGTGTGTGAAGTAAAATTCTGGAATGAAAATGACGTTGCATTGCATGAAATGATATAATATTATCGAGTATTAAATAAAGTAAATTGAGGTTTTTATTGTTACTCCTTTGTAACCAGCTACGACGATGGTTAATTTTTACAGAAATTGTGTTAGTGGGATACCTGATACACAACTAATCCAAGTCTTCCCCAATACTCATAAAGTGCGTTACTTTATTAGATAAACATTATCATAGCAGTTAAAATATTCTTTTCTGCACCTTAATTCCTCTTCAAATCATGATGAATCTGAATACGCCACACAAACACACCCAGAGCCACACAAACACACCATTGAACTATTTGGGAACTCTGCCATCTGATATGCAAAGCCTGCGAAAGAAATGAATATTTTTATATTATTATTATTATACGTAACTGCAACATTGCACATGCGTTTCTGTTCCACATCATTCGTTAATATAACATGAATACTTTATTTGAATAATGTCCTAATCAAAACGTAACGTACGAAACAGAATTTGTCCAACTATTTACTTGTATTACCCATTGTGTAACGATAAGGTTGTAGATACTATGAGTCCGTGGCAGCGTCCGCGACTGTCTGCCTTCAAAAGTATTATACCTCATTAATGTGCAAATGAGGCGGCACCAGAAACGGCGCTCCATACCTGCGTCCACAGTATNAAGTATTATACCTCATTAATGTGCAAATGAGGCGGCACCAGAAACGGCGCTCCATACCTGCGTCCACAGTATCAAAAGGAAATGAGAGCTCAGCGACCGGCGCGGCGGGGAATGCGTCCAATGTTTTCGAGATCACTCTGAGACCAATTGTTAGTTTTCCTGTCGTGTGTTTTGTGTTAACTAATTTTCAGATGTCGATAAAACACAGAAGGTAGATTGAAGTTAATTTAAAATGATGACTCCTGATCAAACTTTAACGAGTATTAACCCTAGTTTTAAAACATCAAAGAGGCGACACCCCATTTTTGATTTTCCTGTTGTTGCATTATTGCTAGTAAAGGCTTGGGATTCTCGACTTTTCTATATTAAGTTACTGTGTATCATGTCCCAGAAGACAGAAATTTTTACCTACCATAAATACCCGAATGGCTTTAATTTTTTTTTTTTTTTGAAATTTATCCTGACAACCAGTATTTTTCCAACATTTCTCTGAAGATATTGTTACTAGGGTTGCATTATATATTATTTAGTAAAAGACTAAATTAACTACTAACTTTATTGAAGGATCCAGAATCACATTTCTTTACAATTGTGAGCAATTGGTCGATCTATATAAAAGAAGACAAAAATACAATATTTCTACATTTTTAAAACTATTTTTTTAGAATACATCTACTAAGTCACATAATTATTAACTCATATTTTAACTCACCAATAAATGCAGTAAAGGAAAACATTTTTGCATAAAATACTTAATATCTTTGTAGAAATTTTGAAGGAATAAAAGAATTCGACAAATGAGTGAGTACTCTACCATTCAAAATCAGCGCTGCACTTCCTTCACATCACCCTAACTTTTCTTTTAATGTATGAATTTGAAATTCAAAGTAAGAGTGCCTGTCTTATATTCCCTTGAAGACTCTCTTTTACAGGAGATTTCTGAGCTACACGCCCATACAAATGTTTACTAATTCCGCGGGAGCACAGCGTTAGATGAACAGACAAATACTTTGCCACCATCTCACTTAATTTCATTGAGAAGATAATTTTTAGGGTGTTCTGAAACTGCTTAAGAGGGTGACAGATTTACCGCTTAGAGTGAATCACTGAAATCCACGCATTCAACTTAATTAATATCATTCCTTAAGTCTGTTCTTATCACTTCTTTTAGACAATTTAAACTTAAGAAATATTTTTACTAAAACGAATTTAATTTGGCTTTCTCGTTTGTAAGCAACGCATTCCAACAAACGTTTTGGTCCCGCTGTGCAAGAGGTCCCATCTTTTAAATCATTGCTTTAGTTATGCAGTGGTACTTTTTGAATAATAATGCTAAGCTCAAAATTTTGACTGGATATCTTCGAATTCATAAGTTTAATGACACATTTCTACATACTTTTTGACCGAAATCAATTTGAATCGATTTTTATAAAAATTCCTACAAACTATGAAATTATGATTGCGGTACTTCAAGCAATTGGGTATATTTCGGCGCCAAATTGAATCTTTTCTAAATTTTTGCGGTAGTCAGAACTCCCACTAAAGGTACACACTTGAATGAAGTAATTTCAAAAATTGAAAATAACTCAAATAAAATGCCTTTTTTCACAAAGATCGCGTCGATGAATTATCGATGAGACCCTCCATGCAAACATACTAACATTGCCGGGGAAATACCCTCTGCATATTCCATAATAGTTCTCGGAACATGTCTGAAGAGATGCTCTACACTGGCCGAAACAGGTGGCTCCTCGCAGGTGAACATGCTAGGGCGCAGACGTAAATGGAGCGACGAGGATGTAAAAGGTCGAGCGAGCGAAGCGAGTACATAGTATTAGAGACACCACTCTTTCTCAAAATTTGAAATTATTATTACGTATCTTCTGTTACCGTTTTCATAACTTGTAGTTGGATTCAGGTGGGATGCGGGGTACACCAAACATCCTCCCGCCAAGCGATATCACTCTTTAAAAATCACACTATTCTACACATGTTGAGGATGGCTGCTTTTTGAAATGTAAGATAAATGTTTTTTTCGGTAGTTGAAGCTAATTGACGCTGAGATACAAACAGTGAGTAATGACTCCAGTAATGGACTACAGGTACACACTCCATTTACATTTCTCGTTGTAAATGTAAGTTGTAAAAGTTCGCACAATTTGTAAAAGTTAATAGGTTGTGGGTGTTACCGCAATATCTATATGTGTTATGTGTAGTTTTCTTGAGTTTATCTATTAGAATAATAACTGATCTGTTGTGATGGATTGTCTAGTCGGTGAGATTTGATTTATCAAAATAAATTTTAAACCGTTTGCTCTTTGAAATAAGTACCTGTAGTTGAGGACAGTGTGCTCTATTAATCTATGTTTCCCACAGAGTTTCTGATGGATAATATTAACAAGCTTTTGTGTCTGTGGGTGTAATCTGTTTGTTGTATTAGACTGTATTCACATGTAATGTGTCGTATAGTTTCTACTTAAACTTTGCATCTCTTACATTTGTCATCTGTTGTCTGTGTCTTTCAATACTAATTTTTGTAGTTTTTCAAGCTTATTATTTTTTATTAATAATAGTATCCTTGTAACTATTCATTTTGTCGTCATATGAGCTTTTTATCAAGACCGGATAAAGAAGTATATTTCGAAGAAAAAACTAATTTTTCAATGTATCATGAAGATTCGTGTTCACCAAAGTGATTTCTTCTTCAATCAATACTTAATTCAATTGTGAAATGTTCAACGCAGCTATTGGATTAATATTACATTATTGTTAGTTGCATTTGGAGTACCATATTTCCAGTAACAATTGTTCAAATTAAATTTTCAGGAATGTTTATGATATTCTTCAATTTTTAACATTAACACTCCCGTTGAAACACACATAGAAACTATTAGGAAAACGGGAATAAAGATTAAGATGTTCAAGTATTTATTTGTAAGAATAAATCATGTATATTTTGTGTATAATCATTACTGTGTTGAAAATATGAATAATTACATGTTTAGATAGATTACATTGTGATTTATATTTATAAATATTTTAATTCAAAAATATTTTTTCATTCCAGTAGATTTTTTTTTTTTTAAAGAAAATCTGCTACTTTAGAATTGAAATTATATAAATCTATCTGGAGTAGGTTTACCATCATTTTCCCGTAAGAAATAATATTGACTCGAGTTTTGTGGTAATAATGGGACAGCATTTTATGGCTCCTCTTCTCCTTAAGATGTATTAGATTTCTTTTCTTCTTTTTTTTTCGAGTATAGAGAATGGAACCACAATTTATTATGTCACCAGCGTGAGTATCTCATGAAAAAACGAGCAATAAAATATATTGGTAGACTGTGAAGTAATTCTTGTGTTTCGGCTGTAAACCACGGAGACTGCGACCCTCGGACTTGGGATCCACATGGCATGGGAGTGCACAACAAACAGGACAGTAAGATGTATGACCACGTGCAGTCACTATAAAGCTATGTCAAGGCCTCCGCTCTCACAATTGCGTCCTCCCTCACTTCCCTTCGACCACTTCCACTTTCTCCCACTCCATTATCTACACCTCTATCTCTACTAGACCTTACGACTCCCATCCTTCACTCGTCTCATCTACAATATGACCCACATCTCTCCTCACCGCCGCTGGAGACTCCTCCCAACCTCCCGCACAACCCGTCGCCGGAAGTCAGACAATCTAATGCCACATTACTCCCTCTGGCACTAATGTTCCGCTCCGCCGCCCGCTCGCATGCCATTAGGGCAAATGCACTAGCATTTGTGCGGGAACACTAAATAATTTTGGGTATTTACTTGGTGAATTACACATCAAACAGGAGGTGTTTAACGTGAGCTGCTGGGCACGTGTTAATGGAATTACGAGGTTTGTGCTGTGATATTGCTGCTGACAGTTGCCAAGCTCTTCAGATTTCAACGTAAAGTGACCTCCCGGAAATCGAGAACAAACTGGTCCTAATTTCATAACGTTCCGTACGTGTCAACGGCAATGAAATATACGCAATGGTTTTCCTGAGATGGTGACTGTAACTCTAAGTATAGAGTTATCTAGAAAATCTAAAAATCCTTCAATGTCTACCATTGCGTACAGAATGTGTAGTATTACGTTTAGTTATGGTAGTCATAAAAAATAGTTAATTAATTACATAGATGCTGTACATTATCATTTCATCAGGATAATACAGAGTGGACAAAATGATATATTTGTGTATTTTAACTGAGATTCTGTACTGATATCAAATCGTTGCATAAACTAGAACCATAATTCGTATTATTTTATATTCATTTAAAGCATTAAATGCTCATTACTTTTATTCATTTACTTAGTCCCCAGATTTCAGTTGAATTTCATGTCTCCCAACAGCAATACATGAAATATGACTAACTATTGAGATATGTATGAAAATCCTAAATCGTAATTTTCTTGAATTTTAATTTATATGAAAATAAACTGTTTGCAGAAGTTGATACTTTACCGTATGTTTCAATAACTCTGTAAAATCTACATTTCCCTGCTTTCTCTCTTACGCTGACTTTTAGGTTTCAACTTGTAAGAGAAAGAAATGTTATAACTTTGAACTTTCAGTAACCTAAAAGGGACGTCGATTTCAGTGGGTTTCTCAAAATATCAAACCAAGCTGTTCATTATTTTTACGCACGACGTAAAAAAATGTCTGCCCTACCACATATGAAAGAGCACGCGGAATTAATGCGCGAACCAAAGAAAAAGAGAATGTACTGTTTTTTACTTGTCACTGCTACGCATATACTCTTTCCTCTGGTTTCATCTGCTCGAACTGTTCTGACTATTCTTGGTAAACTCACAGTCCTTTTCATATATTTGCGCCAGCTCTGCACTCTAACCGACAAAGAGGGAACAACCTTTTGCGGGAGACCCAACAGTAGTCTTTGCACAAAGCTGGATTTGAATTTACTGGAGTACAAAAACTGCTTGACAATTTTCCCCCTTTGAAAGTGCGCGCTTTTGATTGCCGGAATTGATGAATTTTGTGATTACATACGAGGAAATGAGTGTTAAAATGAAATAAATATCTTACACGTCTTGACAAATTCCGCCGAAATTATTGTCTGGAATGAAAAAAACACATAATTGTTTGAGCAATAATTCTATGTGAAAGTTAGATATTAATATTCTAAATATTACGAATTATGCACGTTCTTCATACTGAGAAGTTTTCAAAGCAAAAACGTTTGGGGGTGGTGTAGGATTCGTGAAACACATTCAATTATATTTAATTTAATTCAAAAGAGCTATATTTTAACAACAAGAAAAATATAAAATATATATGGCGGGGCTTAATACCCGTGCGCCTTAGAGAGGCCCTAAAATGTACTGCGGGTTGTGCATACTATACCCTAGTATTCATTCTCAATGAACTGAAAAAGTAACTAAAATTAGAGGTATTAAAATATTTCGATTATTTGGAAGGTAAATGATATCCGTAGCGGAAAAAGAAATTAATAAGTGTTAATAAGTTATAATAAGAAAAACGTTTACTACCATGGCTATTTTTTAAATATAATTTTGATTTTTAATCTCAGCTATTGTTATATTACTTAAGTGACTGTTTCGTTCATTGAGCACCGTTGGGAACCACGGAAAACCAACGGTTACGGCAAGCGCGCTAAGTATAAAAAGAATCTGATTGGTAACTGGAAACCTGTAACAGAACAAAAATATTCGGCGGCAGAATCAAATAAATTCGTAGAAATAATACATACTTATCTGCAGGGCAAATAACATATACATACATACCAACGTACCCAAATAAATCTTGTTTACATATTTACCTATATATACGTACATGTACGTATATTCGCACATGTACACATTTTTAAATCAATGAAAACAGACTAAAATAGAATACTAATATTTCTACTACTATCATTTATAATAATAATAACAATAATAATTTAAACAGATTTAAATTAAGTGTGTTCATTCTGATCAATCTCCTTCATTAGTACCGCCTCCCTCATTTTTCTAACCATACTCAGAAACTAGCCAAGGAGATATTCTATTATCTCGCATTATTTCAAAAGCTATAGTGTGATTTCTTGGTTTACGATCGTATATCCTCTCAAGAAACCACTTTTTTCTACCTATTTCAGTGTTAAGGCAATTTAGCAGAATGTGGACCCAATCTTCTTGTTCCGTGCATAAAGGGCATTGCGAATCTCGATCCCCCCTCAATTTCCTTAATTTCCATCCCCCAAGTCGAAACCAAGCGTAACCTGATCTTGCTACCTTGTTTAATTTATCTATGTACGGTTTTCGCCCCCAGTCTCCTGCCACAATATTCTGCACGATTAGTGACCTCTTTTTCTGTCTCTCAGCCGTTAGGTTTTGTTTCTCTATGTCTTCAAGTCTCTGAATAATTAATTCACAATCAGATCTCGCCGGAGCTGTCTGCCACAAGTGTCCTAGACCGGCAGTTTCGATTATAGTACTAATTTTTTGGCCCCACCCATCGTTACACGTTAACTCGTAGCAATCGGATATATTGTTGTTCCTTTCCCCATTTCTTATTGAAACCCAATATTTAATGGCCCTCATCTTAATTTTTACTTCTAACGATAAAACTCCGAATTCCCGAAGAGTACCACAGTTAGCTGTACTCGGAGGTATGCCAAGAGTACATTTCAAGAATTTATTTTGAAACGAATTAAGTGATGCGCAATCCCCAACACCCCATATTTCAGCTCCATACGCTACAGCAGGTACGAATAGTGACGTGTACATCGTTACTACAATCCTAGGATCGATGTCAGGGATGGTACCAGTGCTTCTATGGATTTCATTTAGAACATACATGCCTTTTTGTTTTGATTTTTGTACATGTCTTGACCAGGTTACGTTCATGCTTACTTTGACATCTAGATAAGTGTAAACTTTAACTTTCTCGAGAAGTTGACGTTTGTAATTCCAAATTTTATTTTTACTAAACATTCATCCGTTTTTTAATACCATGACTTTGGTTTTATGTATGTTTATATATAGCGACATTTTATCACGGAACAGCTCCAACGTATCTAGACCTATCTGAAATCCCGACTGTGTTGTGGAGAATAGAACAAGATTGTCCGCAAATAGCAACCCCGGAATCTGTTTCTGTTCATGGGGAGCACCTATTGTTGGGGCATCTGTGGATGCATTACATAATCTTTCTATTATATCGTTAATTAATAATATAAATAACAACGGAGAGAGATAACACAACCCTGCTTCACTCCCCGAGTTACTTGAAAAGTTGGAGTTAGAGTAGTATTATTTGTTTTAACGCATGCATTGTCAGAGCAATATACAGCTTGCAAAGTACGTAGGAATTTTTTTGACACTCCCTTGTCCGCTAATACGCACCAAAGGATTTCTCTGTTCACAGTGTCGAAAGCTTTCTCAAAATCTACGAACACACTGTACTGCTTTCCGCGTTTCTTTCGAGTTTCTCTCTCGGCTAACGTGTTTAAAATAAATAGATTATCTATTGTGCTATTGTTGCTTCTAAAAGCCGCCTGTAATGTCGAGAGTTTATTTTCTTTCTCGGCCCAGAGTTGTAATCTCCAGTGCAGAATAGTGCAATAAACTTTTCCGATAACATTAAGTAGTGAGATTCCCCTATAACTATTTGGATCGTTTATATTTCCTTTGTTTTTATATATAGGTTGTATTACAGCCGTAGTCCATGAGTCTGGAAAAACACCTTCATCGTAGATGTAATTTAAAAAGTCGGTTAAAAATCGCACAATATCATTGGTTATTTCCTTAATAAATTCGGAAGGAACACCATCTAGTCCAGGCGCTTTATTGTTTTTTTAAATCGCGAATGGCAGAAGATATTTCATGTGATGTAATACACGCATCAAGTTCAGACACTTCCTCAGTTGTAAATATTATTCCTATTTCCTTACTACTTCGGGATGTGTTATCATTTCCTGCTAGAAGATTTTTAAAGTGCATTTCCCATCCTATTGCATCTATGTTATTTGATATAGTTTTATTTCGTCTTAATTTACGAATCGTAACCCATAGGACGCGGCTACATTTTTTTGATAGTATTTCTCTGAGGCGTTCAGCTTCATTTGTAGCCAGGCTCGTTTACTTTCCTTTACTATGTATTTATATTCTCCACGGAGTTGAAGATAAGATTTGCGCAAATCTATTCCACCTAGCCACTGATACATTTTCAGGGCATAATTTCCGGATGCTTTTGCATACCTGCAGGCATGATTATACCACACCGAATGTTTTCTTAAATTTTTGTTCGCCTGAATTATTTTCATACTTGACTCTGATTGTTGTGATATGGAGTCCGCTGCAGCGTTGTAATTTTGAACCGTGAGTTTAATTTGGAAATTGTTACGTAACATTCCTAGATTCCTTGAGAAATTCACCTTATAGACCGATTTCTTGTCGTCATTCAATTTGTACTTTACTAATTTTGACCCCATATGTGCGGGTGTTTCTGAAGTGTTTTGATGTGAAAAATAGATTTTAACACATACGTCTATATGGTGTGAGTCTATTTGGGGTTCAATCCGAAAGTCGTCTATATATTGTAATAAATTTTCCGTGATTAACGCGTAATCTATCACATTTTTCCCGTTTTCGTTAATAAATGTTATATCCCGTTTAAATCGGATCCGTACGTACCATTTAGCATAGTTAGGTTATGTGTGCTGCAGAAATTTAATAGGCCTCGCCCTTCCGGATTTTTTTATCCTTACCATTTCTCACGTTTACAAGCGCGAAATCATCGTCAAACGGTGGTGAGACATTATTTTCTCCGATTTGGGCGTTAAAATCTCCTATTATCATTATACTCGCGTTGGGGTATTTATTTTCGAAACTATTTATCAACTGGCTCATTTCTGTATAAAAGTTTTCGTTGTGGTCCTTTGACTTATCCCCGTGTCTGTAAGCAATTACTATTAGTAACTCAGTGTCGGCAATTATTACTTTTGTTGTGAAACTCACATATGCACAGGTGGTATCGAGTTTAGTAGGACACCGTGACGCGGACTAGATTGAATATAAAAGTCTCGTAGGAAGACACGCTCACTCTCATTTTGGCACTCACTTGGCCGTATCATTTTGCTGTCTCGACGTCACCGTACGCTGCTCTGTGGCCCGGACCGGCCGCCCGCAGAGGATTGCTGCCACGGTCACCCAGCCGGCTACATCATGAGCGTCCGCTCTAGAATTACTCACAACGCCACCGATACCGCCTGCCCTCGAACCTCGTAATCAGTGAGTATTAAACACGTACTACCCACGAATGGCGTTTCACTGTGGAGACTGATCCCGCCTCCTCTCCATCCAACAGTATTAAATGTTGTCTCTTGTTGGCCCAGACCGCTCGCTGGAGCCGATGTAACGCAAGAGCCCAAGCCATCTGGTGTCAGGTAGTGGGGTGGATTTCGTGCTCAGGATCTCGGGATACGAACTCAGGTCATGTGGAGTGCAGGGTAGGAGGCGTTCTGGGGGGCAGGTTCCAGGGGTTGGAAGAAGAATGGCGGGGGAGACGTCGAGAGTAAAGGAGTAGAATTTTTTCCCGCTCTTCTCTTTCCTTTGGGTTTCTCTTTTCGTGTGTTAGTATAAGCTTGTGATGCATAAGCTGCGAGGTAGAGGTGTGTCATTGCGACCACAGATTATGGCGGTTGGGCATAGGGGCGTTGCAGTGCATCGGGTAGTTAGATCGATATATGGCATGTCGTACGAGCAGATACGGTTGTTACGGGATGAACTTAAGAATAAGGTTAAATAAATCGCACAGAAGTTATATTTTTCTTTTAATTCTTTTGGGGGGAGTTATGTCAGAGTACGTAACGATATAGTAGTTTAGTATTTTTTCTTGTCTGTGGGGTTTTGAGTTTATTGTGGGAGATGAAGTTTTCGAATATTGGAATAAGATTTTGAGCATTACATGTAGTTTTGTGTTGTAATTAAGGAATAAAATGGGAATTATGAGTATGACGTATTATGGGTATTATTTGAGTAATTATGTGGTGAGAAGTGAGAAGGAAAAATAGATTAAAAATAAAAGTGTTTGGGGCAAGTAGGCTTATTGAAAAAAATATATAGAAAAAAAGAGAATGAAGGGAACGAGATCGCAGGTCGGCGTCGAGCAGATGTAACTAGGTCAGGATCGGAAGAGTAGGTTACCAACCCACATTCCACAAGACAAGCAGTCTCAGTGGGAAGCGCCGTGCGTGTGAGTATGCGTATTCTGCAGACTGGCAAGACAGTCAAGGTTGTCTTCGTTCTTTTAAAATGATAAGGAAGCAGTTTCGGGAATAAGGAGTAGGTTATGGAGGATATGGGTTCTGTGTATATATTATAAGATTAAAGAGTTGATTAAGGGAATTAAAATATGGGATGTCATATTAGGTGTTTGGATTTTGTGTTATTTACATGTCTTTAATATTCTGATTAGTTGTTTTTCTTTTGGGTGTGTGTTGGGAATTCGGTGTGGAGCATCGAAACAATATAGTATTGAAGTAAGGTTGGAATATATATATAAATATGGATTTCCCGTTCGCCTGGGAATTAGGACGGGAAGATAGACTGGGGGTACACAGTCAATGTTTTGGAAAAAGAAGGTTCAGAGAATTCAGGTTCACCGAAATGGAAATCGAGTCCGGGTAATTACAGTGCGTCTACGCAGGCATTTTCAAGTAATGTGATGTTGATTCCGAGCTTTTCGGGGGAGGATGAGATTTCGGTCGAGACTTTCCTAGAAAGAATTAAAATTAATAGTCACTTCAACAATTGGTTAGAAAAACAGACGTTGGCGGCAGCACGTCTCAGATTGACGGGAACTGCAGGGGACTTCTTACAATGCAGTCCGCATCTCTGGCGGTCGTACGAAGTGTTTAGCACAGAGCTCAGAAATAGGTTTACGCCGAAGGTATCTAGGATAGCACTCGAAAAAGTGTTTTCGAGTTGCGTTCAGAGACAGTCGGAGTCAGTCATGGAGTTTTCAATGAGACTCAGAAAGATCGAGATACAGCTCATTGAAACATACGGAAATTTAGATTCGGAGATTATAGAACAAATTTTTAATGAACGGTTATTAGCGCAATTTTTAGCGGGGTTGAGGCCTGAATTGGGACGTTTTGTGGCAGTACGAGAACCTATTAACATTTTACAAGCAGAGGCATTTGGAGTAGCGGAGGAGCAATGGTTACGGGGCTATGCAGCGATGGGGGAGACAATATGTATCGCGGTGATTGAGAGCACGCGTAGGCCACCAGCGAGGTGGGGGAGGGGAATGAGTAATGTGCCGACGCGGCGCTACCAAGTGAGTGCGGAAGACAGAAACAGTAACGTTCGCTGTTTTCGGTGCAATGCGCTTGGGCATTTTGCGAGCTCGTGTAGATCGAGGTCGCCAACTTGTAACATTTGTGGAAAGGAACACGAGGTATCCGAGTTCCCCTTTCAATTTTGTATTCTGTGCGAACAGAAAGGTCATCTTCCGGTATCTTGTTCAAAAAAACGTGTCAGGAATGGTTGTGGGCGGGGAAGCTCAGAAGTAGTACTCGTGATACAACCAGCAGGAGGTCAGAAGTTGAGTATTGAAATTTGGGGGGGAAATTTAATTTCTTGATAGATACAGGCGCTTCAGTTCCTTTATTATGCGCAAAGAAATTTCCGAAACATGAACAGAACAATATAGAAGTTTAATTCGAAGTGCTTGGGGACACGTTTTACACGTTTGGGGACAGAGTAGGGTCGAAATGAATATTCAAGGGATGTTATATGAACATGAATTATTAATTATTGAATTGGGTACCACACAGTATGATGGAATTTTGGGATTAGATTTTTTAAAGAAATTTGATAGTTTTATATGTCCAGGGAGAGAACAGATTAGACTATCTGAAGGACATACAGTGTCAGTGTTTTCCTCGGGTTCGGAGCAGGAATTAAATGAAGTAACCACCAACGTACACGTAGCAGAAGGTATAGGAATTCAAAAGAAAGAAATGGATTTTTTCGGTGACATAGAAGAAAGCATTGCAGAAAGTTTGCAAAAACCTTTAAAGATAATTCAGTTGGGAAGGGAGCAAAGAAAAGAGAGTGTGCACCAGTTACAATGGGATGATTGGGGCATTCAGGAGAAGCGTGAAATAGAGAAATTAATGAAACCATTACTTCCAGAGCAGGTAAAAAATGTTTGTGAATTTAATGAGGAAGTGCAGCCAGTGCAAAAGTGTATTTGAGAATGAGGAAGTTTGTTGTATGAATGTTGTGTGTGTAGTGAGTGAATCTGGGAATGCGGAAATTGAATTTATGAAGTATTGTGGGTCGGGACTTCACAGCCAGGAAGACATGGAGGGGACAGGAGACGCTGAGCGGACGAGGGACGTTGGTGGATCAGGTCAGGGTACCCCGAGTGAACTAGCGGAGCCAGAAAGTATGAATAATTGTAGTGTGAATGTCGGTCGAGAGAGATCGAATGATGTAAATGAGAACGAATTCTTGGATGAGCTATTAAATAAATGGGACGGCGAGGGAACCGCTGAGAAACGAATCATTCAAAAATACGAGGATAGTGCACCGAGGCAAAATTGTGAGATAATACAGGTGCGAGGTTTCGGAAATACGGAAGGAGAAAATACAATTAAAGTAATAAGTCCACTCAAGAAAATAATTGTTAAACAGGAAGCTGTGGGAGTTTTTCGAGTTAAAGTGAATGAAAGAGTAGCGGGAAATACTTGTCGTAGATACACAAGCAGAAGAAACGTTACCAGTTTTATGCAAGGTGGATCACGCTGGAAAAATCCCAGTTCTGTGGAGTAATAAAGATCACCAAATAGTAAAAGTGCCGAA
>NNCF01129502.1:732554-745264 GCA_002313205.1 Laupala kohalensis
CATCGGCGTGGCGAAAACGCCTTACGAACTTTTTGCATCTGGAGAACAACCAGGAAAATGGTATTTTGCTGTCAGTAGAGAGATATGGCTGAACGTGTCGTGCAAAGAACATCATTCTAGGATTAAATTACAACGTGAAGGAAGTTTTCTTCTTCCGTTCGGTTGTATTGGTCAGTCTCCCACGCAAATTCTTTTCCCCGTTTATTCAAATATACAATATTTTATGCCATCTTTGGTACCGACAGTACAACCCTGGAACTGGAAGGTTACTAATATTTCCACCCTCTCCAAGCAGGAAAATAAAGTACTTGACGGACTTCTCGAATCTATAAAAAGTAAAAACACTCACAAAGTGCCGTCTGTACCGATAGAAGAGATTAAAAGACGTGTCCGTGTGGGAACATTTCGAAAACAACAAAAACACATGGGAGATAACCACGGGGAGTAGTTATCTAGTCATAGGGATAGTGGTGTATATAATGCTGGGCTGGGGGATAAGAAAATGTCGAAAAAACAAAGCAAAACCACAAGAGACAATACCATTGTCAGTGATTAATGTGGCTCCAGCTCCAGTACATACACCACTATTCCCAAATCTGTAAATATCTTAAGAATAATTTGTACATATTGTTATTTTCTGTGTTGTTTTTTAAAATTATTATTATTATTATTTAATTTGTTTTGTCTGAGATTGAGGAGATATATGTGATTGAGGAGTTATATACTGTTGTGATTGAGGAGTTATATATGTGTAAATAAAGAAAGAAGCAGAACATTTGTTGTTGTTGGAGACTGTAAACAAAGAAGTGGTTAAAATAATAAGAGTATATTTTGTTTGGTGTTTGGGTAACAGGAACAGGTCGAAATCACAAAATATGTATTTTTGAGCAAACACTAAGAAATATCAAAAAATTGTCAATTAAAAAATATATGTTCCTTTTCATTAGATTTTAAAGCGCAGGCGAATATTGTAATTAAAAAAAATATTATTATTGTGTTTTGTTACTAGTATTAGTCCTTGAATGAATGTAATATTGCATGCAGTTAGTACATATGTGACTTCACATTACCAAACACGTACTACCCACGAATGGCGTTTCACTGTGGAGACTGACCCCGCCTCCTCTCCATCCAACAGTATTAAATGTCGTCTCTTGTTGGCCCAGACCGCTCGCTGGAGCCGATGTAACGCAAGAGCCCACAACACTTTAATGCATAAGGTATTATCAATTTCTGTTTTCATTTCGTCACATCGATTTGAATATTAATTTTTGTACATAACCGCGACTCCACCAGTGACGTCCGCGCATGCCCCTTCTTTTAAGATGTTTTGCTACGGTTGTGAATCCGTGTACATTATTTTCATCTCCCTGCTTTGACCAAGTCTCGACCAAGCCCAAAAAGTCAAATTTCTCGACCAAGCCCAAAAACGCAAAACTTCTTCCTCAGACCTTCCACATTCCAGCACCCAGAAATTAATTTAAGGTGAAGGTGTTTGTTTATATGTGAGCTCTCTTTCCATGGTCTGAGCAGCGGAACGGACACGTGTAACAACATCTGGGAGGTCCTTTGTGAACTTAAAACATTCAAATTTAATGTGAATTGAAACACACTATATAAATAAAATTGTGTAGGGTTATAATGTAATATTACGATTCATTTGCACGCCATAACATAATCTTGGTAATTAATTACTATAACGACCGCAAAGTACATTTTATTATTCTGTAAGCTTCACATACACGACTTTTCAACCTGTGTGTACGTCATCCTCACAAGTTAATATGAAGAAACAAAATTCTAAGAATGTATGACAGCTGACAGCTGAAGAACAAAATAATATATCCACAATTATTTTATAATCCAAGAAGAATGCTTCACCATAGGTATTACTCATCACATAAAAAAAATTCTATTCGCATTATTTGGTCTGGTAGCAAAATTATATTGTTTTCTTCACCACTAAACTGCTGATACCTTATTTGTTACTATTAGTAAAGTAAAAGGGGAGGAAAGGTATATGGACAAGAAGTTACCTTTTATAAAAAAAAATATAGTGATTCTCAATATTGTCATTAATAATCTTGTACAAAATATTTGCATATTAATTAGCCAATATTGTGGAATGTGTGTGCATAAATATTTGAGCTTATAAAATTACTCGTTAAATATTTTTTTCTTCTTGTACTAATAGTTTTCTTAATGAAGATAGTATATGTGAAAATATCGAAGAAGACAACATCAAGGAAACAACAGTAAAAATGAAACCCCGTGTTTTACGAATGTGTTCTGTTGTATTAGACTGAATAATGTTCCTCCTCAACACATTTATTCTGTAACCCCCGAATATTTCGCCCAACGATCCAAGCAGACGCGCTACTGCGCACTCATGTATTGCCTTTATTCGACCGTTGTATGTGTATAACCTTTGCCAGAAGCACAACGCCCTCTACCGCTTCCGGTTTAAATTATATTACTCTCACACACGATATATTTCTCGCCTGTTTCCATTTAGAGTCGGCGCCTGCGCCTACGAAGCCCCACGGGAGAAAGGATTGGTGTGGGTTGTGGTGGCAGGGGGTGGCGGGGACGGAAACCGTTCTCGGAAACTGAACCCTTCCTTCCCTTTCTCCCAGGGAGGTTGTGAGAGGACGCGATGGCGACAAAAAGGCGCGTAACCGCACTACACAACGCATTTTTGCTCTCTTACGAGACGTGTCCCCCCTTTAAAGCTATTATTTCCTGCAAGGGTGTAACCGGAACTTGTCTGGGCGAAGTGGAGTGTGTGACCTTGGTGGGAGGGCTGGTGTTGCGTGGAATAACGAGACGTTTGTGAAATATAAAATAAAAAACGGACCTCTTTGTTTCCACAGGGGAAGGTATGAGAAATATGTTTGCCGCTCGAGCAATTGTACGTCACGGATGTGATTTTACTGTGTATGCATTTAATTGGAAGTATTGTTCTCAGCATAATTATTGGCCCGAGACAAGGTAATCGTACGTTATGAGGACAGTTTATTGGTCCTATGATGAATTAATTGAATAATACTTTTCTTTGGATAAACTCGTCCACTTCGGAAATGCACACGATGAAAAAAATCATTAATTATTACTTATACATTTAAATACCAATGAGGATCAACGTGGTTGAGTTGGCTGGACATGTGGGATTTAATCGTCGGTGAGAATGAACTTTTTCCTCATAACTCAACGTTCAGACTAACTCCCAGATTTATTCAGTCAGTAATAAAATATCGGGGTTATAAGATGTCGGCTACATCACTTATAATGATTAGTACTCAAGAGATCTATCCACCGTGAGTCCCATAGACCTGTCACGGGACAGTTTAACTTTGACTAAATACCAATAGAGAGGTGTTCGTTTGTCTTACCTCTCGAATATGAATTATTATGTTTTATTGAGGAGAGAAAATTCATTATTTGATTTTATTTCAGTTTTCAATTCAGTACTTATACGATATTTGGAAAATTTTGCGAAACAATAATACGCCAAAACTTTCTGTTTCCAATGTTAAAAAATGAAAAGATATGGTGATCAAAGTCAGATACATTTACGTGAAATGACCAGACATGACTTTCTATTACAAATCTTTAGAAGATTCTGTTCATTTTATGAATAACATTCAGAATTAAGTACTATATTTCCTGAATCATGGGTTGAAGAAAAGCATACAGGCTCACAGTCTCGTTAAATAGTTCTGTCAAATAACTTCTGAAAATTTTGAGATTGCTGGAGATGAAGATAGAAGTGATCAATGTTTTGTCTAATTATGTTTGACGTGATATAAAAATAAGTCGCTTCATATACGTGTTATTCATTATATTAATAAAAGCTATAATAAAGAGAGAATCGTGAGCGATTATAATTATCTTAATTCCAAAGTACGTTTACAGCGTAAAGAATATTCAGAATATTCGTTTGAAACATTGTACACTGAAACTAAATCCAGGCTTGTCATTCATATAAACAAGGAGCTACCTGTGTGCATAAACGACAGAGAGAACCAGGAGTGGAATTGCAGCGAACGACTAGCTCCGTATGAGAACAGTTGCGACAAACACAGCTCATCTCGACTGTGACGCGACCAGCGGCGGAAGTGAAAGCAGTAGTCGTGGAACGAGAATGGTGGGATTGTGGATTCTGCGGGAGGTGGATGAACGATGGTACGGTAACAGGAACAGTTGTGACACGTGTGGCAGCTGCCCTAAAGCAATTCATACGCGTCAACAGATACTCGACGAAACGATAGTCGCACGTACGTCCTGTTGTGCAGAACGGGTCAGAAAAAAAAATCGAACTGTTAATGATGGAAACAAATGTTTGCGGTGATCTAGTCGAATTATGTCAATAAATTTTCAACTGAACTGAAACTGAGAAAAATTCCACAAAGAAAGAACTTCTTTTTTATTCTCCAAAAAAGTTAGCTACTTCAATAAATCAGTCAATTAAAATATGACATTCAGACGAAGTCAATAACTTGGATAAACTACAAGGAATCTTTTTAACCAGTTCAAATATTTCCTTTTTCCTAGTAATAATATATTTTAGTATTTTGAAAACATTTCATAAATAAATTAACACACTTCGCAAATGCATTATGCAGGATACTTCTGGAAGACAGTCGTTGAATTTGAATATTCATTTTTTTGTCATACAATAATTGGTAAATGTTATATTTGTATCATATTTCCTGGTTATGGGTACTAAATGAAACGAAAATATAAGAGTTTTCCTTTAAAATAGCAGATTGGAGATTTATACATCAGAATTCCCGGACATTAATTCGTACGTATTTACGCTTACCAATGCAATGAACGTCCTGCGTTTGACCTCGATTCCAATGATGGACAGAGTTTTGTGGTTTGAAGGTCACACAAGTTTGAGGGAATAATTGGAGCTTAAATTTTGCATCGGTTGCTTGAACTAGAGCTCGTTGAGGAGGGCGATTAAAGAAATAATTAGTATTATGGTTAAATCCCAGAAATTCACAGGGATATTTTATCAAGTAGCACAATGAAACATATGTCGTGTGTACAGAAGCAAAATATTTATTACGTCACTGCCATTATCTATCTTTATAATATAAGAGGAGCATGACCTATTTTTTTGTTAAGTAAAGTCATGTCCCAGAAATTTCAAATGAAAAATAAACCTGCCAGTATGAAAATGTTTGCTTATTTTCAGTCAACATAGAATAAAATAAATAAATTTCCATTTATTTAATACTAAAATGCAATAATTTAATCATAGAAATAAAATGTAGTTTGCTTTGATGTAGATATCCTTGGTAATTTCCTATCCAAGCGTAAATTCGAGAATCTATAAATTTTACGACGGTACGAAGTCCAGTATTGTTTCAATCAAGTTTTGCTTTGATCTGTTGTTATAATTCAGCAACACCCAAATGTTCTTTACTTTACAATAACCCTTCAAAAAGTTCCTTTCTTTTGAATACCGCGTATTACAATACGAAGTTAGAATATAAAACAGAGGAACGGTATAAGTTCCTTTGTAAGAGCATGCAGTTCGTATAAGTAAATATTTTGATTATTTCAAAGGATTATTTGAATGTTATATCCAAAATCTTCAGTAACATATATATGAGATTTGAACATATTATACAGTATATAGAATATATTAGTTATACTTAATATTTTTATAGTACATAGTTAGTATTATTCATATTAATTCTCCTGTGCTTATATTACAAAATGTAGTAAAATGCATTTTATAATAACACATTTCCCCTTATATATGAATACAAAAAGATTGGTTTCAACAATTTATGAACTTACTTGGGTGCAAAATTTGGGTGCATTTTGCAAAATGTCTTTTTTTACTCCAATTGTTTGACCTGTATCACATTTTTGCAACATTCATTATTCAAACGAAATGAAAAAATGAAATGGCATGTACCGTTTTGAAATAAAACTTTTAGCCAGACATCGTGTGAGTGAGGCACAAGTAGTATTAGTGGTTAAAACCAACATCGTGTTTCATAGCCACCATACTCACCCGTTCAGAGAGGGTTCCTGCTATCCTATCCGGAGCACGGAAAGGAACAATTGGACCCCTTCCTAAAGAATGGAATGAAAAGTACTGGGGCATGCGGGTCCCAAAATAATTTAGTTTCCAAATTCAAAATTTTCTCAATGCCTGTGGAGGACGTCTCGATCATTAAGGGTTGAAAGTATTTTGAGAGTAATTATACAGGTAATTTCTAAACGATCGCAGTAAATATAAATGAGTCTTAGAGATACCAAGTTAAATGTCTAACCTAATTTTGTTGCCATTCCGTACGTGGAAATTCTACTATAATGAGAATATGTAAACAGGAATAGAATATTTTCAGAAGTGAATACGCATTTTTCACATTTTATTCCAATATAAAAGTATATTTACGCAAGTTACAAAAAGAAAATAATTGTCAAAAATACAGTTTTGAAATGTTAGAAAAAGAAATGTAACATCCCAAGAAGAGAATAATAAAAAGAAGTCAATTTTTAAAGTGGTGGAGAAATTAGTTCTAAGTCTCTTTCACAGTTAAAACAACAAAATACTATTGTGACAATTTTGATGACTCTGAATCCTAACCATTACAACATCACATTGTTCAAATTAAGATTTTCTTTAAACGAATTTACCAGAGAGACATGAAGTAGTATTAAAATAGGAAGTTTACCTTAACTATTCGAATTGTGACCTAGGTAATGTAGTAATTTCATTAGTAATTGTATCCCTAGAGTAAAGTTAGAATACTTTTAGGTCGATTTTTCATGGTGGACATTATTGAGAGTGTGTACCAGTGGTTGAGAACGTGTTCGTGTGTTATCAGGAGGGCATGGGACACTTGCGCATTGTGGCTGGCGGTGTGGAGCTGAACGGGCAGGCGTTGGTGCTGGATGCGTTGCTCGCGTCCTCCATTCGCTCCCGAAGTGGACAGCCAATCAACGTCGAATCGTCACGGAACTTCACGGTCAACGCCCGAGGACCTGACGGTCGCGTCGCAGGAAGGATTTTCTTGGGTGAGTTCATCATATAATCTTCTTCTAGGTTTACGATATGTACTTGCTTGCTTCCGGAGAGTAAACTTCCATTTGGTTTGAAAGAATTTGTTTACCACAAAGGTCGGTTCCGGAGAGTAAATTAGTTTATTGTCCTCCACATGGTCATACGCAGTTTGTACTGTTTTTTGACAATAAATTTATTTATTTATTTACTTTCAAATATGGCAAAGATCTTTTAAAAGAAGAATAGTTACATAGGAAAGAAACATTATGTGTGATTGATATTATTTCAGAGATTAGAATTAAAATGTAAAAATTATCGTAACAATTATCACATATCACAACAATTTACAATGATAGCAACAATTTAAAGAAATAAAATTAATTCTTTCATCTGTTACGTCTGAAAATTAAAGTGATGAAGAGTTTTAAATTACTTTTTAAACATGTGTCAACTTCATGAGTTGATCTTTTCATTTTTTTAAACAAAGTAATAGATCTAGTTGTTAACTTCACATGAACCAATGATTGGGGATTACTTCCTATATCTAAATTTTATAAAGTGATTTTTAAAATAAGATATTCTGGAAAGACATGAAATAGTAAGTTTGTTCGAAGCTGACCTCAGAAAAGGAATAATTCCGCAACTAATTGCATCCCTAACGTAAAGATATACTCAGAATATTTCACTTTATTACACTACATTTTTGCTCCCACAAGAGAAATTTTTCAACTACTTATCATAAAGAATCGTTCTACTAAACCGTATACATGTTTAACGTAAGCAAAACAATTTGCAATTTATTCTCCGAACTCGAGCAACAGTTTCCACCGTCTTATTTCAATGTATCCAATCTGTCGTTGCAGCGTATTCCAAGCATCGTGTTCGGGTCTTGAGCCGTACACCGAGCAATGGGGAAGACAGGGCAGTGTTACACAACTTAATCCGCTCGACAGCGTTCGCAAGCTGTCTTAAGACGTTACCGTTTGTTCTCGAGCAAAACCGCGACGAAGCGTCTCCCCTTGTGTTAGGTAAAGACAGAGACATCTGAGAGACAAGGGTGCAAAGCAAATGGGCTGAATGTTTGTGGAGACGATACGCAACAGTTTCTAACGAGAATGGGAGAAAAGAAAGCTTGTTTAGATGCTGTTGTCTTGAAGACTTATGCCAGGATGTAACGAACTAAATTT
The DNA here is from genome assembly GCA_002313205.1 of Laupala kohalensis. Lineage (NCBI taxonomy): Eukaryota > Metazoa > Arthropoda > Insecta > Orthoptera > Trigonidiidae > Laupala > Laupala kohalensis. The sequence goes on from NNCF01129502.1 coordinate 740,775, forward strand.
ACTCACCAACACTTTGGTTATGTTCTATGAGAAGAGCGTGTTACAAATCTTAATTCCCCTCGTACACCATCAACATTCCTTTGGAATGGGTAGAAACTCTCTTGGTTCACACATACCAACCATACCGCAACGTACCATTGATTGACATTGATGTAATGTTAACACAATGGCATCAAAGTAGATGTCGAATTCGTTCGAGATATAAAGAATGATAGAGAAAACAGAAGTAGTGAAAGGTAGGACTTGAAGTGGGGGTAGAAGAACGACAGAAATGACATCTTTGTTGCGTAATACCATTCTAGTTAGGGTGATCTGCAGTAAAAATACAGTGAAATCCCGACGGACATGTCTACTACATCATCCTATGCTCAGCACGTGCCTTACAGACTAACATAACAAAAAATCATTTACATATGCATGGCTATATGAATGTAGATGACTGTTTCTAAGTCCATAGTTATGTATCCATCTCTTGTATGATCGTTAGTTTACTCCACTCTTGTTCTACATAAAATATTCAATATGGACAAAGATTACTATAATAAGTGATTAATGATTTCCATTTCGATATAAACTCAAATACAAAGGAATCAAAGTGCTATTTTATGGGGTACAGATGTTTGATATAATAAATATTAGCTGTAATAAACTTTAATAAAAGAGTTTATTTACCATTTAAAGGTAAAGAGACTCCTTTCTTGATATCTTTGTTAATCGTTCTGGTTTTCTTTGTTCAAGTAATTATTCGCGTAAAAATATTCTAGCAATAGTCGAAACTGTAATAATTTAACCAATGTGCTTTTGCTCTCAGAATTTGTATGCACTGGCAAGAAGTTTTACAAAATTTTAACAAAACAAAATCGTTTGAGATATTTGATTGAAATTGTATATTATTTGCTGTCGTATTTCTAATTTCATTTTATTACACTTTTAATTTTTAGTGATTTTACTTTGTTCTTTCTACGGAAGCAATTATTGTTCAAATGCCTAGTTAAAATGAAACAATTATATGCATTTAGATAGCTCTTGATGACAATTTTTTTAAAAGAAACATCAATGTTAAAAATTAAATTTAAAAAATAGCAATGTTGAACAGTGTCATAAATATAACGAATACCAAACTTGCTTATCACGCCTAGCTGCATTTTCCAGTTCATAAAAGAATAGGGTTTCTGAAGGTTACAGAAAAGTGGAAATATGAGCGCTGAGTCGCTGGTTGGATTCAAGTGTTCGATCCCTGGTGGGGTGGAGATTTTTCATCACACCTCAACATCTGGACTGACTCCCAGACCTATTCAGCATGCTGTAAAATGAGTACAAGGTCTATCCCAGGGTCAAACTGGTCGGAGCGATATGCTAACCACATCGTCTATTCCCAGTGCCGAGGCCTACATATTGCAGAAACCTACCCTCCGTCAATCCCTTGGTTCAGTTTCAGGATATCTTTTTTTTTCTTTTTTATTAGAAGCAACGAAAATGAGTTTTCCTCACATTCATCTAAAATTACTTACAATTGCTTTACTCTTTCCCGATTGATTGATTACTTAAAATATGTTTTGAAGTAGGCAGTGGCTAAAGTGGAATTAAAATCAGGAGGATTTCGGTGAGAGCGCTAAAAACAAATTGAGAAGACTCACCTCGACACTGGGCCAATCAAAGTCGAATGGTTATGAAGCATTCAATTTTCTTCACATTCCCTTTACAGATAGACAGGAAATGTCAGGCCGAACTCTTCCAAATGTTCCGGACATTCCCAATCCTACTCACTCAGCGCTGAATATATTGTCCTTTACTGTTATTAATTGTTGTAAAATTCCATTTTATTGTGGCCTATATACTACTGCTCCAATACAACCACATCGAACATTATTGCAAGAGAAATGCGCCTGAAGATTTAAATTATTTTACTAATTGCAAATTATTATTTAAGTGTCTAGGATTAATTTCAACTGCATTGCGTGTTGTGCTTTATATAAGCACAGTAATAGCGTATAGTGACTAAATGGCAAATTTATTTTAAGGAAGCAACCTTAAAAGAAATAATTTACAGTAGTTATGCTTATTCTAATTTGTTGAACATTACATTTTTGTTGAATATACTTCATCTTAGTGCTACTTATAGATTCCATTTCTCTGCTTCTGCACACAGTCAAAACAACAAAATGTGAGTTACGGTTGTTTTCGTCAGTGCGACAATATCGTCCTTTACATTGCCGCCTCCATCGCATCGCTCCAGCTTCCGACGCGTCGTCCGCTCATCGAGGTCATCCATGTCGCCTCGACGATGCGCGCTCTCGTCTTCACTTGTTGCGCTCTCCGTTGACGTATTCCGCGCGCACGTGCCTCGGCTTCGGATCCCCGAGCGACAAGGCCGAGCAGATAGAATAGCAGTGAAGAGTGGGGTGAAGGGTTGCCTGTGCGAGAGGCGCGCATCTATTGTGTTGGCAAAGAGACGCACTCAGTGATGATAAAGACGGAACTGACGCGTTGCCCTACATCCCGTTGCCAAGGAATTCCCAATGAGCTAGTCACGAAGAACAGTGAAGATATGTCCAGTCAAAAGATAAGGAATGCAGATAAATGAATAATTAAGGTTGAATTGAAAGTCAAATTGTATGCAATAAAATCGTACATTGTTATTTAAATTGATGTAAAGTAATATTTATTGGAAAGAGGTTTGATATTAATTGCAAATAAAAAATTCGTATAATTTCACATTCTTACAAATATTATCATGTAATTTACTACAAATATCGTTAACAGGAAATTTGTGATATTTTATACAAATTAAACGAAATTTACCGAAACAATAATTAAAGTAGTGTCTCAAGATATTTAAATATCAGCTTCACATCACAGCATATTCGATAACAAACAACAAGGTTAGAAGAGGTTCTCCTGAAAATGTTCCATCTCTTTTTCACTTAAATTCACACAAAGCTTTGTCAATTAAATTTTAGGGATACATCAAGCAAAATAATAGGGGACATGGACAATACAAATAATTGAACAATACTTATTCTCTTACGTTTGTTATTTGATACATTTTATCGTTAAACTTGAAAATGATCAGACGTAATAATAATATCACTATTAATATACAAATAATATTATAATTTCTTCTAGCATCAGCATTCAAATATACTATATCTGCGTTTCCTTTATCTGTATTTTTAAAATCAAGTTGGATTTTTTTGTGTGGGGCTCTAGGGCTCGTCAACGTTAAGGTCATTAGAGCACTTAATCAAGTTGGAAACTACTCAGAAATTCTTATTTTCTCTTTTATTGAAAATGAATGACTTTTCAATAATATTGCATAAGAATGAGAACATAATTCCCCTATTTTCTAAACGTTTATCCTGTTTCACGTTTTAATTTTTCAAACCAGCTGTGCAATTGAAATTAACAGACAAAACATGACCAACTCTTTCCAGTTTCCTATTATCCATATCCGCAGATAATGTATGTCTATTTTTTTCGCAGGGGGTGACCGAGTGGACTGCCTGGCACGAGGTTTCCGAGTCACAGACCCTAGAGGCACGACGCTCTTCTCAGCTGACAGTCGGGAGGTAGTGGTCGGTGCTGATGAGCTTAGGGTCACAGGTAAGTCCATTTTGATACCTCACCATATCCACCAGAAAACTTTTGACTTAGAAACTAATTATAATATGTATTTGCAATAAATCAGGTTACTAGCAGAGATTTTTTTGAAGTATATTTTTTGTAAACAACAAATATTCTGGCGCTCCTCTTTGTTACTGCTATCAACCCTCCGTTCACGGCAAGGGCAAATTTTTATATACAGTTTTTTAATGATGAGATTATATTAATCCCTCACTTTTCATTGGTGGATCACTAAAAACTCGAAAATGATTCGTTATTAAGAAATTAACATTTTTGTTTACATATGTCAAGATATTTTAACCACCTGATATAACTTCTTAGTATGGATTCAAACTGCAAAGAAACTACGAAATGAAACATAAAGAAACACAATTTTTAAAAATAAATGTAATTAACATAGTATTTTGGATTAAGCTCTTCAAGCTTTAATATAAATTAAGTACAATGTAACAATTACAGGTTTTATTTCATCAAAATACCAACCTAAACCAACTCACCTACACACTGTTTGGATTAATAAAACTTATAGTCCTGTTTGGGAAGTCATACAAATTTGCCATCAATGTGCAGACGTAGATATTCGACCGAAATCGATTCGATAGCTTTCGCCAGAAAATGCAATAAACAACGTAAGAGAAATGTCACAAAGTACAATTTGAACTATAATTCCGTTTCTCCGTACCAAACTACTCGTGTTTCATTTATTGTATATTAAGCAGCTCATGTCCATTTTACTTTTCTTGCAAAAAAAAAAACCGTTATCTGCAAGTTATGCTACACTGCACGTTAAAAATAAACCTCTAAAATAACTAGCTACACAAGTTATAAATAAATAATAAATTTATTGTCAAAAAACAGTACAAACT
>NNCF01129502.1:745596-764814 GCA_002313205.1 Laupala kohalensis
CGTTAACTAAGATTCGGAATGCGTAACACAATTTGCTTAATTGGGAATTAAGATTGTCAATGTGACAATTCCATTTGAGGTTGTCTTGAATATGGAGACCTAAGAATTTTGTATTTGTAACAGTTTTTAATTGTGTTCCGTTTAAAGAAAGAGAAACCTGGGGTAAAGATCGTAGAGAGTTTTCTTGGAAGAGGGGTTTATTGCTCCTAGAGATTTCATGATATTGGACATTTTTCAGATTAATGTTTAAAAATAATTTTAAATAATAATGTAATCTTAAGGCAATTTGCGATTTTGTAAGAATATGTTTTTACTACCCAATGCAGTTATAGTCCTACACACTACACATAATTCAGAGAATTTTTGCAAAATACCTGTAAATTCATTTTTTTTGCACATTGGGCGGTGGTGGTGGGGGGCGGGGGGAGACTTGAGCTTGGAAATCTCCCTTCCCCCAAAATCCGCAACTCAACTGCAACGATAACATTCAGTACCTAATTTCGTTAACATGAATAGAATTTGACCAAAGCGTTCCTTCAGGGTATGCGAAGAATATACTTGAAATCATCTTAGATATCATGTATGCCCTGTTTTAAATACACCGATAGTAAGCACTTTGTTTTGCAGAATCAAGTTGAAGAAAAGATATTTGAAATATTGACGTTCCCAGTTTAAGTTATATAAATCACTACATTCTCCAGATTCATATGCCCTCCACTTCTTTCAAATTCTTTTTCAGAGCTTGTAAAATACATTTATTGACACATGTTTGATGCTTTATCCTGAATGTTTACTCTGAAGCAATCAAACATTTATAGTAGTGCGCCATAAAGTAGAAATATATTATCTCGTGAAAAACGCACCCACGTCCCATTTTGGTGAAAACGTCTTGTCAACATTAATAGAGATAAACCAAAGGTCGCTTCCCAGAGTTTGATGTCTTAAGATTATTGAATACTACATTATCTAAAACAGGGAGTATATAAATCCATTGTAAAAAAGATATTTGATGTATTGAAAAAAACTTAGAAAAAATAGGTAAACATTTTATTACATTTTTTTATTCTGACAAAGAGAAATATTAATATATTATTATTATTATTAAATGTAAAATGAGTTATAATCCAGTTTTCTTGAAGACGTTTCCTGACGAGGTTAAAATATTGAAATAGAGAATTGTTCTTGGATGTAAACATTTTGAGTAAACATGATCCTACAATGTTTATAATTAAGAAAGTCTAATAATATTCTAATATCGTAATACTTTGACTCACTCCAGTTTCAACATTTATAAAAGAATGAAATCCCTTGGAAGAAAGAAGTTGTTTTGGATTCTTCCTTACAAGTTGTCAATATTTTGATGTGTTCATATTGCTAATATAAACTAATTTTATATTCGTTTGTTAAATGATCTCGCGAATATTTAAAAAAGGTACATTGAAGTATTCTTCACTGATTTATTCCAATTATTTGTATTGTTAATTTGTTTCCGAATGCTGTTGATTTTACGCGTATCCATCTCAAAATTCAAATTTCACTTAGATGTATAGATTAAATTATACCACTGAATCATTATAACTATTTCCAAGAACTGCATTTAATTACTGTTTGAAATCATCCCAAAGAGATTTGTAACTTCGGTATGAACCCACTTATCAGTCCGTGCTTAAACATTCACGTTATCAAAATAAGAAAATCATGCGGAACTGTAAATTATTTTGAACTAATTCTACTAGGTCTTTTTTATTCATGATATTAAATTTACTCCATAGATTACTCCTAATATTTTTACAGCAATAGATTGCATTTCTGAACTAAGGGAAATTTCAATTTTCCAACAATTTCCTTCGTTCCCCGTTCCGGTGACTGATTCCACCTGACAACTTCTCTTGACACATCCGGGTCTTCCGCCTCGTTCTTCGTATCGCTGCTTCCTGAGAAGTCGCTCGTGACAAGTGAAACAAAACTGTTGTGGCATCGTCGTCGGGGGGTGCAGAGCATTTGGGGTTGGCGGAGGGAGGTGGTGGCGGAAGGGGACATTAACCCAATTAGGAACGCTTTCTTCGTTCGCCGGCAAGTAATGAAACCGCCCGCCCGAGCGCCCATTTGCGTGATTTGCTATCCCCTTCTGCTCATCGGACGCGCGCCTCATGAATTATTCTCGGTGGTCCGGCCTCTCGCCACCGTTGCTTGTAGTGGCGGGCCCGTCCGCACGGACTCCGCCGCCCGCCTCTGCACCGCGCCGTCTTACACAACGGATTTGCTTTCGCTCAAGGCAAGGGTTGGCTTGTTGCTTTTCATTTTATTCACTTTGATTCCTCCCTATTCATCTCCTGGCAATAAAAGACTATCGAGGGAAATTATTTACTTCCGAACAAAAAATAGTTTTGAAAATGTCATAATCGGGACCAAAAGAAGGTACAGCCTCATGACTTTAATTTTCTGTTAATCTTTCTAACTAGGTGTTTCAAATCCTTGTTAGTGTGAGGAGTGTACTCTCAAATCGTCTATTTTGAGCTACCATCAATGTGATACAATACATCACAACTATTCATAAAAATAAGAATTTCGTAGTAGTAATAATAATAAGAAAAATGACTTATAACGCTTCCCTCATTACCATTTAATATTAATAAATCTTATCTTTTAATTCATTATATTTTTGTCTGAATATATACAAATATTTTAAATAACTTTCTCAGAACTGTAAGATAAAGACCAGAAAATATTCACCCCTTTAATAACATTTCACATCCCTCATCTTCTGAATTATTCAAAATTGATAATAAAATGAAGAATTTTCTGATTACTTATAATCTACTCCGAGCACATATGAGAATTATGGAATGAAATACAAATATTACATTGGGTACAGAGAAATACGAATATTAAATCCTTTATTCATATCCTTATTAAATGAACCAGCTAAATTGCTATTTTTATGACATGTTTGGAACATATCTTATGCATGTAATAAAGTGAATGTTAGATATCAATATACGAAGAGTAAATCTGAGCATATCACTTGCAAGTTGTGTTCTGTATTATATCTGGCATGTCCATGACACGTGCCTGTAGCTTTGAAACATTTTATGTTCCACTTTATTACTTGACACCGTCAATAACTACTGTGGACGTATTTACGGTCGTTCCGATATAAAATTCGACCCAACGACCCGTAATAATAGTTAATGACGCGAATAAACGAGAGTTACGAAACGAGGAATGGGATCCGATTTTTTAAACTTACTGATCCCGTCAACGGGAGTGTCACGTGGAGAACGGAATAGGGTTGAATGTCAGCGACGAGAATAAAGATAAAATCAACTCAAATAAAGAAAAAGTATTCTTCATTTATCTTTACCGAAACTACGAATACACGGCAATGATCACCGCTGTTCATATGAGTTGTATTAATACTCAATACATAAGTTTATTATACTTATGCATAGAAACCTTACATTAAATACGGAATGGTGTACAATTGAAAGGAGAACGGACGGTGAAGTGGTTAACACCCCTGTGATCAATGCAAAGTCCCGGGTTCGATTCCCGGCTCAGCACCCGATCGAAAGTTATCACATCTCTTCTCCGCGTGTAAAGTAAGAAACATCTGCATATACATTAAACATTTTAAAAGTATAAGATGTCATTCAATTTCTTGAAAAATTAATATGGTCCTATATTAATTAGATAAAAGATTTATAGTCTGAAGGAAGATTGAAAATAAATAAAATCGTAATGAATTATAAACCATAACATGTAAAATATTTCACTTGATTTATTAACGGAAACGAGATAGTATACCATAATGCTGATAATGCTTGGCAGATAACGCTGTGACTAATAAAATCAATAAATTATAATTGTGTAACACATATGGACACGCACTCCTGTAGCCAATACATTATTGGACTGTAACCTTCATTCCATATTCCAAATAAACGTAATCTATAAAGAAGGTGATACATATTCACTTTTAAAATTTTACAATATATTGGATTCAGATATTTGTATTTCTGATAACTACATTACAACAAATGTCTGTGAATTACAGAACCGGTATAATTAAAAATACAACTAATACCACGAGGATAAACTAGTTTGGCTTCAAATTAGATTTGACCGGTAACATATCTACCCCGTAACTTTGTATTTTCCCGAAGTGAGCTACCAAATGTAAGGAGCAAATAGTTCATTGATATTAAGAGCGGGGACGCAAACCATAACGGGAAAAAAGTTATCACAAAATTTATTTTGCTGCAAGTTGTAGCTCGCGTGGAAGCATAATTTCAAAATATAATGCGTGCTTACCGGGACCGAAATAAATGTATTTGCACGTAAGTTTCAGTTACTAATATATCAACTTAAGTACCTAAGTTCAACCAATTATACTCGTATGTTACCTAGTTCTGAGTAAAAACTAAACACTTTTATTTCCTTTTTTTTCTTCTTTTTTTTTCTTCACCCGAAAAAGTTTACATGAAAGCGTTGGACCATGATACTTTGAAATAGTTGAATGACTGTGTAAGTGTATGTATGTTTGTGGTGCGAGTATATTGTGAGATTATTCGCCTATTTAATGACCCCTCTCCTTGCTAGTGAGTAAGTCGATTCACGATATCAATCGGTTGTCCAATTTAATATTGAACTCTCATGAACGTTGAAGATTCTTTGTCTGTTCCATATGACACAGAAGAGATGGAATGAAATAGAACGTATTGCGAGTAGCAACTTTCGTTTCCTTCAAATGCCCAAACGGGACGCAAATAGAAGTCTTCTAGTTGTCACTAATATATTTTGAACAATTCAATAAAATACAGTAATATTTGAAATGATTTTGGAAGTGGGATATTTTTCTGTTGAAAAAAACATAGTATACTTGCAATTACTATATTACTGTGATTGAATTTACTAGATATAAAAGTATGTTTCAAATATTACTATATTAATATGATAGCACACAAAAATATTATTAGTTTAATAAACATAAAGTTCGAGGTTTTTGATACGGAACTGGATTCGGTCTCGGCTCGAACGCCTATTTGGCAGACATAAAAAGGAACAGTAGCACCAGTATATTTCCTGCGTCAGGTCGTCACGTATTCAGTTCCCGATAAAGAGCTCATTCAACTACTGCAATTGTTCACTTTAAATAACCATATGATTGATTTGATTAATGTGTCATCCATTCACCGTATTTCATTATTATAGCACGTACTCCGTTGGTTAGACCATCTTTGGTTGGTTAGGCCATGCGGCTTACTGTACGGTTTCGAACTATATGAAGTGTATTGCAATGAAATGGGTTGAATTAATTTTTTAAAGTATGAAAAAAAAATTTTTTTTTTTTTTTTTTGGGGCTTTAGGGCTCGTCAACATGATAATGATAATGTACATAAAACGACCATAAACGACCACAATATTTAATTACAACTTCATCAAGACTAAATCATATCAAAAAATTAGAATTACCATAATCTATACTAATAATAGTATTGCCATTTTTATACTAATTTTTACCGTCAACGGTGGACTAGTTATAGTATCTACACTTCCACGATTTCGCTGAACAAGGTGAGGTTTTCAGTCGGGGTTTTCTTCATCTGCTCCAGACAAATGTAGGTTCAGTATCATAAGTTCCTCGGCAACACAACATCTCTCCTTCTTACTTCCCTCTCGTAAGTCCAACGGTTAGGTGGAAGAGCAGACCTCATGATCTGAACCTCTGTGAAAAGACATAAAATAGAAATTAATAATAATAATAATAATAATAAACGTTAATTGTATGGGATGTCTGTGGCATGGATATCGGAAAACGTAAACAATTGAATTACTTAAAATTTCAAAAGTATGTTTTTAAGAGTTTTTGCAAGTAAAATGGAAAATATGGTTAATATTGATCAATTACAAGAGCAGAAAAATTATTGAAATAGGTTGCTAATCAATAGATGTGAATTTTCACTCGCATAACTGTTGACAATGAAGGTTAATAATATGTCCGTCACAGTTCAATTGCGTTACATGAGGCGGACACATAATCTACATGACCTAATCGTAGGAGTAAAAGTATATAAAGGCTGTGAAGAATGTTGTAAAACGTACATAACTTTAAAGTGAAATGAGAATCAAAGAATTTAAAAGTCTTAACTGTGCGCATTGTTTATTACGTTTTCCCTGTAAAGTGTGTTTTCGTTCTGCTTTGATTTCAAACTAACTCTTAATTACGGAAATATCAGCATAAAATACTTAAAACTGTGTGTATATTTTAGGGTTTCTCCGTATTTAATTTTTGCAAATGATAAAAGTGAAAAAGTAGGGAAATATGGAAACTAACATATGAATTTAGAATATAAGAATCCCGGGCAACGCCGAACAAAATGAACTAACAAATCACACTTGTTGGCCGATATTTTAATACCCTCTGTAGGGTAAAATATATAAATTAACAGTAACAAATGTTCTTGGAATGTAATATTTGTATGGTTGTTTAACAATGGATTTTTTTAAAATTTTTGTTTTATTTCCGGATTGTTTTATGATTTTGAATATCTAGTACTGATTGTATTTGGTTTCTTTTCAAATCCCGGGAACACCGGGTAGTTTTACTACTAATTTTTATAATTCATTGACAGAAAATATGAACGAAAATCCCTGTAGATGTTTATACTTCATGAGGGAGAAAGCTATGTCCCAATTTTGAAAGTGATACTTGGAGAGGTGTAATTTCCCAACATCCAATAATTGACATAAAAATTTTAACTGAAGTAGTGGGTATTGTATAAAATAAAAACTAAGGAGGAGAGATTTTAGGCAGGAAAATCAGGAATGTACTGTGAAGAAATAGCAACAAACAATCATCAAACATCTTCGAGGGTTGAATTCTTGTGACAAGTTTGGTTACCGCTTTATATGATATATTTCATACCGACTGTCACCCAATTGTATAAAAAATAATTTTTTGAACTTTTTGGCAACAATTCATAGAACTAATGTACGGTCCACTCCTCTTTCTAGAATTATTGTGACAAACCTTTTGTCTGGATGACGATGTTCTACAAATTGTAGCACGAAAGCCTGAAAGTGGCGTAATTACTTGGAGACAACGCAGCCCTAATCTTGTTTAGTTAATCCCAAACCCTGTGAATATTTTAGTGGAAGAGAACATGCAGATAGAACGCAAAGTGCGTGAGAACACTTAAACTTAAGTATTGCATTGAAGCGTTAACCAGGACCTGATGAACGAAATGTCAGCGCAAATCAACAATGAAATTTACTTCGAATGTATAAAAAACTTCTTCGCGGAGGATAATAAGAGCTTGCATTCTAAAATAAACTGAGCACAAAGTTGGATGAAAATACATTCACTAGAAACAATGCAACAAATTTAAACTTATCAGAAAGTTTGTCCTACCTTTCGATCTGATAGCTTATAATTTTGCAATAATGATTTTTGCTTCGTGAATGTTGTTTAACATTATATGTTAAATTTTGTTGTAATAATTGGTCTTCTCTCTCTCTCACACCATTGTTAAATGATTAATTTCTACTGAACAGCGAAATTGATTCATTTGTTTTTTGTATAACAGTTAAAGTATCGTTCAGTTTTTACATTATTTACATGTATCATAAAGAATCATACGAAAGATTCTTAATTTATTAACTGGATACGTCATTCTGATGGCCTGCTTGGTCAACTGTGCAATTTTCAACTTGAAAATATTTTCACTATGAAAAATTGTTAAATTCTGTCTTTATACTTAAACCAACATTGTATTTCAGGTGATGGTGGAGCAATTTTTGACGGCACAGTGCAGACACCTTTAGTAAGAGCGGATTCCGGAAATGAACTGAGGTAATATTGCTAATTATTAACATGAAGAAAAAAAACCGCAATATCAGCGCCATCTTTCACCAGTAATTTGTTCACCAGTTAATTGTTGTTGTTCTTGAAAAATTAAATGTTTCTGCACCTTAAAAAGTTGGACAATTTTTTTTCATCTTTAATCACAATAAAAGTTTTGCATCTATCTCTTTCCCCTGTCTCACAAAAATTTTAAAATAATCTCCAAAGTATGACGTTACTGTACCGAAACGCCCTTTAATTAACACTTCGATGAACAATTTGGTAAACTTACAATTTGCTTTAGAATTTTCAATTTTTTTCTTCTGAGGTTGGGATATTTTCTGGAACGTACTATCTCCAAGACTATATTCTTTTTTTTTTATGACCCCCACTAAAATATTAGTTTGTATCCGACCCTGAACACATCGCCTCTTAGTCGATTGAACTACCAACGTTTCGGCCATCTTGTTGCTTTCTTTAGAGCAATGTCAATTCTTCAGACATAGACGTACTCTGCAGAGTAGTTAATACTGACTTCAGCCGCGGAAGCCTACGTTTATATATCTCCCATTTGTGGTAATAATCATTTGAAAACAGGTCACTTTATGGGAGTTTTATTTAAACTTGGTAAATTACTCGATGACCAGTGCGGCCGTTCGATCTGTGCATATGATCTTGAATACTAGCCTTTGTGTGGTAGGTGTAGTATAAGTACTGCTTTAATAACATTTAAACACAATCGAAATGAAAATATTATATTTCACTCTTGTAAAGAAACATCTGCATGAAAGCTAGAGTACACACTTAAGATTATTTTATTGTGCGTTGACCAAAAAGAGGTAAAATAAACCCGGAAATGTTTGCGGTTGGGTGCACATGTACAGCGACAGAACATTCTTCGGACGATGACCTCCAAAAGTAACAATATTGACAGAAAATGAACTACGTAGAAATAGTCTGTGAGGAAACAAAGAATTGTGTAACAAACTTTATTTTTTGAGAGTGTGAGAATGTTTCGTGTGGTGCGTAGGTTGGAGTCGCCAACGCGATCCCTGGAAGTGCGCGCACCGCTGGGAGTTGCTATTGAGTCCCGTGCTGGTTCCATTACTGCGTCCTGCCTCGCAGACCTCAAGCTACAGTCGCTTGCTGGCGCGGTAAGAATACTCTCGTCCATATTTTCTGATCATACTAAATAGTTTGACGTTCCAATCCCTCCATCACTCTTTAAGTTTCTTTATTCCATTTTTTTTTTACAATTGCTGTGTCTTAACTATGTAATTTTATGATTTTGATCAAATATTATTTCTAAAAATACCTTTAATGTCTTAAAATGTCATTAATTAATGTTGGTGGATTGTAATTTACGTAAATTAGTATATTTTATCCTTTTTCTTAAATGATTTAATAAATACAACAACTATACCCACAGAATAGTTCGAATAGTTGTTTAAATTCGCGTCGTGCGAAAACTGCTGAATGAATTGAAACGAAAATTAGAAGGTATGTTGATGATAAAGTATTCCAAAACTTAAGCAATTGAAAGGTAACGTGTACGAAAAAAACCACAAACAAAAGTTCTTCTCTCTTTTCTCTTCGCCAGTTTTCTTTTTGAAACGTTATTCCATCGGAATTTTACTCATAGGGAAAACTGAGTTCCATGCATACGGTAACTTCAATGGGAGAATAATATTGGGCATTAAGGCACCCCAAATAACGCCAAAAATATCGATGAAAGTTCAAGGAGAAAATTTTCCTTCGTCATTAAGCAAGAATAACTTCTTCATAAAACATAAAAAATATTTTCGATTGAAAATATATTTTTAGTTTTAGGAAGATATTGAAGTTGCCCAAAACTATTGTTATGAAAACTCTCAGCAATATATACTCCAAAGAACGGTACGCAAATATTCACGAAGTTCTGAGTCGCAAGTAGTGAGTTGTAATAAGTGTGACTCGTGTTGTTCAAATCCACAATGAGGATAGATTCTATTGACCGTAATAACAAACACGTACTTGAAGGACGCAAATAAATTTTTGGATATAAAAAAAACATTCTCCATTAGTATTCACTGAAAATGTTCATAAGAATCCTTAATTGTTCTGTGTATTACTAATATAAAAAATACAGTAATTATTTTCTTCGGGAGACATCTCGCTGCGCTCTCCGCCTATAGTTAAATAATATCGTATTATTGACCGGTGATATCGTATTATTTTACAATAATATTCCATTTCATATTTTCCTGTTCATTATATGTGGAATGTTTCGTCCTTAGAAAGTAAATCGATGGATTTTTTTTCTGAAATTGAAGGAGACAATATTCTTATTTTTAGATTAGGTATTATGTGGGATAATTTAATGTTCAACTGTGAAATCGGCATAAAAATTCCATGGACAATTTAGAAGGAAGACTCATTAAAACATTGTGAGATGTATTATTTTAATATGTAGTAATGAGAAACCATTTTGATTCTAATTAATACATTGAATTTCGTGTTGTGCAGGTGCGATTGGACGCTGCCAATGTGTTCGTACATGGATTGAAGAAGGCTCTGCCTTTGCCCCAATCGCCAGTGACGTCACGTGGAAGCCATACGACTCGCGGCGGCGCTCAGACTGGCACCAGCAGCACGCACGCGCATCAGACTCCTCCGCCTGCCATCTATCAGCTGTGCGTCTGTTCCAATGGGAAACTGTTCCTGGCGCCACCCGAAGGCCTTTGCGCTGCAGACGACGAACACTCGGACGTGTGTCGGTGAAAACCTCCGGACTTCGCTCTATACCACAACCACTCGTACTGCCATTGTCCTATACTGCTCGCAGAAGTAGTTCCTCATTCGACGCCAGGTTGCAGTTTCATCCTTCGCTGTGTTTTGTTTCGTAAGAGATCGTCGAGTTTCTTGCGACTGATTCAAAGGGTATTGTTGTTTTCAAGACCGAGCGAGTAGACTCGAAGAAATGTATCGAATGGATCTCTTTTTCATTTATCAATATATTCAAAATCAATTAAGAGTCTATTAAGGCAACAAGTGCTTACGTTTCATTTGTTGATATATGTGGCCTTCTTCATAGACTATTTTCTTGCCTCATTTCCAAACCTGTCATTTCTTGGCGGTTTACATATCAGTGAGGCTTGACTCAGAATGAATATTCTACTTATTCATACGTGCTAAAGAATAAGACTTTGAGTATTTGTTCGTAACATTAGTGTATCTCCCAACACAAACCTTCTTTGGCTCTCTGATCTGCACCTGGGTAAAATGTTCTCCTCGAATTAATATTATATGCTTGTTAACCTAACATTAAGCAATTATTAAGCGAGTATAGTTGGCAGAAAATGATTATATGTCTCATGCTTTTAGCATTCGACTATATTTCTTCCCTGGGTTGGGAAGTGGGTGGAGTGTACTTATTGTTGAGGTTTTGACTCCAAATTAGGTGAGTGGCTCATGTCATTTTTGGGTCATAATTTTCCAAGGAAAAAACACAATGTAGTAGCCACATGTGTGTGATCATTGTCAATTCTTGACTGTAACAAAAGTAAGAAATTTCACGACAGTAATGCGCAGAAACAAGTGACATTTTCTTCCTTCGAGAAACAGACGTCCTACTATAGACAATGATTTTATGAAAAAACATGTATAAAATTAATTAAATTCTGGGATTAATGGAGTGATACTGTTTTATATAGATCATAAAGGACTGGAGTGTTGCCAAATTAATCAATCAAATTTGAAGAAGTGAATTCTTACTCGTAGTGTTTGCTTATATGGTTTATTGACATTCCCTCACATTGGTATCGATCTCCTTTGTTACATCAATCTCATTTACTCCTGATACCTTCCCGCAATCAAACACGACTGACATTTCCAGAAAAGCAGAGTTTTCTCATAACATTCTTGCTGCTCCATCCATAGTTGGTGTTTCTTTTTTACGCCACGTGATTAATTTGATCAATCAAGAATAAAGTTTTGGGAAGTTATCTCTCATTACTTGACAGTTGAAATCATAAAAAAGAAAGATATTGTTTAATTTTATGCCACTTAGTAAATTAAAAATATCCGTGACCAAAGTGAATTCGTTATTATATATGTTATGAGAACAAATAAAAATATCTTACACGGGAAACCGTACGTGAAAAAGATATATTTGCAAAAGTTTGAGGAAGTTGTATTATTGGAATGCGTACTATTTAATTCTCAAGACTTGTAGTGTTGTATTCATTATAGAATTATTACAAAATCCATAAATTATGTTGACTCTGTAAACATTCATAATATGTTTTTTACTTCATTAGTTTATATTACAACATACTAATGTTTTATGAGTTATATATACCGGGGAATGTGATGTTTTGTTTTCATTTCTCTAGAGCATAAACCCATTTATCAACAAATTATCGAAAACAACATAAAACCAATAAAAACCTTCATTGAATCAAATCGATACTATATTTATGATTTTTTTGAAAGAGGGTGATTAAATTATTGAATAAATGATGTATAAACAAAAAATATTTTAATGAATGAGAAACGTAAAGGAGAAATACTTATTGGTTGATACTAAGACCGATATTCGGTAGTGCAAAATTGATCATGAAAAAATTAAACTTAAGAGAAAACGAATCAATCTTGAATAAAGTACTAGTCAAATGTTCGGTAGCCAGAAGTGCGTATGTACTGTTACCACAAGTAAAAACGAATAATAATTCCTTGTCTTGAAACAATACATAAAAATATGATGGATTAAAATTTTGGTCATGAGCATTTTAAAGAACTAAAATAGACCATATTGCATATGTTTCTAATCCTATTTTCGTATTAAAATGAAAACAGGTAACTGTTTCATTCATATGAAGTCCCCATAATAAGTACTACCAACTTAGAGGAAGAAATGACGTTTTATTTGAGATAAAAGCAGTAAATATTTTGTTGGAAAATGCCAGAAAATGTAAGAATGTCTTGCCAAGTGAAGTATGAGCGCAACGTAAGTTTTATTCTCAACTCTAGACGTATTTTGTTTTAGAATTTATCTCCTACGAGAACTCTTTACTTTCACGTACAGAGAAAGAAGCAGTCTTACGCGTGGCTGCGACCATGCTCACAAGGGGATGCTACCACCCCAGGGACTACGACGTTCGAACCGTTGGAGCGGGATCGCCTACGGGGCGCTTCCGTAGTGCACGAAGGGATGGGTGGTGGTGGTGGTAGTAGGGGGTGAGCTAGAGGGTGACGGTGGCGCGGCGTGGTGGCGGAAGCCTCCGCTGTTTGAACAAATGCGACGAGGACCGCGCCGGCCGCTGGACAGCCTGCGGGATCACCGCGCATCCGCAAACACTTCATCCCACACCCGGTTGCTGCTACGCGGTCGCAGTCGCCACCACCAACGCGTTTGCCTGAGAGCTCGCACCACCCGGAAAATGGGCTGGGACGCATTGTAAATAACAGGAGATATTTTTGTGTGCGCCTAGGCCGGGATATATCTCCAGTCGCTGCTGTCTCGAAGAGGGAGGTCCAGAAATGTCTTAAAGTACATAATTTTTAACTTCCATTTTTATAACTCGTATCTGTTTTACTTTTATTTTACAGCAGAAATTCTAACTTTACCGCAACACTAATAGAAAACAAGTCCTTGAGATGTACGTATTTAAATGGAGAGGTAGAAGTTTATGTACTTCACGAACTTGCATTGATATTTTAACATTCCTTGTTTTAAAATAATTTCATTTATTTATTTTCCTCTGTTTTTTTGTTCTTTTATAAATTCCTAGTGTTCAAGGTTCTTTCAGTATTTTATTCATGGTAAATATTATTATCAATGAAAAAGATCGTTTAAAAAAATATGTATGATCAGGAAAAAGACAAAATTTTGTATTGTCTTTGCATTTTCCTGGCTCAAAACCACAGTGGAAACCAGAGTACCTCTTGTTTGTGTCCACAAAGGGCAATTTTCTCCCTTGAGGCAACCCCCTGTCAAAGGCGAAAGACGACACAAAACTTTCCTTTGACCTTACTGGGACCCACTTTTCTTCATCCGAGAGCCTGTCTTAAAGAACTTATTATACCCGAAACCACAATCTTAAAGACTTCTTGAGAAACAAAAAACCTACTTTACCAGAGGGTGTGATTGACACCTTCGGATATAAAAGTGACAGGTATTCTGGAAATTAAGTGTAAAATTTGGATGTATTTATTCATCGACAATTAAGATACTGTAATGATTTATGCCACAGAAAATAAAAACGTGAATCCGTTTACAAATGTCTCACGTATTTTGTATCTGATATAGTACGTGAAGGAGAGTGCTCTCATTTTTTGCTTAGTTCTCTCATTTTTTCGTAATTGCTATTTTTCTTGTGAGTCATTTGTAACGGATATTTAGTACCTAACTATATGTAATAATAACCTGCCATATGANCCGCAACACTAATAGAAAACAAGTCCTTGAGATGTACGTATTTAAATGGAGAGGTAGAAGTTTATGTACTTCACGAACTTGCATTGATATTTTAACATTCCTTGTTTTAAAATAATTTCATTTATTTATTTTCCTCCGTTTTTTATTCTTTTATAAATTCCTAGTGTTCAAGGTTCTTTCAGTATTTTATTCATGGTAAATATTATTATCTATGAAAAAGATCGTTTAAAAAAATATGTATGAACAGGAAAAAGACAAAATTTTGTATTGTCTTTGCATTTTCCTGGCTCAAAACCACAGTGGAAACCAGAGTACCTCTTGTTTGTGTCCACAAAGGGCAATTTTCTCCCTTGAGGCAACCCCCTGTCAAAGGCGAAAGACGACACAAAACTTTCCTTTGACCTTACTGGGACCCACTTTTCTTCATCCGAGAGCCTGTCTTAAAGAACTTATTATACCCGAAACCACAATCTTAAAGACTTCTTGAGAAACAAAAAACCTACTTTACCAGAGGGTGTGATTGACACCTTCGGATATAAAAGTGACAGGTATTCTGGAAATTAAGTGTAAAATTTGGATGTATTTATTCATCGACAATTAAGATACTGTAATGATTTATGCCACAGAAAATAAAAACGTGAATCCGTTTACAAATGTCTCACGTATTTTGTATCTGATATAGTACGTGAAGGAGAGTGCTCTCATTTTTTGCTTAGTTCTCTCATTTTTTCGTAATTGCTATTTTTCTTGTGAGTCATTTGTAACGGATATTTAGTACCTAACTATATGTAATAATAACCTGCCATATGATGTAGATCAAGGTTACTAACATGTGTTGAAAGTAAAATGGAAACTAACTTGAGACATTGTGATCATTATTATATCAAGATTGTTAAAATAGACGTATGGACTTGTATAACGTTATTTGTGTCTATGTTCTCGCAACGTGTCAAGTGCTACTGCTTCTAGAAAGAAGAAAATATTCTGAGAACCGTAAAATTATGTACTATTGAGAATTTTTTATGTACAGAGCTTTGAGTTTTTTACAGCTATCTGCATGCTATTCTGCGGCCCAGCTACGCTCGTTCTGCAAAGAAATATAATAAAATGTTGAAAATTGTATCATAGAATAAAGAGAGAACTTGGTTTTGTAGAGGATTTCACACTTGTGTGGCCCCTTATCCATCTCCTGAAATTTCCCACTTCATTCATTTTAATTGGTGATAGTTTTTAGAATTTTTCATTTATTACTACTTCTTATTGGCATAAAAATTCAAGTATGGTTATATATATATTTAGTATTTCAGGGATAGCAGTTCTCGCTTTAGGAAAGGTACAAAGTATTTTACACGCACTAACCTAGGGTACTCTCCCCGGTTACTCAAATGAACAACATTTTGGAAACGACATCTCTGGATATTCATCTTTATGGGATGGTATTTCATTTCTATTTCTGTTGAATTGCGATTCTTAATTTCGTAACTTAAGCCCAGGATGATCGGTGTATTCTAAACTAAATTTAAGTTACAAACTCGACGAAAAATGATCTTTAAAAGTAAGGTCCCGGTGAGATTGGTTGTTTGAGGAAGCAGTTATTTTGAAGGTAGAATGTTACGAAAGTGATCAAAGAGTGCGTGTAATTTGTAATTCGGTTGTTCAATAAGTATTTCGGTATTGTAAGCTGGAAAATTGGCACTAGTTTCATCGAAGGGTACAATGAGCACATAAAAGTCATTTACACGAACACATACCTTCAACCTTTACACTGAACAACTTCTCTCAAACAACAGTCACTACTTTAAAATACAATCCATTTACAAAAAGAACACCACCTCAATACTCGGAAACAGTACTTGAAATTTTCAGACGAGTGAAAATTTGCAGTACTAAAATACTGATTATATATGAGTTACAAATTACTCGCACTTTTTAACCGTCTCCCCAATGTACTACTTTAAAATGGTTTCCTCGGGGTACTGACAATAACACAGGGGGTCCAATAATATACCGATGTCATTGAAAAGGTCTTAAGTGCTTGCTTTTAAAGTTAATTTTGAGCTTGCGTGGAAGTACTTAAATGCAGTACGTTTTTTATACTCCTCTGATGAGCCAAATTGATAATCAACAATCTTGACTGAGTTACGGCGATAAAAAATAACGACTTTAATAAATGACAGATAATAGACATTGTGTTCCATTGATATCGGAGGAAGTTTTCATTCCAATAATACATGCTTTCAAAAGCATTATAAATATTACTTCATTCAGTATTTTACTGTGTTACACAACTCCCTTAAACATTGACCAAAACCACACCAATACATTTAGAAATGAACCAACAGTTGTGAGAATAATAAAAATGAACTTTGACCATTCGTTATAGCTCATCCCTATTGTATGTACTTGATGCCAAGGAGACAACTCGGTGAGGTCAGAATAGGTATATTTTTCTTTTTGTTCAATGTCTAGATTCATAAAAGGGACAATGAAAATGTGACATATATAAGCCGGCTTACAATGACATATAATCTTTGATACGATAATAAGGATTAGATCTAGACACTGTTCTCCCTAAGTCACGAGTATCAACACCAGAACCATGTAGAACAGAACCACAGTTCTTTGTAGTAAGAAACAAGAAATGCAAATATAGGATACTTATACATTCAAACCATATTCAAAGATTGTTGCTTTAATAAAAATCATTTTTATAAATTTCCTTTGAACATGACAATATGTACTTCGATGGATTTTTAGATAAACATGCATTGATTGAAACACACCATTAGTCAAATAATTAAAAAAACATGCCGTGGACAAATTTTTGTTGTATGAATTTATACGTTATAAGTAATTAATTTATTGTAATAACACTATGAAAAAAGTGGAAGTAAAAAATAATTTCTATTCATCAGTTTGAGTGAAGTAAGTTAAATTATTACTCCCTTTACACTACAATACCTTCATGATTTACATTGTATCAGGTACAAATTTACTGTATTGATCAAATCAAGTATGAATTAAGTTGCATTTAGTAAATAAAATACAAAATGCAAATATCCTGCATCGTACCACTTCTATATGTCAAAAATGTGTTTTATAAATAAAAAAGTCGAATGCTTATGTCGAATTTTTATTGCTATCGACAAAGTAAGTGGTTACATAGTGTCTTCACAATTCAGCCTGTTTCACGCTTGACTGAAGACCAGTTAGATGTTAGATACCTCCCTTTCCTCTTGATAGATAATCTTCGCTTCAAAACAGGAAATTGAAGATGAATCCATGGGGTCAGAATCGAAATTACAGTCATACAATTTGCCTTGACCGGAACTGCGTTCCAAATCGACTGGAGACCAAATATAGAAGTACCGACTGTTCATACTGTGTATTATAATTGGAGGGCTCTATTCCCGGGGCCACTAATCTATGGGAGGAAATGGAGGAACTGCTTGTAATTTACCTTGTGGATTGCCCCTTCATGACGTTTCAGCAATGCAGAGCTTGCATTAGATTCCATGGGGACAGGAATGTGTGGGAGAGATAGATAAGGTTTTTGTGTTTTCGAAAAGTTTTATTGCAAAATATAATATTAATTGATCACGGGTACCACAACTTTCAATACTTTTAAATAAGGAAAACATTACGTGATTGAGGAAGGTGAATGCCAAAGCCATTTCATCAAATATGTGAGCTTCTTTTATGAGTTTTTTTCATTAACTCTAAAACTTTTAATTTAAATAATTAAACATTTTTAGACATCCGAAGTTAACAGTATTCTCAAACAATAATACATGTGTCAATAAAAGACTACATAATTTGTTTTTACTTTCTCATATACGTAGTATAAAGAAAGTATTGTAATCGTCAATAAATTCGAAAACGAGATTTTACGGAAATATCCGTTTTGGAGACCCTTGATTCCGAAAATGTGGTTTATGACTGGACGTCCATCCGGTGTGTCCGTTCGACCGTCCGTCCGTGTGCAACACTCCTGACCGAATTGATTTTTTTTTCATTTTTCGTATTTACAGTAAAATTAACTTTTGACATATGCATATGCTTTCTTTTTCCTGGAATACAAAGGGCATTTCATATGAAGGTCAAAGTACATTTTTGAATATTTTTCAAAAACGATTTTTCTTAAATATTCTGCATGCAAAATATAATTAGTATACATTACAACCGCATTAGCGGTATTTCGCTTGAAAGTTTGGTATAGACGCAGTGAAATAATTTCCATCTGCTGTACTTACACATTTGTCCACTATTTCAAGAAGCTTGAATATTATTTAACGTGGATGAAGCAGATGTAGAGTAAAATAATATTCCGAATATTTATTTTACTTTCAAATCTCTAATAAAAGACAGTAATATGTTGAACTATTGACTGTGAGACCGACGAAAATGTTATAGTTCATTACTTTGCTTGTGGTGTGAATCCAAAGATTATATTTTTAACTCTCAACTTCACGAGTACCTACTCGTGGAGTAGTGTTCGCAACGTCAACGGCCAGGTGAAAATTGCGACGTACAGGGACTCAAACCCGGGACATCCTGCTCTGGCCGCAGGTGTGCTATCCACTGCACCACCCGCCTCGACTCCCAAGTCCGTACGCAACCTCCACCTGGCCTAAGATTATATGTTTGTAGATGTGTCATTTTAATATTTTTAAAAGGAGATTAGAGGAATGTCTGCATCTTATGTTTCTCTTGCTATTGTGAATTTCCCAATCACATGACCCCTATGCAGTACTCGTAAACTCTTATTCGGTGACGCTGCATCTTTTCGCTGCGTAAGCTTACGTGTCAGATGCGTTCACTGCTCCTTTTGCCGAATGTTCTTGTAAACTTGCGCGTGCTGTGTCATATTTTTATATTCGGGCATATCAGTTGATGCGTGAGGATGTTATTTGATATTATTACGAATGGTTTAAGAATTAACTTGGTTACGTGT
>NNCF01129502.1:765550-787790 GCA_002313205.1 Laupala kohalensis
ACGTACTTACTAGATGTAAGTCCCCTGGGGGGTTATATTTATTAATAAGTATATCTTTTGAAATATAATATAAATCTTGCTGATCTTATCTCCCCAAAAAACGAAAGAACAGAATTTGTATATTAGAAATTTTGTTATATAAACTTTTTAAATTGCGTAAAATGAAGACAACCAAAATATAGAGTAACCCTCTCCTAATAGAATGCTTTAATGTCGCTCTCTAGTGAAGACTGAGAAACGTATGTGAAAGTATGTGCAATGGTTTTGCACCACAAGTTTCTTCTGCAATGATTTTAATTTTAAAACACAACCAATATCTATAGTAGTAGATCAGAAAATTACAATATGGGACAAACGGTCGGGTGAAATTATTTTCACGTTTTGTGATAATGTAAATTTTGTTTTTGTCACTTCGTCATTCAAATAGGATCAACAAATCCTATTACTAATGTTTCTTGCTGAACTCATTAACTTTTTATTTGAAACCCTGTGAGTTATATTTATATGTATGGCTAATTTATTTTTATTAGATTTATAATACAATTATAATATATAAAGTATCATAATTATAGTAATCTTATATTTATAATATATGCCTAACATCATAACGAGTGAGATTGGATGTAGAGCGAGTCCAATCTACAGTACACTCACTTTTGTACCTTCCAATTTTGTCCTTCACTCCAATGAAATACACTTACCACTGGTTTCAAAATTGTATTTATTTCTCAATTTTAACTCACTTTGACTAAATCAATGAACGTTAATCAAATCACCGTAACGTTTTTAACTTGCTAGCAACCATCGTTACATAATTACCGAATTCAGAATTCAAGCATTCGATGCTATCAATAATGAAATGCAGAGTTGTATTATGAAGTGAAGACAATCACAGCTCTGTACCACTGTTCTTGATTTTATGGTTGTAATAGAAGTTGGTTTCCTTATTTATGTACCAGACGGAAGAGTAAACTTCACAGTGCGTGCACTTAAGAAATTTGGAGCAATTCGGTACAGTAGAGATGAAATAATAAATAAATTAATACCAAATACATGACAGAAATCCATAGTTGCATGACTTTCATGACTGAATTTACACCAAAAAAAACAGCAAATAATGATATAAGTAGATAAATAATGAATAACTAGACAGGTTATCAAGCATCATGGGGAGATTTCAAAACGATATTGTCAGTAGATATGAATATACGATGAATTTTTAAGATTCTATTGAGACACAAGCATAAGGATTGGCGCTGCCTATAAGAACTGAGTAGAACTATATACGTGGAAATAAATGTTTCTGTCCCTCGGGCATAAATGTGAGGGTGAATGTAGATTGGTGAAGCGGTTAAACCAGCACCATACTACCAGGTTTGTGTGGGTGCTTCTAGTAGGGCTTAAAAAATTGACGGAATACATACGCGAGTTAATCGTGCATTTTCCGAAAAACGTCTACAACTCCTATGTGGCTGAAGGAGATTTAATCAAACAAACTATATTCGGACAAATTTTTTAAGGCAAATGAAAAGTATTGGAAGGAAAATAGAAATAAAATATTACGAATAGAAAACCAACAACATATTTTTAACAGAAAACTTAAAACAGGGAGTTTGACGAATAGAATTATAGTGCTGTAGGGAAAACGACGGAGAGTAAGGGACAATATACCTACAAGAAATAAAAAATACGAAAGCTACGAGGTGTATGAATTAAATGAATAACATGGGGGTGGAGGGAGAATGAAACAACTGATAGTAATTGAAGTAAAAGATTATAGTAGTATATTACCATGTAACCCTACATGAGCGAGTAAATACAGCGCAACGAAAGAAGAGGAAAACCAGGAAACCTAGAAAAAAAGGAGGAACGTATGCCAGAGGAGACAATAGTCTACGAATCTCTGCAGGAAGGTATCGAAGACGAGAAGTTTAAACTTGAGTCAGGAAAAATGCAGCAGCAAATTAAGAACAGAGTGAAGGAGTTACTGAGAACAGTGCAGCAATTAAGAAAGAAAAATGGCAATAGACATAGAAGAATAGTGGAAATTGAAAAGATAATGAATGCGAAAGAACTTATGATAGCAATCTGATAGAAATCAGAAAATGCAGGTTTAAAAATTATAGATCGTAGATTACAGGAGATACTAGAAGCAAAAATAATTACGGTTATGGATGGAAGATGGAATTAAACACAGGAAAAATTGCAAGGGGAAAGGAAGGCACGGGAGAGAATGGTGCAGGAACGACTAGATGCAATAGAGAAGAATATGAAGAACGACAAATTTAAGGGAGGGGGAAATTCGCAAGAAGAACGTATAGTAGGAGAGGTTAAAGAATTGCATATTGCATACAATTATACGTCGAGGAGAGGAAAATGTTGGAATAATGGTGAAACAAAGACCAAAAACTGAGAAAAAGAATGTAATATTGGTGAAGACAGTCAAAGATGGAGAAACCGGAAAGTTGATAAAAGAAACTTTCTCAGAAATGATGAATAGGAAGATTATTACGGTGCTTATAAAAGGGATGAGATAAAGGAAAGATCACAAACTAATGTTAATTACGGAATCGAAAAAAAACATGGATAAACTAGAAAGAGAAATATCACAAGATGATGAGGTTAAGTTGTTACGACGACGGTTGAGGAAACCCAGGCTCTTAATACATGGCATACGGAGTGACATAGCTAATGACAGAAATCTAATACCTTCGATGTACTACCTAGACCTTCAAAACATTCACACCAAGGCTGATTTCATTAATACTGCCCGAGAAGTGGCAACAGTACGAAAGGGGACGCCTGAGGTACGTAGGGTAACAGAGCAGGATAATTCATGCTTTTAAAAATGCTTGATGAAGAAAGGACCGATCTATATAAGCATGGAGAGCTACCGGATGAGCGAGTGCAATACACCTTTACGTTGTTTTTTGTTTCGTCTATTTAGCAGAAGTATGTAAAGATATAGATAACGCATATGGTCATTGTTCAGGGACTGGCCACAAATATGTAGATTGTATAAATAGGATTAGAACAGCAGTTTGTACCAATAGAAAAATAAAAGGACTACCACATGATCATAAGACAACAGAAAGAAACTGCTCAGATCGCATAACAAATAATAGAATTTTAGAACAACTGACGGTCTATAGTAATTAAGATATGGCAGAATGTACAACGATCAATTACAGCATCAAAAGAAAAGATTGGGTTTATGAAGAAGCACATATATACATTGCTTCCTTACAGGACTGTTACCAATTTAGAGGGAAAACTTGTCTTAATGTTGTATCAGTAAGGGCTCTGGAAAAAGAGGGTAAATGGACAGCTATAGCAGTAACCACGAAAGAAATAGAAGTATTAAAACCACAGGAATTCTGCACGAAAACTGCACAAAATTTATGATAACCTGATTGATACGACATGGCAGTAACGATATATTACTACTGAGTGAATATATGAAAGGAAAGAAGAACTCACAAGAAAATACAGATACTAGAGGAAATACTAAAAGCAGATAGGGGAGAAAAGATAATATTATCCAAGGATGGTAATGGGAGATCAACATCCTGGGGTGATAAATTATCGAACGAAAGTGAGAAAATGATGGAAAATATGATACGTTACGACTTACTTGTACTCATAGAAAATGTGAAAAAAAATCTTTCCAAAGTGAACAGGGTAACTGTGTAATAAATCTCACACTTGTCACAGGAAATGGAAATGAAATACAAGGCTCGTGACTAGCTAGAGGTGTAACATCAGTTCACAAAGGAATCAAATTGAATTGTTATTTATATTAGTATTGTTCAAACTGAATACTAATATAAATAATGAAAAAATTACGCAAAGGAATCTGAGAAAGGTAGTTGTGAAAAAATTCAACTTTTAAAAAGAGAAATAAGTTGGGAGATAGAAGACACAGAGGACAATATTCAACTAACAGTTTTAAGAGTAGCAGCAGATGTGCACCCAATGAGGACACAAAAAAGATCGGGGAACATGTGGAGGAGGCAAGAATTGGTGTGTTGAAGAAAAAGAAAATAAGAGCCAGAAGAAGATATCAGTGTGCGAAAAGACAGACGGGGGAAACAACTAAGCAACAAGAGGAATACATGAAAGCATCTCGTGCATGTAGGAAAAGGTTTAAGGAATGTAAATCCGGAACATGGGAGGAATATGTACTGAAGAGTGTACGCCAAAGTATGTGGGAGTCTGCCGTACCTAATAGTGTGGGATAAAATGAAGGCGAAGCAGATATGGGGTATACTGACCGATGGACAGCAGATCTCTCAAGGATGACGACATATGGCGCAGAAACTTTTACGTTACGTTACCAAAGGATGGGAAGACGGAAACTTGGGTAAAAGGTGAATGTGGAACAAACCAGAGTCGAAGAATAAACAGGTGGTGAACTGGATGCGATGGTACAAACACTGAGAAAATGGAGAAGTGCAGGTTTCGATGGAATCACCAATGAAATAATACAAGCAAGTTATGCCATCATATGAAAAGCAAAGATATATACAATGCATGTTTTGAACAAGGTATATTTCCTCAGGTTTGGAAAATTGTAAAGGTCAAGGTTTTACACAAAAGAAGGAATAGGAAAATTGATGAGCCAAAAACGTATTGTCCAATACGACTGTTACCATGTTTTGATAATTGTTTGAGAAAATTATAATACACCGGATAACCAATTGTGTGGAAAAAATTATGTTGAGCACCAATATGGATTTTATAGAGGGCGGTTCAGAGTAGATGCTATGTTTAGATGTTCGACAAAGTAAGTTCGTATTGTCACTATTCTTGACATTGAGGGAGCGTTTAATATCATGAGTGGGATAGGGTGCTGGGAAGCTAAAAATCATAAATCCCAACGTCCGTCTATATAATGACTTTGCAAGTTATTTTGAAGACTGAACGTCGTTTATAGAAATAGGAGACGAAAAAATCTTATGGGACATGGACAAAGGATGCCCGCAAGTGTCTCATGGAGGTCCACTCTTTTGGAATTAAACGATTAATGATCTCCTAGGAATAATCTACAAAATATTGGCATATGCTGACGATATCATATTCCTGGAAGGACGAAGAGAAATTGAGCTAAAAGGGAGTATTGTTAGAAATATGTGACAATTAATGCAAAAATTATGACTTACAATTAGCGACAGACAAAACTTATGCCATGTTTCTTGTAAGGTAAATATTGTAAAGGGAAAATCTACTTTGAAATAACGAGGAGGAAAATAAGAGTCGTGAAATATTGTATCTATCTGTAAATTAAGTTAGATAAAAAGTGAAATTTGACCAACATATAGATTATTTATAGGATAAGATAGAGAAGGTTTACTTTTCATTTGTACGAGTAGGACTCAGTAAATTAAATGTCGATAGGGAAGGGCTTATACAGTTATACAAAGGTCCAACTATACCAGTGTACACATATGGATGTGAGATATGACATCGCGTATTACGTAATAACTATCTTTGTAATAATTTAGCGAAGTAATAATTTAATAATGACCTTGATATTGGCGAGCTCTATAGTCCCATAAACAAATTTTTTAAAATAATTTAGCAAAAATACATCATATATGTCTTTTGGGATTATGTAATGCTTACAGAACAGTGTCAACTGATGCATTAAATGTTTTAGTTGGGATGATGCCAACGGAGAAATTGGTTAAAAATAAGTTGTGATCAATTATGAGCTGTGAAGGACAAATTTTATTGGTGGTAAAAGAGATGAAAAATATTTGAGAAAGAAAATAAATGAATTACTAAGTAGAATGGGACAGAACATCTAAAGACAGGGATTTGTATAAATTAATACCACAGGTGAACGATGCAGAAAGACGCAGGAAATGTTGACGAGCCCTAAAGCCCCACACACACAAAAAAAAAAAGAAAGCAAAATGTACCATAAGTTGATCTTTCCTCCACGTGGTGGGTTGTTTCTCCAACAATCTCGAATGGTAGGAGGTATTATCGAGAACAACCATACAGCGCCCCATACTTTTTAGACCAGCAATTAGTTTCTCTTTGGTACACTTCTCAAAATTTGTGCTATCCATAGCACCATGATAATCACCAGTTTTCAAATTGGTGACAAAAAGTAAATCTGCATCTAAAACAAAAAATAAGGAAAATTACCCCTAAGAATCATAAATATTCTTAAAATTTCTTATTCAGTTTTTGATACTTACTTGGCACAAATCCTTCCTTACTTCCTGCATGTACAACAACCAGCCTCCTACTTTCTGGGGGTCGCTTAAGCATTGCCTTGGTTTCACCTGGTTTACACCAAGACTTTGAGGGTGGCTTTCCTATTAATATCACACATTAATAATTCACTACTTAAATAAGACAGTTACAAGTTGTGTTACATTGTTAATTTAGTACCTTAAATAATTGAGTGCTATTTATAATACTGTTAACTGTAGCCTTACCATTTCTATAAATCCAGGTTTCATCTAAGAATACAACAGGCAAAGGGCATTCACTTCTCATGTTCTTGACATACTCTGTCAAGAAGCATGACCTTCTGAAAGTGATATCACTACTTTCTTTTAGGTGACAATAATAATCTCCTTTTATCCACCTAAAGACTAGACTTCTAATAACTTTTCTCATTGAAGAGAGAGAGAGCCTTTGAACAAGAAAAATTCAGGATTTTCCCTAACATGCTGTCACACTTCCTTCACAGTTACAGGGTACCCTAAATCAACACTGGATTACTTATTTTTGCAAGAGTTATTTCTGAGTCAATCAACAATACAACTAGTCATGAATGATTACTAACTTATTGTTAGATACAATTTACATTATTAGCATACAAATAACAGGATATCATACCTTTGCGAAGATTATCATAAATCTAACGCGATATATCTTCCTGAGCAAAATTGTCTATGCCCGTAACAGGATAGCCTCGCTTCTTTTTCTTAGCAGGAGTGACAAATTTTTCTCCTTCTTTCCCTCTCTTCACAATCTTCTGAACTAT
Source organism: Laupala kohalensis (assembly GCA_002313205.1). NCBI lineage: Eukaryota > Metazoa > Arthropoda > Insecta > Orthoptera > Trigonidiidae > Laupala > Laupala kohalensis. Next base: position 772,557 of record NNCF01129502.1, read on the forward strand.
ATTGAAGTCTAGCTGGAAGTTGAAACATAGCTCTCTTATTAAACTGGACTAAAAGTGTTCATTGTTGGTTAACCTAAATGTACATATTTGTATTACATAGTATTTTAATTGATAACTTACGATTAACATGAAATCATAGTTAGAAATACTTACACCTAGTAATTGGGCAATTCTCTTCAAAACTTCAGTATCAAATATATTTCTTTCTCGAGGGCCATTCTTAATGAACGAGTACATATGTACGAGTACGAGTACAAATACACTTCTCCAGTGAATTCTGAACTGCAGGAATCCTTTTCAGTTTCTCGGCCATGGTTGACAAAATTAACACACACTCAAGAAATTATTCAACGAGAACGACACCTCGTGAAACCATACACGAAGCACGCGCGCTAAAATCTTCGTGTGGCACTATCGCAATATCCGTAACGGGCGAACCAACGCTATGGAAACAACAAAGAAACTACCGTAAAATGAATTTCGTTGAAAGTAGATTAAAAAATAAAGATTTCTTGCATAAATTACACATGTATTTTGTAAATGGGAATTGTGATTTTGTGTTACTCTACAAAGAATAAAAAAGAAAATTTTAAGAACAGGTTCTCCTAGAGTTATTTTGTCAAGTTTGGTGGTAGTGAATCCAACGTATAAGATGAAAATATCACTAGTCGAGTTGTATACGACATAGGGGGAATCAATTGTGTAGGTTGGCAGTTCTCCCAAATTTGGTGTATTCTCGGTCGGGAATTTTCCTATACCCTATGTGTTGGAATATAACAAAGATCAAACTCTTCTTGAAGGGAAAGGATAAGCAAGCAAGTCAACCCAAGTCATACAGACCGATTTCTCTGCTCCCAACAAATGAGAAAGTGTTCGATCGTATCATCACAAAGGGAATCCAGTAGTATTTGTATGATAATGGAGGAATGCATAAACAACAATTTAGGCCTGGAAAGCGTACAACAGATGCTCTTCACTTATCGATTAAAATTATTAAGGAAAGAGAGGAGAAACACTGCTCCTGCATATTTATGGATATATCTGGAGCATTTGATCATACACGTTGGACAGGTATTATCGAAGCATTGGAAGGAAATAATACACCTCAATACTTGGTGAATATCGTAACGTCGTGTTTAACAAATCGCTACATGATGCTGGAAAGGGGAGGCGACAGTTGTACAGGAATCAACAAAATGATGTCCGCAAGGATCTTGGAGTGGTCCATTATACTGGAATATAGTATTTAACAGTATATTATGGACGCTGGATAGAGCTGGACTTCAATTTGTGGCATATGCTGACGATCTGTTGTTGGAGGTACGAAGTTTGCAATTGTCGGAAGCAAAGACGAGAGTAATGTGGCTAGGACATCCTAAACTTAATATTTAGGATGAATGGGAAAATATTACGGGTTGTGACGAAGCATAAATACTTAGGACTTATTATAGATCAACGACTACTATTCTATGACCATTCGTTATATGTCCGACAAAGGGTGGAAAATATCTTATATAACATGATCCGAGTGGACATCTTGGATTTCAATATACCACGGACGGAGTTAAAGATCTTATACTTGGGAACAATACGACCAAAGATAGTTTTGTGTGCAGTATGGGGAGAAAGTCTTGTGTATATAAATATTGAAAAGAAATTGCGAGCAGTAGAACGAACATGTTTAAAACAAATATGTGGTTGCTACAGCACAGCACCAACTGTTGCATTAAGTGTCCTAACTGGGATAATGCCCATAGATTTGTATGCTCAAAAGATCAGATGCAGGTATTCATTGAAATCATCTGCGAAGATAACAATACATGATATAGAGATGGAGAATATAAAGGAAATAATAACCAAAACTCTGAAAGGGTGGCAGAAGAGGTGGGATAATTGGGCGACAGAACGAAAAACATACAGATATGTACCTAAAGTAACATATGCGAGTAAAATTAAAAAACGGTTTACGCTTTCTGCACCATTGATGCAGTTTCTAACTGAACATGGGTATTTTATGACGTATCTGCGTAGATTTGGGGAAAATGATAACAGTGTGTATGTCAATGCGTGTACACCACAGCATGTGCCATGGAATTGTCAGATGCATGCACAAGAGCGAGCAATAAATCTTAATAAATATAGGAATTTAGACACATTGAATACGGACAAGTTATTGACCTTAATTGAGAACAAGGAGGAGTTTGATATTTTTCATGAATATGTGCTAAATGAAGAGAATGCTACAATAGAAGAGTTGCTCATGCCTCAGGGTTGGGGACAGGCAACACCACAATGGGGGCGAAATACGCATACGAGAGAATGAACAAGAATAAATCAATAAAGATGAGAAGCCTTGTTTTGCTTATTCTAAATACACAAGGTGCCCAAGAGACCGAAGCCAATGGAAAAAAAGTCCGGGAAGTGGGTCGGCTACTGTCATTATTTATGTATGTTTTATTTGTAATAAATTTTGTGTTTTTGTGGATCAACCGCATATACCAGACCAGTAATCGAAAAAAAATCCTGAAAAAATGACATTTAAACTCTTTTTATCACTTCCTCTCCAATCAATAGTTCAAAAATAGTCAGTACCAACTGTTAAAAAATGCAGTTCAAATTTATTTTTATAGTGCATTACTATTTTAGAAATAAAATTATTTTCCATTCATATCATTCTAATTTGTCATTTCTATAAACAATGTGTAAGTATGCTATTCATCTCGCATAATTTTTTTCTCTTTTATTTCTAATTCAGAAAATTGTATTTCTATCATTAAATAAAATTCTGTTAAGGATGCTTATAGAATAGTCATAGTTAATTCATCATTCAAAGGAGAAGTCCCATCATTACTAAAAATTGTACCAAGAATAAACGATGGTCAAGACTGAATCAGACGGTGGGGTGTGATACCATAGATGAAGCAACGACATCTCCCTTTCAGGGAGCTCCGTTCCTGAGCATGCTTTTACGATACCTGTTGCATAATCACTCACCGATAGCATCCCTTCTCTCTCGAGTGACAGGGTCAACTGCACCTGTTCGCTTTTCACCGATCAGATTTACGGCCGCAGCATCTACAATGAAGAGTGAAGGTTGACGAGGCTGAGAGAGCGAGTGAAAGATTAACACGTCTCTCTCGCCCTTGGACGCGTGAAATCGTTCCATCAGTGCCAACGATAACAGCTTAAAGAAGGGTTTTTTTTTCACAATATAAATTCTAGGGTCATCAAACGTTTCATTTCATGAATAGTATAGCTATTTAATTCTATAATAATCTTCTTTTCAAATTATAAAATTTAAAGACCATTAATAGATAAATTACCATATTTAATCACACAACTTTTCAGACAGGATTTTAGCTTCCACCAAGTGTTAACATAAATTTAATGTTATGAATTAAATTGTTACATGCAACGATGAGAAATGAAAAATGATGAGTGGTAAAAAATAGTTGTCTATTAAAGATCTTCTGAAAATTTTAAATCGTTCAATGAATATTCACAATATACGTTTCTATCTCCTTAAATATTCTCCCACATTTTTAAATCAATTTACGAAAAGTCTACAATTTTCATTTTAAAATCCTGTCATGAAAACTTCCGTATTGAACATTAAAAGATTAGTGAGAAAGCGCAAAATTAGAGATTGATGAAATTAGTGTGAATTCTCATATATAAATTATTATTTTTAATTTATTACTTTTGCATTTTAAGCGCAGTACTCACTATCTGTAATACTCCATTGATGCAAATGTTTTATACTGGTAATTGTTTACAAATGAATTTTCTAATTTGGCTGTCAGATTATATGACTGCTTTATAAATATTCAAAAAGGCGATGACATTATTTAATGTTTGATCAAGCCTAATATTATTCATGAAGTAATCATATTATAGGATTACATGTTAATATAGTATGCTTTGTATCATCATTGATTTGTTTTGGTCCCCTCCGTGATTACGATGTCAGCGCGTTCGCTCGTGACCAAGTCATTCCGGGTTCAATTCCCATATGGGTCAAGATAAAATTTGTAGCTTTCCATTTCCATGTCTCAGTTTAAATAGCTGTGATGCATGAAAAGTTCACCCTCTGCGACTAATGACCGCCCTCTGCGTCTAACAACTGCAGTTGTAATACTCTGATACAGCAATCTGAATCCTATCTAGATGCTATTCCTCCGATCTCGGTAAAATTCACGATGTGACTGGTGAGTAAACTCACACAAAAACTGAGCCATACTGGCACTCGTCATTCGTGTTCCTTAGCTGGCCGAAACGAGATACATACATACATTGATTTGTTTTATCTCTATGGCCTGTTTTCAAGATACAGGGCAACAGGTGAACAAGCTGACGCATCCCCAGATACGGAACATTACAAGCCAAAGCTACAAAAGCTGATTCATCAGTCACAAGCGCTCCACTGGCCTCAGAAAGGCGCGCGCCACGATGCTCTTCTGTCTCCTCGACGTTAGCGCTTCTCCTCGGCGGCTTCCAACAACACTCCACGTCGTCTCAACGACGTCACTTGCAAGATTATACAGCTTTAACAATGAGCGCAGCTGTCTGCGCGCTTGCGCGTATTATGACAAGAGCATCCCAGTGTTCGGGAATAGAAAGGGGTTGGAGAGGTTTAGAATAGGGACAGGGCTAGGAATCTTCTGCTTTTAATCACGAATCACAACGATTACGCAACACGCATCGCACCCGCCGTCCTGAACCGCAGACGTTTGTCTTTGTTTCTGCCTTTGTTCCGTGCAGCGTATTATTTCGTGGAAGGCGGAGTCGACGACGGAAGTGGGCTGAAGAGAAACAAGGGAAGGAGGCGATCCAACGCTCCAAGCTGCATCGCCCGACAACGGGTGCAATGTTGTCTTAAGGACATGTTGCGGAAACTCAGATCTAGTGCGTGAAGGCGTATTGCTACGCTTTCTGACTCGGAGTAGGAAGTAGCACAGGCGGCAAGTTGTATCTCAGTAAAGGAACAATACTCGTCTCAGTTTTCAAATTGAACAAATTCGAAGCAAAACTTTCTATTCAAGGCAAGATAGGGAGAGAAAAGGTTATTAATAAAAAGGTAATCTCGAACGTAATTTGTGGTGTACGCGTCTCATAATGTTTTAATATGGAATTAGTTTTTGTCATCTGATCTATCACTTCGATGTGGAAGGAAATAAACCTCCAACTACGGGGTCTAAACCACACGAGAGGCGTGAATAAAGGTAAGAAAACACAGACTGCTATGTGTTGGGATTCTATGCCACACGGTGCAAAGCAATTAGTATTACACAAATAAACTAATAACAAGTCATTTAACTTAATATTTGGTGTCTAAAGATTCTCACAATTTTCAAACATATGTAGCAAACACTTTGTCAATAAGAAACTCCCCTTACGTACTCACCGCGTAAAATTACATCCAAAAAGCAAATTCCACTTTTCCTAATCTGTTCGCACCGTATCGCAGTATGTTAGCCACAATAATAATAATAATAATAATAATAATAATAAATTTTGACAATAATTGACAATTATTTATTCATTATTTATTTAAATAAATGTATTTATTTATGAACATGAACGCTTTATTCGTAACACTACACAATTTTCGTAACATGAACGTTTACGAAAATATACTGCAAAGTGACGCAGTAAAAAGAGGTCATCCATAACTTACGTATTGCAAAAATTACCATTTACCCCCATCGTATAGTGCACCTATACCGGAATTTTACCACCGCAATAACACTTCCTTCCACCTCCTTCATTAGCAAAATTAGTTGTGCTTTTCGGAAAAAGTGGGTTCTAATTTTGATAAAATGAATTTTTAATTCGTTCCTCATCATCTTGTGCTTTCACTAAACAATTGATTAGGCGTTTTAATTTTTAAGGGTAAATAGCGTCCTATAAAACAAAACCTATAAAACAGCGTTAGAAGGTTAGAAAACATCAAAGCTAACACTCCCCTCCATCCCACCGTAACGCTATGCCACGAAATAATCTCCTATGGTGAGTTATGAAAGCTGTGGATGACGCCCTAATCACTCTTAATGGCATAATATTGTACTGTTCATTTAATTATTTTAGTTTATATTCAATAAAAAATACACTCCATAGTTTAAATTTTTTTAAATTTAGGTGCCGAACTTCTGGGATGACGACCAGGACTTACTTTCCGGTGAGGACATGGACTTTCATTTGTAGGTCAACTTGAACTTCTAGACCGTCATCCAAAACTTCTCGATACGGCTGTAAAATAAGAAATGATTGCCAAACCGACTAGAACTTGATGTTAACCACATATTTTCTCGTTTGACTATATTATAAAAATAGAAGTTTAGAATGCCATAGTAATTATAGTTTTCAGTAAACTTCGAATCTTATGGTATATTGCATGTATTGCAGATATTAAAAAAAAATGCAATGTACAAATAAAATTACCATGAATATTCGTTTCATTAAATCGTTGCCTTATTATCATTATTATAGCACATTAATTTATCAAAATAACGTTAACTTACTAATTGCAGCCTATCACTAAAATAATATTAAAAACGAAATATATATAATAAGTTATAATAAAATGTCGCATATATATGAACAACAACAATATTTAATTAATTTCAGTACAAGGCTATCACAATCTAAAACCATGTAAACCATATATCATTCTGATGACTCATATTCCCTAACACGGAATGGAACTTTTCATTGTACTCCAGAATGCTTATTTCGATAACAAATTAATAAAAAAATAATAATAATTAATAAAAAGTCGCATTTTCCGAAAAATTCTTAGTAAAGTAGTTCGACTCATCTAGGTCGGAAACGATTGAGTATCCATGGAATTAAAATGTAAAAATATATTTGTAGAATGGAAAAATTAATTATCGAGTAAGAATTGAACTCTTAAATAATTTTAGTTAATGTTTCTTTATTTCTAAAGTTTCCTCACGCATGAATACTTTAGAAGTTTTCTACAAGTAGTTCTCAGTATTCTCTCCGACGTTGTCCATTGTACATCGTCGCGGTATCAGCTACAGTTGCGTTAATGTACAGGTTGAAATGAACAGTTCAGAGTGATGTGTAGTCAGCAATAGTGCATTATTGTCGTGTTTCTGTTTATTTCTTAACGTGTTTGGTTACGGTTTTAAATAAATCAGTGAATATCGAATTTTCCATTATTCGCCCTTCCGCGGAATAGCATTTACTCTTAACCTCCGCTATCTTCAACAACACGAAGAGAGAAGAAGAGTTTATGAAGTCAACAGACATGCATCTGCCGCAGGTTCAACTAGCGCAAAAACAACAGTATATGAACGAACTACAAATAGTAATAAAACAACAGCAACGACTTGAGGAATAATAAGCAGCATTAAGGTGAGAGAAGCACTCCAAGTTAGTCAAATCACTGAGATGTATAATTGTTTTCTTTATTTTAATTATAATCATTTTAAAACACAACAATATGAATAATAACGAAGAAAAAATATGATTTAATTTGTATATATCAGTTAGTAATATTATACGAACAATATTCAGGAACTTACTGGACATGTTTAAAATGCATAAGAGCATGCACAAACATGGCGGTCGAGCACAACGGTTTCGTGATTTTTGCATAGCACCTCCGAAAAAATAAAATATCTTTCTTAGATGTCCGGTGACTTATAGATAAAAGTGATATGAAAAAGACTACGTAAAATTTACTACAAATCAAAGTAAACTCTCACCACTTTCGTGATTTAAAAGTTGGTCTTATTTTGTAAATAAGTATTTTCTCCATACGACGCAATGTATTTCAACATCAATTATAATTGCAATTATTTAATTTCAGTGGCTGGTGAGGTATGTTTTTCATGTTGAAATCTCAATAACTCTATTTATTACTCTATTTATTTTTGCCGATTTAAGGTATTTTAGTAATTTAATTATACCTATGCTAGTACTACCTTAATCTCTCAAGGTAACGCAAGACAGTTCAAAGGCAACGCGGGGTTTCATCCGTAGGTAGGTGAAAGTAAGTTTGTATTAGCACGATACATTACAAATTATTATGTAGGTTTGTTCACAATACTATTGATAAATATTTACTGCATCCAATAAGAGAAACGGAAATTGATGAGAACTTAATATAAAGCTTTAATGCCCCGGAAATATACATATTACCCTGTGTTAAATGATCTTACTATAATTAATGTAAAACATCCAAACGTTTGCAAGATCGTAAATGTAGGACACTTTCTTCTTGTTGAATTTTTCTCATTATTATAATTTAAGATCTGTGGGTTTTAAATGTATTTTGAAATAATTGCATATTACTTTCTCCATTGTGTTAAGAATGTAACATAATATTACAGAATTGTGTTGGCTAGAAAAATAATAATTCCATAACAAAATATGAGCTCGTATCAATAATGACAGGTTTATCTTTATAGACAAAAGAAACATGTCAAGGGAACTATGTCTTCCGTAATTAGTTCGATGGTTCAGTACATCTCTCATCATTCTCTGATAATTTCATTTAAGGATGACACCATCGTCTACTTTTGTGCGTAATTTAAATGCTCAAATTTCTTCGACATATTCTATTAAATTATATTGAGGTTTTAGAAAGGTATCCATAAGAAAGAGGTAAAATATGAATCAGAAGAAATTTAAACTATTTATTTGGCGTTTGAATATTCAGATCCTTGTAGTTTCTAAAAACGGAATGCAGTATTTTATGATCCTTGCAGATAGTGGACTCAACACGTTTCCGAAATTTTGGATGAGAAAAAAATATTTTTCATAATATTTTAGGTTTCTACGGAATCTTTTCTTCCATATCAGTAAATGTGATTAATTAAATCTTCTCGCTTAATCATTACAATTAAATTTGATTCTTCGAAAAAAGTAGCATTTACAAATAATGTATGGTAAATTATAATGATAAATAAAATTTAATGAAATATGATCAGTTATTATCTTGTTGCCTTAATGTTGTGGTACAAATATATGAAAATATTAAGGAATTGTCTTCTTAGTCATTGCTATTTCTTTTTTCTTATTTCACAGTCTTGTATAATATTATTTTTTATTTATACATAATATTTAAAATATTAAAGTCAAATATACTTTCATCGCGGATACTTAGGCATTGAATACATATGTATACGTAATCAATTACAAATTATTAGGAAGAGACGCTTTCTGTAAGTAAAAGGGATTCTCTCACACTCTCTCTTTTTCTCTCTTTCTCTCTCCCTCTCACAGAGCGCGTCATCTAACGGATGTTGGACGTTAAATAATTCGTCGGCTGCGAGAGGCAAAGCCTGCATTATGAATAGCTAGCGAGGTGGTTTTACATGCGCGTGTCAACGTTAAATTTATTGTTAATTGATGCATTTCGATGGCAGATGGTCGAATTATATTAGTGCTTATTTTCCGCAAAGTGCATTCAAATTCGGTCACTATAGGCGTTGTCGAGATATTAAAAGCGGGAAATTAAAGAGGCAATAATACGCTAGGATTTAATCTGCAAATCTATTCATTTCCCTTCTCGGCTACGTATTATTTATGGCATTTTTTTGGTGACAGGCAGATACCGTATATCGGTATTCAATAAATGTAGTCAATTTAACAAGTAAAATGAAATTTGAAATATTGATCTGATGCAATGAGTGAAATTTATACAGATTCTATGTTCATATAATGTTTCACTTTGAGTATCTTCTTATTACTTATGCATTTTTTCATACGAAGTTCTGAAGAAAATTTCTTCCTTTTTATATGCGATCTTTGTTAAATGTGAGATCTTTGTTGATCTCTTGGTGGTTTCATAAGTGGATCTCAGTAACCCTTATGAAAAGAATTTCTGTTAAACAGTTAGGCACCCAACTTGTGGTTTCGTGCAACTGGTGACGCAAGACGGAAGAGTGCAACGCGAAAGAAATAAAAGTGAAGGACTCCGAACATTAAAGTGATAGAAATCAACAATAATTTAAAATTCGGTTTTATAAATAACTACACACAAATTTGTATTTGCATTAATCAATTAAGAAATATGGTTTTAAAAATTCTCGCATGAGCCCCCAAGATTAAAGAAAAAAAAACAATTTGAGTAAAAGAATTCTTAAAATAGAAAAAGGATTAATGGAGAAGTAATAAATATAGTTTCAAGAAAAACAATCGATGTAGATGTGAACAGAACAAAGCCGCTTTGTTGGGATATTGGACAATATCGTAGAAAGTTAATGGTTTTGAATATGAGAGGTATCATTTTGAAGAAAATAATACCTTAATGATAAAATGTTTTAGAAATTCTTACTATAAATAGAGAAATTTTTGAATGAGGGCATTTGTAGAGAATGATAATATCTAATGTGAATTACGAAAATATAATTCATATTGCAAGAAAAAAACGAAGTTTCATATCGAATGTGCTGTTTCTATGAAACGACAAATACTTAAAAATTGTTTCTTAAAAGATTAACAAAGAATAGTCAGAGTTAATTCGTAATTTGTTTGAATATATATTTGTTGTTGACGTATTAGATAAATATTCAGAAAATATCGATTCACAGGTATACTGATACTGGAAAAGACGCTTTCGAAGTATATATTTTCAAACAGGATGTTCTGTGCGTTAATCTTCAAAAAAGTCATTACACAGCTCTGTATAATTTCCCTATGAACACACTTTCTTTACACATCTTATTTTAAAATTTGTTTTACTTTTTTAATCCATGTCTGTGTCTTGTATGTCTCTTATTTTTTCGTCCTCTTCTCTAATTTTCACACCATCATGTTTCTTCTCTCATCCTCATGTACTGTTTCTATCTATCTGTTTCTTTAATATGACTCGTGTTGTGGTTATCCGTGATACTCATTCATCCTCTTTCTTTCTATTCTTTCTTTCTTTTCTTTCTTTCTCTCTTGATCTATTGGTCACAACATGAATTACTTCCAGAGCATCTCTTGGCATTGACCTGTATGAGCCACCCAAACTTTGCGAGCATTGGCATGTACTTAGTTGCCAATAATTGCGAAGGTCATTAGATTCTAAAACCAAGTCAGTGTTGTCCACATGACGTCAACTATTGTCTTCTAGTCATTGGAGGCCAACTATTGGCTTATAAACGTGTTTGTCCGGGACAAACAGCGTGTCAGTAGACATACGTACTCGTCTCCGTAGCTGTCGTACTCTGGCAACTTCGGTCTGTACGACTCTGCCAATGCCCCGAAGAAGGTTACAACAATATTGCCGAAACGTTGGTAGTTATGTCTACTGAGACATGGTTTGTCCGGGTCAAACAAGTTCGTATTAACTCAGACAGCGGAACCCTCCTTTTTATAACTATTAGCTTGCTTATTGTCATCGTGAAAACTCAGTGATAAGTTCTTGGCAACAATTGTCGTGTTGCCATCTGCCTTTCTTCGCATCCCCGGGTATTCAAGGGGCACGTTAAATTGCTATTTACGTGCCAGCTTCACTCTTATTTTCTTCCAGTCGGAACGACTCCCGGCCGGCTGGAGGTCCCCCCGGGTCCCGTACCCAATCCCGACCTCACGGGCAATGAATCGGTCCGAGATGTTCCACCAGGGGAATCGGCCGTTACACGTTGGGGAAACCCAGACTGACGGGGAAACCTGTCGAACACGAGCAGAGAACCCCGCAAGGGGCCTCGACGAACCTGCCGTAGAAAGGGCAACCTTTCTGACAACGGGAAAAGCACTGTTCCACCATCTTGAATGCACTACTACTGGGACACATACCCTGCCCAGATCCTAGATCCCACTAGGCAAATGGAACGGATGTCCCGGACAGGTGGAAGAGGCAAACGGGTTGCGTCTCGAGCAGTTACCCATCGAACGCTCGGTAATCCAGTAAGGTTTCTGGATTCCGTAACAAGGGGAGAGGGCTTGCCCTCGAGCACAGCTAGGTCCATGAAGGGTAGTCCCTTAATTGGGCCTACCTAGATAAAGCAAGCAGCCGTTCGGTGGACCACTAGACGAACGGACGAACCCCACCACCCCCGTACCCAATCTTGGGTTGCTCCCCGAGTAACAGATCGGAAGCTGGGGATTTCACGAAGTGGTAGAGATTGAGTCATGATCTTTGGGTGGTAACGATCTTAGTCTCGGGTGTCACTCAGCACCTTAAAACGAGTAGGTAGGGTAGGGGCATTGAGCCCTTAGGCTGTTGTTGGAGCAGCCTGACGCCCCTTAATTGGGTTAGTCTCTACCGGGTAGTGGTTTCCCCACCCGTGGCACGGGTAGGAAGGTACAAATTCCATTAAATTGGCGCTTACGGCTTCCGATCGGTAAGCAGTATTGCTGCTCGGCTACTGTTAGTGCATATAGCAGTAGGAATACGACAGCTAGACGTGTCCCCGTCTACGAGTGCGCATAATGGTAGTTCACCTGTAGCCCAAACCCCCAGCCCAACTCGGACGGTCAGGGTGGCCGCTGTGTCGTCAGCCTCCGACACGGGACAGACTTCGAGTGTGCTCTCGGGCTCATCCCGAGATGTCACCGTAGATCTCAAATAGAATGTCCCATATAAAAGGTAAGACTGAGATATCAATTCACAAAGGTACGATGCAATATATAAAACGTAGTGCGACCACAGTCTGTTAAATAGTTCATTAATAGGTCGGACTCGTGTGTAACACGAGAAATTAATATGAAGAATTCATTCTATGTTCAAGTTCTTAAATGTGTGGCTTGTTTCGATAAATGGAATTAAAAACATGTTTAATAGATATTGCTACTTCAAAGAATGATTATTGGCGCAAAAAATTAATTAAAATTAGACACTGGAAGTCTGCTGATACAGGAATAAATTCGCAAGTAAAATTATATTTTTAAAGCTTTTCAGATTTGGATATTGTGTGTAAAATTGTAAATATACATTAAGGACGGCAACAATGGTGGTAGTCCATTTGCACATTATATGTGAACGCAATTAGAGTATTATCAAAGTAATTAATGTTTATCGTAAGCTCAAGATAAAAAAAATCGGAGTCTAACATACTTCGCTATGGATTCTAGCTCACCTCTCTCAAAACAGAAGAGTAGCTTTTCGTAGGAATATTTCTGCAAAGTAATTTCAATAACTGTACGACCTTTCCCGTATTCAGACATTTATATAAATTTATTGTCAGAAAACAGTACAGACTGCGTATGACCACGTGGAGGACAATAAACTAATTTACTCTCCGGAAGCAAGCAAGGGACCATCCCATCAATTCCGATCAAGGGCCCTAAGGCAGAGGCGGATTCAAAAATTTCAGCAAAAGTTNAAGTTATAATACATATATATCCACCCAAATACCCAATTCTATGTTCACTTCCGAAACTAACGCCAGTGAAGTCATGGGAATCATCAGCTCCTTAAAAAACAAATTTTCACGAGGCATAGATGATATACCTGAGTTTATTGTTAAATCTTCGTCCCACGCTATATTAAATCCACTCGTAAATATTTTTAATAGTTCTTTATCGGAAGGGGTGTTTCCCAATATATTTAAGAGAGCTAAAGTGAAACCTTTACACAAGAAAGGAAACAAACTTAATATTGGAAATTACCGACCAATATCTCTACTACCCACTTTCTCAAAAATCCTAGAAAAATTGTTCTATAAGCGTCTTCTAGATTTTTTATCAAAATATAACATTCTCTCTGACGATCAACACGGTTTTAGGAAATCCTTTTCCACTACAAGCGCCATATTTTCCTTCTTAAACGATGTTACCACATCTCTAGACAGTGGAGAAAATCCTCAGGGTGTTTTTCTTGACTTATCCAAAGCATTCGATGTCATCGATCACGGAATTCTCCTTACCAAATTGCATTCTTTAGGCATTCGTGGACTTCCACATCAATGGCTAACTTCTTATTTAAAAGATAGATATCAACAAGTAGAAATATCCTATACTAAAAATAAAATACTTGAGCGTTGTCTTTCAGAAACAAAGCCACTTACTTGCGGAGTACCCCAAGGATCAATTCTCGGCCCTATACTCTTTTTATTGTATGTGAACGACATGTCATCATCCACATCAGATTGCAAAATGGTTCTTTTTGCTGATGACACTAATTTACTATGTAAACACGCCAATGCTCAAAAAGTTTTGTCTAACCTTTCGACTTGGTTCCATGCAAATCGTCTCATTGTAAACACTGACAAAACAGTGTCTATGTCATTTCACAATAGTATCACAAAATCTTTACCCCAGGTTTCTCTTTCTTTAAACGGAACACAATTAAAAACTGTTACAAATACAAAATTCTTAGGTCTCCATATTCAAGACAACCTCAAATGGAATTGTCACATTGACAATCTTAATTCCCAATTAAGCAAATTGTGTTACGCATTCCGAATCTTAGTTAACGCAGTTAGTCCACGTATTTCCCGTTGCGTATATTTTGCAAACGTTTACTCCCATTTACGTTACGGCATTACCTTCTGGGGTAATTCCGGTCAGAGTATTCAAACTTTCAGAATTCAGAAGAGGATAGTTCGGATAATTTGTAAATCTCACCCCCGAAACTCTTGTAAACCTTTATTCAAGGAATTAAATATCTTAACACTTCCCTGCATTTATATTTATGAAACGGTCGTGTTTGTTAAGACCGAATTACTGAAGTGCCACCCTTGCTTTATACGAAACAGTCTCGTTCACGAACACTATACACGCAATAGTAGTAATATTCATCGCCCTAGAGTGTCAACCACTCTTTGCCAAAAGGGACCATACCATTCGGGAATCGTTCTATATAATTCCCTGCCCAAGAATATAAAAGATATTATGAAATTGAATATCTTCAAATCCGCGGTTAAAAACTACCTCCTGCACCAGTGCTTCTACACTGTAAAAGAATTTATTGATTTTAACAAAAGTTAAATTCGTCTTGTGCTTTATCACGCCATTGCTGTAGTACTTTTTAAACAACTTATAACAATTTCAAAAACTATTTTCTTGCATGATTGTGTTGTCTTATGGCTCATATTAATTTAGTTTTATGTGTACTCAACATTGGCACGTTTGTGTACATAAATTCTGTAGCCCCATCCTGGCCCGGGTTTTTCTCCGGTTTTCCTTCGGGTAGAGGCGGATTTATCATACAGGTTCTCTAGGCTTTGTCTAGGGGCGTGTTAATTGTAACCATAAATCGTGAATTTAGTGTTATTTCAATTCTTATGATTTTTAAACACTATACTCAGAATAATCTATAGTTCGATAATA
>NNCF01129502.1:788037-809735 GCA_002313205.1 Laupala kohalensis
AAGCCTAGAGAACCTGTATGATAAATCCGCCTCTACCCGAAGGAAAACCGGAGAAAAACCCGGGCCAGGATGGGGCTACAGAATTTATGTACACAAACGTGCCAAAGTTGAGTACACATAAAACTAAATTAATATGAGCCATAAGACAACACAATCATGCAAGAAAATAGTTTTTGAAATTGTTATAAGTTATTTAAAAAGTGCTACAGCAATGGCGTGATAAAGTACAAGACGGATTTAACTTTTATTAAAATCAATAAATTCTTTTACAGTGTAGAAGCACTTGTGCAGGAGCTAGTTTTTAACCGTGGATTTGAAGATATTCAATTTCATAATGTCTTTTATATTCTTGGGCAGGGAATTCTATAGAACGATTCCCGAATGATGCGGTCCTTTTTGGCAAAGACACTCTAGGGCGATGAATATTATTCCTATTGCGAGTGTTCGTGAACGAGACAGTTTCGTATAAAGCAAGGGTGGTGCTTCAGTAATTCGGTCTTAACAAACACGACTGTTTGACATTAAGACATTTAATTCCTTGAATAAAGGTTTACAAGAGTTTCGGGGGTGAGATTTACAAATTATCCGAACCATTCTTTTATGGTTCTGCATACACATCACAACGCTATATATCATTAAGGGTGGTGAAAGAAAAATATAATAGAAGTATAAATATATTCAGATGAAAGATATAGGAGAAAAACAAAGTTTGTGAATATTAATAATAATTTGAATGGAGAGAAATGTAGTTGAATAGAGCTGAAGTAATTTTTTCACCTGGATGTGAACACAGTTCAGTTCTATCAGTTCAGCACACTGTTCTGATAACTATACGTTAAGTTTTTGTGGAGTGAACACATGTGAACACAACACTGGTTTATCTGAATTATACGAGTTTTCGAAATGCACATTCGTCACATACAGTGAGTGCTCTTATGACATGACATATTGTTTTTAGTATATCAGCCTCACTCACTATCAAATTTAGATTAGTTTTGGATACGTAGCAAATAAACACTTCCACTATTTATAATATTAAGAGGTTAAACTTCATATTCTTTATTTTTGTGAGTTTCATACTAAGCTTCCACTAACGTTTGCAGGTTCTGTGACAGATATCCCTTCCTTGCAAAAGATTCTCTTCCCTTCCTGACTGAAAGATAAATATTTTTCAACATCTAAGAGTTGAGTAGCTCGAAGGAATGGGCATCTCGCGTGCGTCTTATCTCTGACTCGTTAAAAATGTTGACTTGAACAAACAGCCGCGTGGGCAATCATTAGCTATGAGATGCTCGTCAGAGGCCGACGAAACGCCCCTCGTGGTCAGGAACAGAAGCAGACAAGAGGGTGAAATGGGTGAGCTAGAGAGTTGAAATATTGAAATCAGACTGGCGAGAGGTGTCCATTTGTCTGCAGAAGAAAGCTGGCAAGGGAGTTGCCAACGCATCCGATAAACCTGTCGAGGAGACGTCGTTTGTCGGCGTCAGCGTGATCCCGCCTTTCCATTGTCTGGACTCTTCTCTCGAGTTCCAAATCTCCTTCTTATCCGATAGTTCCTTTTCTTGACCTCATCTGCTTGGCATTTACGTGTTGTAATGGTATTATCCATGACCACATTGAGCATCACTGTTTCTATACACTCTAGTTTTTATTTTCAATTGTCTCATGCTTTGAAGAGGATCTCTAAATTATCGTTATTATTACGGATTTCTTTCACATCCCTTCCACGCATACCCTCTTAGTCATCGTATGTGTATTTTACATTTGGGTCATCAGATCGAGAATTCTTTCAGTATTAGCAATTTTAATTTATTTTTACTTATTCTACTTATAATACTGTCAACGTATCATTTGGTGGCAAAAACAAAACATGTGGTCGGTCTTACCTTAAGCCTCCATTAAATATGGCGGATGAGCCGTCATATTAACGTTATCATCTCCGTAAACTCTTGTGCGATCGTTACATTTTTTCAAGTTACAGTTATGAAGAATAACTCGGTTCATTGCTCTGTTGGTCGTCCGATGCAATTTTCAAATAGATACGATTGTTTACGGCAAAGAAAACGATTAGAAATCATACTACGAAAACGAGAACTATACATTCTTATTTTTGTTACAAAACCAGAAACAATGAGTTGCGAGTCGCCCTAGGAAATTCAGGGGTAGATAAATATCAAGGAACCGAGGATTGTACTATTTTCATCAAATTACAAACCTCATATAACAGACTTTTGCAAAGGAATGTTGAATGCATGACAATAAAACGAAAAAAAGAAGAAAATTTCGTTCGTTGGGAACGTGAGTAATTTGTCTGAGAAGTGCATGTCACTTTTCAGAGCTTAAAGTTACTGTCGTGAGATAGTCAATTTCACACAACATTTCCGTTACGAAATGACAAAAAGTTCTGTACTGCGTCAAATGTGACGGATGAGAGCATAACTTTTCTTCTTTTAGACAGTGATATATCAATTCAAAATCAATGATCCATGAATGTGAGAAAAGAATATTTTGGTTATAATAATTAATTTTATACCTTATTAAATATTATATATGTGTGAAATGCGGTTAGGCGGAAGAGCGGTACAGATGGCCCGAGCCTCGCCACGTAATAAAGACATTATTATTATTATTATTATTATTATTATTATTATTATTATATGTTGTGAAACAGCTCATGTCATGTGATGCATAGAATCCGTATTGACGGCATATTCATAATTAAACGAAGAATATTTAGCTGATTCATACTAGACCCATAAAACCTTTTAGGCTGTATGACGGCCATCATTAATGCTGGTGCTTTTCAAAACGATTTCTCATCCGCAAATTGGTTTGGAAAGTAATCTTGAAGTAATTAATTCGTAGTTGAATAAAGACGTCTTATTTTAATAAAATAGTTCTTCCTAAAAAAATGAAAGAAACTTGCATAATATGGTATTATCCAAATTGGTTTAATTAAAAACTCACCTTACGTATATCCTCATATTTGCACGGATGAAGATGTATTAGTGATTTTTACAGAAGAACGCTTTTTACTCGCGGTTAATAATTTCACGAATTCAAATGATTTGTATTTTTAATCAATTTTTTTCTGGTACAGAAACATTTACACATTAATTGAACAATTTTGAACTTTTTCAGCGATTATTTGGGGTCTAATGAAAAAAAAATAACAAACATAAAATGTTCGTTGAATTCGTATGGACGATATTAGAGTAGAAGGTTCGAGAACGAATTTAAATATTTTGCAATGCTTTTAAGTGAAATTAACACATTACTCGAAGCATCTGGATACCTCGCCCCGGAGCGAAGCAAGGAAATGTTGCAATATTCGTAGAGGAGTGCGCCACTGTATTCGTTCAAATACAATGAAGATAATATGTTTGTATCATTGGACTTTAAATTCCTCTGTAAAAAATACACTGTTCTATTTTTAAAATAAATTAGAGTCAATAACTCTGCAGTTATAAATTTAAAAGTTACGAATCCCTTTAATATATTACGGCTATACCAGAGAAACCATATTTCGATATCTTGATTAGTTAAGGAAATACCCTAGGTGAATTTCTTGTAGAATCAACTTGTGTAATATCAAAAATTTCAAACATTCCAGTAATTTATTCATCCCAAAATATACAAGTATGTTTAAAAATAATAAAAGACTATTATCATAGCACTTTCCTAAACACTGAACCCGATCTTTCCATTTTAACATATATCAGCGGATTTTCATTCCATTCCAGTGTTTATATAAAATTTTAGCCGATTTAAAAACTTTTCCAATGAAGTAGAAAATGAAGCTAATTTATCTTTAAAGTATTAAATTCTACTGTTATTTTAAATGTCTATAATTATCTTGAAGATAAAAAAGTCATATTTAAACAATTTGAAAATTAGGGAAACGGATTACAGCAATTCTACGTCAGTAAATGAAAGAGCAATATTAATTCTAGCCTTATAACTAACAAAAGAAAAAAATTCTGGTTACACGCCTTACTCTGAGAGAAATCAGTAGGTTATTTCAACCCTCGTTCTTCACATTGGCATTATTTTTGTTCATATTATTATGTATTTCAGCGTTTTATGATCCCTCGGAATATATATATATATATATATATATATATATATATATATATATATATATATATATATATATATATATATATATATATATATANTATAAAATATATGTGTGTGTGTCGTATGTATTATATTTATTATTCAGAACTGTTACATTAAAAACATGGTGCCCTGTCTTGCTGATAAACATATTACGTAATAAAAAATTTCTTTAATTCTATAGAAATCGTAGACACAGAGTAGGAAGCATAAATTAGCGTGTTATACTTCGTAAACATGTTTCGTGGCAAATTTGAAGACATACGTTTGAATTTCGTTGTCAGAAGTGGTATTGGTCTTCGGTGCAAGCATTATCTTCATTGTGAATTCCCAAGCTCCGCGTTTCGGTCGTGTGATTTCATTTCGAGACAAAAGACGATCTTTAGGGAGAGCGCGTATCTGTTCGTGTGAGAGGCTCCGTCGTATGGGTTGCTGTAAAAATAGTGGAAACACAACTGTTGCAGAATATGTTACGTGGAATGAGAGACTGTGGTGACAGAGGGAATATCAATAGACTGGAATATGCGGTTCACTTCTAGACCTGTTTGAGGGTGTTCATTTGCGTACCGAACATTTTCAGATGGTTGAGTACAAATCCTCTTCAAAGACGAAAAGCTCATTTGAAAGAAAAAACGGTTCACATGCATTTTACGATTGTCAGAATATTCTCGATTGTCAGAATTTTTGAAGATATACTCAAATAAATTAGACAGTGAGATATAGTTCAACCATAAGTATATAATAAAAAATAATAATAGTAATTATTATAATTATTATTATATAACTAGACGATTACTCGGCGTTGCTCCGGATTGTTCTTACCCTAATCTATTACTCAGGAAAATTTTTTTATCTACCTATAGAGTAAGATCAAAATACTTTTACCTACTGGTTTTCAAAAACATGTACAGCATCCTAATTTCTCAAATTCATAATAATACAAATTTAATACAAAACTTGACTGTACATACTACACCATATCGCAGGAACCGCACAGGTCGAGCTTTCGCTTTGGAGGCATGACGCAGCTGCACCACTTCATTAAAATTCCCGTAAGATATAAAGTATTCGTCGAAATTTTATGATTTAGGGGCATTTTTATCTTTGATTGATTTTCCTTCTTAAATTACTTTCTTAAGTTGAAGATTTTTAACAGTTCGATTTTTAATGACGTTTTATCGATAATTTATGTTAATTTTTGCAGATAGACATATGCTGTCGCAGACATTTTTGTAGAACTCCTTGATTCAAGCAATATTGCCATTCATTGTCACCTATCTCTAACCGTTTAGGCAGCGTAACCGATATTATCGACATTTATCGTCAAAAATCCATTTCTATCTTTATCACACATTTTAAAAGTAATAGTTAGTGGAATTTTTAAAGGAAATAAATTCTAGTATTGCCCCAATTCTCGTGGATTTGCTGAATTCTTTATACGACACTTCCACGTTTCCTGAAGTTTGGAATACATCAATAATTTGTCCAATTTGTAAAAACAAAGGTGATGTTAACGATCCTAATAACTATAGGAGTATTACTTTAATTAATACAATAGCTAAGATTTTTTGCAAAATTCTTCATGTACAGTTAAATAAATGGATAAAAAAGAAGGAAAAGTGACAGCATTGCAAGCAGGATTCAGAAATAACTATAGTACAGTTGACAACATTTTTATAACTACCACAATGGCGGAAAAGGCAACTTCCGTGAAAAGAAGTAAGCTATTTTGTGCTTTTGTGGATTTTGAAAAAGCATTTGAAATCGTTAATAGGGAAATATTCTAGAAAGTAAAGGAATCTCCACAAAATTCCTAAAAATGCTTCAAGGGATGTTTAAACCAGAAACGGCATGCGTGAGATTAGAATTAGATTATGTAACAGATACATTCTCTATGGAAAAAATGTGTAAAGCAAGGTTGCGTACATTCCCCACTTCTCTTCATACTATTCATAGATGGGCTTGTAGATAGACTAGCCACGGTAAATACAGATGCACCAAGGATCGGATATGAAAATATTTCAATACCAGCACTCCTTATTGCCGACGACTTGATTATTTTCTCAAAAACAAAAGTAGGTTTACAAAGAAGTTTAGATGAATTAGAAATTTTCTGCGAAGAAACGAAACTAAAAGTTAACGTGAATAAGACAAAAACCATGACATTTAAAACTGGGTGGGTCTACAATAAGAATGAAACTTGGTTGTATAAACGAGAAACGCTAGAAAACGTTAAAGAATACGAGACATAAGGAGAAAGCTCGACGAAAAGGCAAATACATTTTAAGTACAATAACAAAATAAAAAATTACAATTCCTGAAATTGCACCAAGACTCATGGATAAAATGTTTCAATCTCTACTCATCCCGGGAATAGCGTACGGAGAGGAAATATGGGGCGCGGGGAATAACGATATTTTAAACTCGCTTCAAACGAAATATCTTAAAATGGTAACGGGCATTGCTCCATGCACAGCAAACAGTGGCATTTTATAGGAATTTGGGTTGCTTCCCATTGAACTAACTCTTCAATTAAGAGCAATTAAATATTGACTTTCGATAAGGGCAGGCACCAGGAACCCACTTGTAACTCAGTCTTACCATTGTAATACAGAAGGAAAATGGGACAGGCAAATTAAAAATTTAATTCATAAAGCAGGAATAGTTGTGTGAGTCAGAATAGTCCATCGTTAAACGATCTAAAAGATATTAAGAGAAAACTCCAAGACTTATACCATCGTGAAATAAAAACTAACAGACTGGAAAAGAGATCACTTATCGTGCAAACCTTAGTAGCTGGACAATGGAGTAGAAAACCATACATTAACTGTCTCAAATCAAAAGAACGATCGGGTTACGGATGGTTTCGCGTAGGAGGGTGGAAATTAAGAAAACTGAGGGGGGATCGAGACTCTATTTGCCCACTTTGCGGGGATCAAAATGAAGATTGGATTCACATTTTACTAACATGCCCGAAAACAGATCAAAAACGAACTTTTATCCAAGTTGGTGCATTCCAAAATTATCACATTAACGTAGATTTAGCCATTGCGATAATGAGGGACAATAGAGTATCTGTAGTGCAGTCCCTGGGTCAGTTCCTAAGCTATGTGAGGGAGATGAGGGAAAGAGTAAAATGCGCAGAAACCACAAATTCAAATGAACCGTGATTCTGCCGCTTCGTCTTTTTCCTTTGTTTCAGGCGGAGACATGTTGAGAAGACATTCCAAAGCATTACGTCAATTATACGTTGTGGTTGTTTTTTATTTCTTTAGTATTGTAAATAATTGAATTTTATTTTAATCTATATTTCTATGACAAAACTGGTATATTTTACATTATAATTTATTTCTCTTATTTAAGTATCTTTTGTAAATATGTTTATATTAATTGTATATATTCGTGTCCTGACCGTTGGTTTCCCGTGGTTCCCAACGGTGCTCATTTAATCGGTAGTTGCAGTATACTTAAAAGATATTTTACAACTAAATAAAACAATATTAAAGAAGCACTAAAGGATGCTAAAAAAAATACTATTACGAATCTCATCTTATATAAGCCCCTATGATTAACTGATTCATTCACTCACTCATCTAGTAATCATAAGTGTTGGGTACCTTGTACTAGTTGTACAAGCATAAAACTTGGTTCATCTTGTAGCTGGACATTGGCAATGAATGTTAAAATTCCTTAAATTTGACAATGTTAATTTAAAAGTACATTTTTCGGTGATTTGATATTACGTAAATCACACGAAAACATTAGCTTGTTGATGTGCCATGCAAACTTGTCAAAGCCGCCTCGAATGTTTGTTTGTTTACAAAAGTATTGTACGTCTAATGGCGCCGAATGGCAGAAGAATCGTATTGGGATGTTAATCAAAGGATAGTGTGCAAGTTATTTAAGGTTTTATAGACGTGTTAAAAGTATTGTGTAGTATATATAAGTTTAATTGTTTTGTGTCTTTGTGCCAAAAAAACAGTGACAAAATTCGTACCTTTGAAAACTAATTTAAAATGGCATCAATGACTAGTTCCCAAACGTAATCGTAGTCAAGTTTCAATCGTCGAAATGACAGTTATTCATTAATGTGTCGTATCCGTTTTTGTGAATGATTAGCTCAGGTACGTATATTTACAATACTTACAATGCAAAAGTGTGTTTTATATACTTATATACTTTATGTACAAAGTATGCTTATAAGGAATCTATCACTGACCTTGACATTTTTAATATAACTGGCTTTAAATGTATTCGTATAGATTTGAATAACTTCGTAGTATTAATATTGAAATTCGTTTAACTATTTTAAAAAGTGCAAAAACTATGAACATTATAAATTCTATCGAGTTTTTATTTTATCAATAAAACATGAAATTTACAAGCGGTGGAAATTTGTATAGATTCCCTGATTCATTTTCTAAAGTTTGTTTACGTTCGTACAGAATCAATATTTAGACAAGAAACAAAAATCTTTAACACGTGAAAGAATGTTTGCTTAGTTTTATATTTCACAACTGTGTTTAATGTTCAACATGTAACGTATATCTCACAAATTTTACGGTATCTCTTTCAATCTGTCCGACAACGGATCGTATTTACATTTCATTTTTAATATGAATCGGTTCATTGATTCTTTGCAAGAGATTGTTTACATTCTTAAAGAATAAAGTACAAGCTTGAAACTTGTTCATCTTGTAGCTGGAGAATGACAATGAACGTTTAAATACCTAAAATTTGACTATTAATTTAAAAGTACATTTTAAAATGAATTAATATTACGTTAATCACACGAATTATTGTTTGTGGATGTGCCATGCAAACTTGTCAAAGCCACCTTGAATGTTTGTTTACAAATGGCAGCGAACTGCAGAAGAATCGTATTGGGATGTAATTCAAAGGATAGTGCAAGATATTTAAGGTTTTATAGACGTGTTAAAAGTATTGAGAACTATACGCGTTTAATTATTTTGAGTCTTTGTGCAAAAATTAAGTGACATAAATCGTATCTTTGAAAACTAATTTGAAATTGCATCAATGACTAGTTCGCGAACGTAATCGTAGTCAAGTTTCATTCGTCTAAATAACGGTTATTCATTCTTGTGTCGCATTTGTGTGAATTATTTGCTCAGGTACGTTTATTTATTTAATTTACAATATTCACAATGCCAAAGTGTGTATTTGAATTCGTGAGATACTTATAAGAAATATATCATTGACCTAGACAAGTTCAATATAACTGGCTTTGAATGTATTCGTAGACTTGAATTACTTTGTAGTATTGATAATGAAATTCGTTTAACTATTTTGAAAAGTGCAAAAACTATGAACATTATAAATTCCATGGAGTTTTTATCTTATCAATGAAACATGCAATCAATAAGCAGTGGTAATTTGTATAGATTCCATGATTCATTTCTAAAGTTTGTTTACGTTCGTACAGAATGAATTTTTAGACAAGAAACAATAATCTTTAACGCGTGAAAGAATGTTTGCTTAGTTTTATATTTCACAACAGTGTTTAATGTTCAACATGTGACGTATATCTTGATCTATCTAAGAAATTTTGCGGTTTCACTTACAATACGTCCGACAACGGTCCGTCTTTACATTTCATTTTTAATGTGAATCGATTCATTGATTCTTTTCAAAGGTTTGTTTACATTCTTAAAGAATAAAGTACAAGCATAAAAGTTGGTTTATCTTGTAGCTGGAGAATGATAATGAATGTTTAAATTCCTAAAAAAGGATGTGCCATGCAAACTTGTCAAAGCCATCTCCAATGTTTTGTTTACAAAAGTATTGTACGTCTAATGGCGGCGAACTGCAAAAGAATCTTATTGGGATGTTAATCAAAGGATAGGTTGCAAGTTATTTAAGGTTTTATTGACGTGTTAAAAGTTTTGAGAACTATATGCCTTTCATTGTTTTGAGTCTTTGTGCAAAAATTAAGTGACATAAATCGAATCTTTGAAAACTAATTTGAAATTGCATCAATGACTAGTTATCAAACGTAATCGTAGTAAAATTTCATTCATCGTAATAACATTTATTCATTAATGTGTCGAATGCATTTTTGTGAATGCTTGGCTAAGGTACGAATTTGTATTTTATTTACTAATCAAATATGCTTATAGAATACGTTGTTCAAGTGTGTTTTTAAATACGTAAGATTCTTAGAAATGTATCATTTTCCTAGATGTTTGATATACTTCGCTTTGAATTATTTAGCACAAAAGAATTAAGCAAGAGGAATCGAATGAGTTGAATTTGAATTGAAAACATTTTTAAAGAAAGACACAATCTAGGATTTCCAACATAGGTGTTCACTACTTTGTGTTGGAATAACTAGAAAATTGGTGTCAGCCTAAAGTAGAGACTGAAATTAAGCATGTGGAAAGAATTTTCACAAAAACAAATCTGTATACAGTTATGCCCTCCCATGCGTATTAATCCCACCTCTTTTAAACATGAATATCTTCTATAAAATAGGAATTTTGGAGTGTAGTAAATTGAGCCAGAAAGAAATAAGCAGTAAAAACTGGATGAGATGATTTTTCATACTTTATTTTGAGCCATTTATAAAATTTTGGAGTAAAGTAAATTTACCATTAAAAAATTAAGCAAAAGGGGTCATATGAGATCATTTAGAATTGAAATTGTTTATTGGGAAAAGTACAATCAAAGATTTCCAACAAAGTTGTTCACTATTTTATGTCGGAATAACTAGATAATTGGTGTCAGGCTAAAGTAGAGTCTAAAATTGACCCCTGGTAAAGGAATTTTCTTAAAAACAAATATGAAAGAAGTTATGCCTTACGATGCACATTGACCCCATTTAAAAAATTGTAAATATCTTCTGTTATTTTAAAAATTTTGTTGTGCAGTAAATTTAGCAGAAAAAATTAAACAAGAGGAAACGAGTGAGGGTAATTTGACTGAAAAACGAATATTGGGAAGTACAGAATAAAGAATTTCCAAGGGTGTTCACAATTTTGTAACACAGTAACTTGAAATTTGGTGTCAAGACTAAAATAGAGTTTGAAATTAAGCCCTGTAAAAAGAAAATTTTGAGCAATTTTAAAAATTTAGGAATAAGGTAAATTTACCACTAAATAATTAAGCAAGTGGAATCGAATGAGATCAGTTTGCAATGAAAACATTTATTGGGAAAAGTACAATCTAGGATTTCTAACACAGGTGTTTACTATTTTTGTCGGAATAACTAGAAAATTGGTGTCAGGCTAAAGTAGAGTCTCAAATTAACCCCTGTAAAAAGAATTTTCTTAAAAACAAATATGAAAGAAATTATGCCCTCCGATGCACATTAACCCCATTTTTTTTAAATGTAGCACGGGCGCAGCCCGTTATTTGAGGGTCTGGGGGTATTACCCTCAGCGAGCAAGGGGAGTCACAAGTAAATAAAATTACAACCATTTCAAGTACAAAACACAGATTTCCAAAATTAAAACTGCAACTATCCATTCAATGAGAGTGAATACCAGGGCATTGTATGTACAGCCCACGGTTCTACTTAAAGGGCATTTTAAAGGCGTACAGGCAAAAAAAGAACACGCCACACATAAATAATATTTGTAAATAAAGCGCCCTACTGAAATTGAAGTAATAGTTAGCCTATGTTCATCCTGGACATCTAAGCTATCTCCTTGCCAAATTTCATCACGATCTAGTCTGTGGTTTAGTTGTGATTATTTATATTATTATTATTATCCCCGTTGAATTCTCCTTTCCCAGTGTAATGCCAAATATGTATTCAAGTCTTTCGTCTATCAGAAACTGAATTTCTCTTTGTCAAATACTTCTAACTTCGATTTATTTACTTTTTATCATCACGTTTTGAATAAAAACTAGGCTGTATGTTGTGACTTCTTTATTAAATTTTTTTTATTTGCCTTGTGAAAACAATTGACATTTTCTGATGACCACAATTGAACAAAGCAATCGTTTTTGTTTTATTTGTGTATTTCTATAGATATTTTGATTGTACCAGTTATATTAATTATTCTTACGAAGAGTATGTTTTATCCCCATTCGTTTTTAAAACGAAACTCAAAATAAATTTAGGTTGACCAAATTCTAGAATAAAATTGAAACTGAAATAAGTAAATGATTTTAAATTTTGGTGATGTGAAACGGCTGATTTCAGGGTTATTCTTCCTTCGCTTATTTTTTCATGATAATACCCACTATTTTGTATTCAATAAACCACAGAAGCGACAACTGCCTATTTTATTTATAGAAAATTTAATATTCCCCTGATAAGCACACCCACAACGTCAAACACAATTACATGAAACGAAGACCGCACATAAAGCCCCTAATGCGTTTACAATCCCTGAGACAAAATATTTCACGCACTGGTCAGCCAAAATCGTTAAAAATTAGGCGAGGTGTGAACCACAGCGTAGCGCAGTATTCCCCAACAGGCGGCGATTATACACATTGATGTCCCCCTGCACGTACTATAGTTGGAGGCCGCTGCATCGGGCTCTCATTAATCGCCAGTCGTGCAGGTTCGTTAGTTTATGCACGCGCGCCCCGCCCCGGTCTCTCTCACTCTGCAGCCGCCCGCCCCCACAACGCTCAGCATGCGGCGTCTGTTATTGGACGCGAGGGCGACAAACAAACGCGATCGGTGCTACTCGATGCCCGGGGGCTTGCAACGGAGTGATAGGCTCTACCCCCGACCTCTTTGACCCCATCCATGAGACGCGGCTCACTCTCCGATTTATGAGCCTCTAGAATGCGCACGAAGCAAGAAATAATCATTTATTTATATTCATGTCTCAGACCATGAGATTTGCTCTTCCACCTAACCGTGACTTGGGTGAGGGAATTTGGATTACTGGAGAAGTTATGGTATCCAACCGACATTTTTCTGGAGAGAGTAAGTTGAGGGAAACCCCAGCTCAAAACCTCACCTTGTTCGGCCGAGCAGGGTTTGCACCCGCGCTCTAACGCTCAGCGGAATCATGGAAGCGCAGACGCTACCACTAGACCACCACTGTAAATCAGCGCACATCATTCAGTAATTTCAAATAATATTTATTTCGTTACAAAGACGTTCCTAATCAATACGTACTAAAGAATAATTAAAAAAACTGCAAAGTATTCACAATGAAACAAAATATTATTGAAAAATTAGTCAGAAAAACATGATAATAACATACTTATGTACAACGGCGTCAAAGTAGAATCAAATTGTCTTAATTATATGAGATTTGCCATCACATGCAAGAGGGAAACTTAAAATAATGTAGGGAGAATAAATAAATAATTTAATGAGGAGTAATCTTTATTTTTTATAAGTTTATGGATGAATTTAGGACATTGTCCCCTTCGTGACAATGGTTTTAACTATTTACTTCTTTATTGTACTAAATTGTATTAACTGACGCATCGTGTCACAATATTTCGATTGTTTCTGGTTCTATGTTTATTATCTTGTACACATTTGTATTATTATTTTTATTATGTGTCTGCAAACTTTTGTTGTGATTGGAAAATATGTTAGGGATTAATAAGAAGGTACAGTTTACACATTCAACGGCATACCATGTTTTGAAAATTTCTTAATTGGTCCGTCTCTACCTCATTAAAGATATAAAAATCTCATTAAATTCGAAATTTTTATTTTTTTTATTGTTTATTACATTTTGCAACCAAAGAAAACGTAATCCGCGTATCTGTTACTAATTATTTTCTACGTTGACATTTGTTTTATTTTTAAGTGGCCATGGATATTTCATTATTTTTCAGTGACTGTCCTTCACTCCAAAATTAATATTTTGAATTAATGTTTTTAGGTATAAGAGAAACACAATAAAAATGTCTAATTCCTCCCACATCTTCTGTAAACCTCATCAACAGCCTCTGATTTTAGCCCATCACCCCTTTCATCGCACTCAGCATTCACCTCCAGCAATTGCCGTGCCCGTCGCCTTCGTTCCCCTCTCAATGTTCGCGTACAGTCAGTCGAGGGTCGTTTTACGCAATGCACGTCCCAACGACCTCGCGTTCGTCCACGGCGACCGTGTTGCCCGTCGCAAATGCGAACGAACGAACGAACGCCGCCTGATGGATGGGTACTATCCCCCCCACTCGCCTACTGAAGAGAGGAGGAGATGGGTGTGCGTCGAATTAAACAGTCGCCAATGCAAATCTCTCACTTCATTTACTTTTTCGCTAATTTTTACTCTCAGATTTGTGCAGAGAATGATAGTGGACAGGCACCGGCGTACCCAGGAATTTAATTAGGGGAGTGACCACTCTTTGGGGGATATGGGGTTTTGAAAATGTGATGCTTGAAAACGCGATTTTAAGTTATCTGAAAATTCATACATTCACAAAAATAATTTGTTAATTCTACTTTATATTTACAACACCCTACCCGCTTCATACACCAATGGTACGGAATGAAATCTAGGAAAATTATGATGAAGAAAATTATAACATAATGCTTATTTTAGAATATATTTCTTTACGTTTTAAGTCATTTGCTATAAAAAAGTCTAAATACGTATTTTTATTTGGGAAGTTGGAGACACTCAGGACACCCCCCTCTTCAATACGCCACTGTGGACAAGGAGATTTTCAATTTCATTACACCAAGGTAATAGCGGGTAAAGTGTAGGCAAAAAGTTAAGAATAGTTCAAAAATACTATATTTGACGCTCTATTCAAGAATGATTATGAAAGGAAACATATTTTCGAGCTAATATGTATGTACGTGATAACTAAGGCAATATAACAATGACAGGGATCCGGGATACCCAGGTTTTGATTGTTGACCGACACGCCATCCATTCGCTTCCCACAACTGTTCACCATTTCCAACCAGACCTCATACTCCGGAAGACCTGGGCTTCCTCCCTGTACAAGAGATAAGTATAATAAGACTGTGATCAATTCTGTGCGCGTTCAAGTCACAGTTTTACTCGTATCAACGTTTTAAGGATGTTTATGAATATATTCCTCGTGAATTCCGTACTTATACAAATAACATTTATTCACGTGTAAATATACGGGAGAAACACATGCATGTCCATTCGTGTAAGTAGCAATAAGATTGGAGGTTAATACTGCAATCGTAGTGGTCAAATAAAGATTTTCATTGCATTAAAAGGACAATAAAATCATTTTAAATCAAATTGCGGATGCCACTTTCAAATTTTCTACTTTTAATTGTCTTTATTTACTGTCACACGCCTCGAATTAGTTGTAGCATCCACATTACATAGAATTTTAATGAAGAAACAAACTCTAAAGTAAATACAAATAACAAAGCGTGAAACATATCAAGAACAATTAAAATTATATTTAAACATTGATACTACTTAAAATCATACATTGTTTTCACAATATCCTTGCTATACAACTATTATATTGCTTCTTTAAAAGTGATTAAAATATGGAAATGCACGATAAAATATGCATGTTCTTTCACTATTCCTTTTCCTGAATATCGTAGGATCCTATGCATACATTGATTAGCGAGAGGATATGTTAACCTTAGATAATGGCATCAAGTACTAGTTTAAAAAAATAAGAACTGGAAAAATAGAAAAACGAAAAAAATTTTATCCTGCACTTAATCTCATCAACTTCATCACAAGCCCTGATTCGTCGCAACAACTTTCTATAAAACACCAATTGCGAAACTATAAGAGCATACCTGCTACAAAGTAGCGCCCTGGTTCGAATACCTGCGCCGTTGGATGCCTGATGACAGATGTTGAAGTAGAATGTCCGAAACGTAGTGTGTGCTATACGTCTGTTGAAAATGCTCAGACATATCAAAAGATGGACAGTCTCCTAATAAGCAGTAAAAATATAAAACAAATATATGAAATAATAGCAAGGGTTGATAAACCAAATGATACAGAAATGTGTAGGTTTTACGCTTTGTATTCCATGTAGGTCTTGTTTCAATACGCATGGTAAAACTCCTATAATTATATCTTTCGGTGGGTTGCTGAATCGTTCGCTACAATTAAGTTCATTAAATGGGAAAGTTTTTTGTTGCAATCTAATTAATTCCATTTGGTAGAGCTTTGCTCGCGTAATCTGGTTGAGGATTACGTAGCTATGACATCGCCTCAAAGCTTCCTAAACATATTTTTTAACATGACGAATTCTTCATGGATGTATGGAATTACCTGTAGACAGAGTACACTGTGGAAATTTACTACGGTGCTTGTAGCCCCTCTCGGTTTATGTAACTTCAAGGAACAAATAAGCTATTGAAATGAGTTATTTCTGCTTTGCTTGGAAAATCATTTATTACATGACGAAAAAATAATTTTTAATTATACAGTAGTTTATTTATCTGATAACAGAAAGAGTTTGGTGATGAAAAAGGACACACCATACATTTTGTTCTGGCTCCAAAAAGGAACAGAATTTTAAGAACCCGCTCGAAGGAGGATAAGTTGTTTTCGCGACCCTTATATCAGGGTGTAAGGACCAATATATAAAGGACTTGCCCGAAAATTATTTCGTACAATTCTGTCACGTAACCATAACTTCATAGTTTTTAAATCAAATAATAATCAAATATTTTGTAGGTAACAGGTTTTTCCCGTTTTGAAATGATCATACGTGTAACGTTGTTAATAAAAGATGAGATTTTGTGTGGAGGGACACAAATGCGACAACATTGAATTCCGTATGAGTTAGCTTTGTCAATTGTTTCATTCAATGAAATTTATTAAACATTATCTTTAGAATTCACTTATGAAATAATATCATATCTGAATTCAATACAATGTTAATTAAATAAATGTATAACAAATTATTTTTGCGTATCTTACTAGTTAAGAGGGAATAATTTTTGAAAATACCAAACAATTACAATGACATTAATCACATGCATTATTGTTTAAGAAGATTAATTAAAGCCTTTGTGTGCGTGGTCTACATAATATTTCATGCTAACAATAGTGAAACCATATAATAGATATTAGAGAAATATAATAGATACTAACCTTGGCTTAACCAGGTGGGAAGGTTGTGAACTATTGGTCGCTCGCAGACACTCATTCAAGAACCAATCACTCCAAAACGCAGTACTCTAGTCTAGGGTCACCAATATAAATACAGGAATTGCTTAAAGACTTTGTTTTTTACCATTTCGCAAAAAAGTTTTAAAAAACAATTGTAACATAAAAACTTTTTATAACGTCTTGTTCATTACCAAAATACCAATAAGTGAAATTCAATTCTCTAGAGTTATAGGAAGAGCTATTTATGAAACCTATATCCCGCAGTAACCCACCTAAATCCGGAATTAATATACAAAATACGGTAACTATTTTCATAAACCGTGGCATAAATGTGTAGTTCTTGACTTGTTTAGAGGACTGAAATTAAGTATTACTGTTAATCAGTTTGCTTCGTGAAATAAAAACATCTTCCTTAATGGTTACTTGTTAGTCTAAATTGTAAAAACATATCATTAGAGTCAAGGCATGTCAGTGTTGCTGCGTCACCGACACAGTGGCACTGCTCATTGTGCCGAAATAGATCATTTGAGAGGAATCATCTTTGTTTACGTACATCTGTGGAATATAAAACGAATTTATACTACGATCACTATCTTTCAAAAAGAAAGAGAATTTAAATAACTGATATTAAGAACGAGACAAAGTACATGAATTAACAATTTAAACAGATGTCACACGTCTTGTCAGGATATGCTGAAGGGAGAGAAAACAGAACCTGGAATATTTAGATGGTATTTTGGTTTACTGGATTATTTTCTGTTTCCGTCCCCACACGAAATTCGCAAAAAAGAGCACGTGTCACCCAAGGTAACTTATAGTTGACTCACTAAAACGCAACTAAAATAATTGGACTCCTCACAGAATAAAAAATAAATTAATTATTTTACTACATTTGTTCTTACTGTAAAATGAAGTACGAGTAATACAGACGTTATTATTATTATTATTATTATTATTATTATTATTTTAATCATCAAAATAGTGTTCTTTGCAAACAGATGAATACGTCATTTTCCCCCCAAAGTTACTGTACCCTGAGTAGGAATCTATCTCAGGTCTCCAAGTTTGCCGAATGGATGCTTTAACTATCAACGCTACAATAATTCTGAAGATTAGTTCAGAATTAAAATTTCGTACCATTTAAATAACTATGAAACACGAAGTTACACCTCAATGACGCAAAGCACATTGCTCGAAATTTTTCACACATTATAAATGTCATTTAGAGACAAGTCGTATTCCACAACACGTTATAAAGAATGAAAAACCGCGAAGTCGATGAGTACCTTATTTTTACAAGCAAACTGTAATTTGAAATGTTCAATAGTGCAAGCACAACGAACAATAATAAAAGTTTTCAGGAAAATAATTATATTTGCATCATGTTTTAACATTATACGTAAAATGAGAACTTATTTCTAAGTATTATGCATTTTCAATTTACTAGAGGGGAAGGTCACAATCAGTTTGGTAGAGAGCTGCAACAGAAGGTAGAGAATCAAGATCAGTGTTATGAAGGTAATACAGAATCAAGTGACTCAACTTAAATACATTTTGTTAAAATCGATAATACAGAAATTTGATTGTGTAACAAGAGATCGGATTGAGTGACTCATGTCAATAATCCAACAAGTGACCAAAACAAGTTTGTTGTAGTTCCATGTACGGACGCACATGTGAGTCACATTTTCACCTTATCACGCACAAAGTGTTTTGAGAGGTTCTTGGAGAATAACGTAGACTTCGTAAAGGCATCAACCACAGTGGCAAACAAATCCTGCGAGTGCAAACCAAAAGCCCCGCTAGTGCCTGTGCAGGTCGAGCGACTGGCTGGCGCTCGTGGCGGCGTCTGTGGTGGCAGGACAAGGGAATTAGCACGAACGTTGAGGATCAAGTGATGCAACAGCACTAGTCGAGGGCGAGACGTCGAAGCTCAAATGGTCGGGGAGTGGGATTCAGGAGTGGGATTCAGGAGATGTTGGGGAGAGAGATGCAGCTTCACCCATTGCCTCACTGTGCCATGCATGTTGTACGCGCTTTGATGGCGGCGTGACTGCGAGTCTAGCAGCTGCGCGGGTCCGGACTGGAATCATTTATGCCTGATTCGTGCGATAGACAGCCGTCACATGATGCTCTTCCCTCACCCTAATTCTACACCCCAATCGGTTCCACCCTGATTTCCCTTGACCCCGCTGGTATTGCTTCAGCGGCCTTCAGTGGCCACTGGACAAAACCTTCCGGAATCGTGACATGAGCGTTGGGTTTTGTGGTATACGATCGAAAGCACTCGCGACAACGGATTTAGTATTTAGCGTTGGTTTAGCTTTGAATCAGAAAGAGATCGATAAACAATAGCTTTAAAATCATCTATACTTAGTTTACAAAACCATTTAAATATTAAGTTGCATATTATGTTTCCATCTTGAGTCTCCAATGGAGGCGTTTTGAATTTCATCACTTTTCCATCATCTTTTTTCTTCACTCATTGCTACTAAAGATGCCAAGTAATGAAGATAAACTAAAGAAATAACTTTAAGTAGTCAATAGAAGTATCTTTCCGCTGATTTTTTTCCATCCAATGTGTAATAACAAAATAACAAAATATTTGTAGGTGAAATAAATGATACAAACGGACGGTGAAGTATATTTCCAAAATAAAATTCAATACCTCTTTGTTGAATGAATCATGACCAAGTTTAAGCAAGAATGCCTTCGTAACTTATGGGCTAGTACATTGAATTTTCAATTATTTTTTTTTTTTTTGCTTTTATAGGTTTGCCGTACAAAAGAAGAAGTAGTAATCATTTACTAATAAGTGATTTCGAAACCGGGAGTTGTGGAAGACGAAATTAATCACGTTTATCCATTCATTTTTATTATTTTAAATTTGATGATGTTTAATTGTTGTAGCAACAAACTTTTCGTTCCCGGGTCAATTTTCTCATGTGTATAACGTTTTCGGAATAAATTGGAACTGTAAACTGTTTCATCAATTTTTAGGGAAAGAAAATGAGTGATAGTATCAATTTTAAACAAATAATAACCTGTATTCAACATTTATTTGAATAGACTTTATTTAAAGCACTTATTAGTTTTTACACCTTAGTATTAATGTTATTCATATTGGATACGAATATTTATACTCTTATATTCATTAATATATAACTAAGTACGTAACAGAGGTATTTCCGTGGAGGGAATCTTTTAAAAACAATCTAAATAAATAACGATAATGGTGCGGATTTCATACTGC
Source organism: Laupala kohalensis (assembly GCA_002313205.1). Classification (NCBI taxonomy): domain Eukaryota; kingdom Metazoa; phylum Arthropoda; class Insecta; order Orthoptera; family Trigonidiidae; genus Laupala; species Laupala kohalensis. Next base: position 808,435 of record NNCF01129502.1, read on the forward strand.
GCTACTAAACTAGTGTATACTACATCAAATAATTTAGAAAATCATCGATTCAGTATTTGAAACATTTTTTTTTATTTCTAGGGACGTAACAAGTTTGAGGTCACACAGAACAATTATGAGTTCTTATTTGTGAATTATTTTCATGATGGCTTAAAATATTAGTTAACTTGTAATGGTGACTTTAATAAACAGAAGCATCATACCAAAATAATATTTATAATTCTAATGAACAGATGTGTAAATACAAAGAAACTGAAATATTTTTCACTCATTTTATAAGCCGAGTACTTACAATGACATACCCTCATATAGACATTGTTACACATAATCTAAATTTAGTATTTATGTGGATTCTTCAGAAAACTCCACAGACCACCAATGAACTTCCTTCCACAGAAAATAACCTCGCACTGTAATTTAAATTAAGAATGCTTCGAAAACGCAAAGAGCTGGCTAACGCGTTAAAACAAGTTATGAAATTTATGCGTGTTTTTATTTGACTTCATATAACATTACTAAACAAACTGTAGGCTACTTCCCATGAACCTAATTCCAGGAAGATCTCTTAGAAGTCTTCTATGTCCTTACTTATTTTTTAGAGTTTCGCAGGTAGAGTAACGCAGGTTGTTTTAACCTGTATTCGTTGAAATTAAGATATTAGATTTTTGAACTCCAACAAAAATAATCTCAGAAATAGAGCTCCAATTTGTTTTAAACAAAGAGAATTGATTCAGAATGAAAAGTCATATATTTTGAGTTATTCAACGTGCGAAAATATAATTCGGTACCTTTCGTGGCATGAAAATTGTGATCATGCGGCGGGTACGTGTAACTGATGGCGTTTTCCATTTGCTGCTCTGAGTGTGCACTGGTGCATAGAAAGAGCAAAATGTTGTTCCACTTGAGCGAGGATATGGTTATTCCGTTTGTCTATCAAGGAGCACTCTCCACTCACTAAGAGCAACCGAACTTGCTCTGACAAGTTTCTCAGTGAAGGGACATCACCGGGTATTTTTGAGGTTAGGGTAGTCTATGGATAATGCATTCGTGATAGATGCTATGAGTTTATTGCAAATATTGTCTTCTTCAGAGAGATCCTCAGTTGAGCAAGAGTTGTATGTCGAACTAGTCCTTTCCAAAAGAGAAAGAATTTCTAAGATATTAGATTGATCTAAGATATTGATTTCGTTTCGTCAATGAACAGATAATATTGTACTGTATACACATGAATACTAGAAGGTTGTTTATATATATATATATATATATATATATATATATATATATATATAGTGTGTGTGTGT
>NNCF01129502.1:815086-852128 GCA_002313205.1 Laupala kohalensis
CAAAAAAAAAAAATAGTGACCACGTAACCACTAACTGTATCATCTCTTACAATGTGGTTCCTCTCGACAACTCCGTCCAGTTTTTCATACTATTTAGAAGGCTATGATCAAACCAACACTATCCTATGCAAGTCCAATCTAGAAATCAACAGCAAAAATACAAATAACGGTAATGCAAACTACACAATACGAACTCGAATTATAGCACCGTGGTTCATTCCAAACACACAGGTAAACACTCAAATAGGTATTCCAAAGTTTAATGTAGTTTGGGCAAATTCCAACGCTCCTTCATAGCATTGAACATGGAATGCAGCAACTTTCACAGAAAATGTTAAAACAAAAAAACAGTCAATATCTTAATCCTGCAATACCATGGTAGTTGTAACAGACGCATCAATGGTAACATATTATTATGATCGCAATAACTATGATCGCAATGCATTTAATTATTATCATTTGATATGGGAAACACAATCTGAAATGAACATATATTTCGTAAACTACACCCTGTTGGAGCCAGTAGGATATAAATGAAAAAAAAATGTAAATGCAACAAATACTTCTGACCAAATAAATAAATGCAACAAATATATGAGAAACCAAAGGTGTTTTTTTTGTTTTTTTTTTTGGTTGGGGCTTTAGGGCTCGTCCAAAGGTGTTTGTTGGATTACTTTCTACTCTCAAAAATTATATACTAAATGCAATACTAGTTCATTTTTTTTAGGTTTTTGGTTTTAATTTCTATTTAAGAGGACCACAAAATCAAACTCGAAGGGCCAAAGTTTATTTTTTTAACCATGAGGTTTTTTGTGTGGTTCGGTACCTAAGACTTTGATGAGGTTTATAAGCCTTTGAAGCTAGTGAAAGAACAATAAGATATTCAATGTTTTAGGCAACGGTATTCCTGGTTTTAAAGTACTCACACCTTTTAACACCAACGTAAACTTCAATTCAGACGGTAGTAACATTAGGTTCGTCAAGTTTATAGGGGTTGTTTTGATACCTACTCAGGACACTGAAAATATGCTAAAAAAATACAACATTGTCGTACTAATATTAATATGAATTGATTCGAACATATCAGGTTTCCTGGTTATGTATACTCCGTGAAGTTTTCTTGCGACGGTTGCCGTGTAGTGGAGAGAAATGACCCTGTGAAGAGAAGGGTGTTTTAGTGGGTGCAATTCCCTCATTATTAGTATCCATTAGGGATAATGGTCACACGGTATATAAGGTGTTTGCGTCTGCGAAAAAAACAAGAAATGTGTACCGCGTGATTGAGACCAAAGTTCCGTGTACTATTATTATCAATATAATCATTATTATCAATATTATTTTCAATATCTTGATTATTATCAATATTGGAATGATATTGAGCTATAGAGAGAGCTCACTTGCACATGACCAGCACGAGCTGCCCAATGTAGAGGAGTGCGCCCTTCCTCTTCCCTAGCCGAAGGGTCCGCTCCCTCCCAGATGAGATGACGCAGCACTTCCTCCTGCCCCGTCCACGCGGCCAGATGCAAAGGGCTCCAGCCGTAGGCGTCGCGAGCAGCCAAGTCAGCTCCCGCGTTCAACAAAGCTCGCGTCGCTTCCGCGCGCCCTGCCCACGCTGCACGATGCAACGCCGTATGACCGTGAGGGTCCCGTGCCCCGGCATCTGCTCCGACTCCCAACAGGGCACGCACTGCGCCCGCATGCCCTCCAGCAGCTGCCCAATACAGAGGTTGCCAACCTTGGGCGTCGACCGCTCGGGGGTCACTGCCCGCCGACGAGAGAGATTTTATCACCTGTGAACAGTTTTTAGCATTATTAATTATCTTTTCCGTATTTAATTCACACATGTTAATCTATTTGTCGGTTTATTTCAGTAAAGATAAATATTTCTCATACTTTGCTGGTGATTCGGATACATTTATCTCACACTGCTCCCCAATCATTGCAGGAGAATGTATCGAAAATTAGGCAATAAATATGGGTATTAGAGACTATATATCGACTTCATGAATTAATGAACTTGCAATTAATATCATCATTCATGCACATCGCCACTGCTGCCAACTTAGATAAGGTATCAATTCTTACAGCAATTGAAGAATCACATTAACTTTTTTTTATTGGCAAGCATTTGGCAACAATGGCGACAGCATAGTAAGAATTTGTTCTCCATCAAAAGTACTGCAAACAACAACAAAATAATAATGATTCCTAGTTTCGTTGTTTAAATGTTTGAGAAAAATTATAGTATGAATAAATGTTCTGGAAATATTTTTCGCAGTTAATATTTGTTTCAGATAGAAATTAATCGAGCGATGCATTCTGGGGAATCCCAAATCGTCCGATATTGAGGAGTGGCAAATGCATACCTAGAATCCTGTCACTCATTCTGCCAACACAAACGTAACACCTGACTCTTGTTAAATACTCTCAACAAATACACTCTTGCTGTAATTTGTTACACTGTGTGCATTTACGTTTCTCACAGTATTCGCACGAAATGCAATCCACATATCTATTGTAGCTTTGTACATCAACGTTTTCACAAGATAGTATTCCCATGTAGGAATCATTATAGTTAAGGGGGTGACCAGCTTAAGTGCGGAAGGATATTTGTCAGAAGTACACATACCTTTCATTGTATCTTGAAGTAAAAAAAAAATATAGTGGAATTTGTGAATGAACCAGGGATGACAATGAGAGTTCTTACGGGCAGCACAGTACGACGTTATCAAAAGGCCTATTCCGTAATTTTTCTTTCTCTTTTCCGAGCGAGACGGGAGACGTTGAGTCTGTTGAAAAGTATTCTGTGAGTGTGGCTGGGAGCTATTCTGAAATGCATGCAAAAGCACCTTTCATCGGATTCTGCGATGTCGTCACCTTATAATGTCACAACTGCCGGCTATTGGGTGCGCACCATTTCAATAACACGCTTGAATAATCTTAACTATTCGTCCAAATTTTTCGATTTTGAGACTTTTTTTATCTTTGTTAAATGTACAAAATTAAATTTGATGATTGATTTTTTCCTACTTAAATCTCTCTTAAATTGATGTATTATGTCTATTTTTAAAAAATTTTCGGTAATTTTGGTTAAGCTTTATAGATATGCATATGCTGTTGCGAATTTTTCGTAGGAAATGAAGAATATTGTCATTAATAATTCTCTAACAGTTTTGACTGCATAAGTGAATATGTCTCTCCGAAGATGTATTTTCTCCCCATCTAGGTTGCAAAATGTACATAAAATAATTATAATTAATAGTTCCATATAATTATCCCATATTAATAATAATCCAGCTTTCAACACTAAAAGAAACTGAATAACGCGTTTACAATGCTCACTACCACGTCCATCGATTGATTAAGATGATGTGGTCCAATCTGGAAAAACCTTTCCGATACTGTTCCAGCGGCGGTAGTTATTCCCGTTCAGATGGGAAAGTAAAGCCTATCGGAAGTTTTCGGGAACGTACGGAATAGAGTTTTGTATTTCCCGCGCCGAAAGTGACGTCACACCCGTGCGACAAGTCCCTTCCTGTACGGATAGGGAGTTACAGAATAGGTCCTACTTCCTATAGTAGAGCTTGCAGTGCGCTCTGACGATGGAAGCAGACTGCTGATGAGGTTGGCCATTAGGTTATCACAATAGAAGAGAAGAAAAGCGAGTGAACCTCTTGCGTGATGAACGTGGAGATAATGCGCTATCTTTACCAATTTATGAAAAATTGGGAAACGAAGAAGGTAATATAGTTTAATACTACTCAAGTATATCATGAAGAGGATTATAAAAATGAAATACTTTTATTTACATAGTTACAAGATTTTACTACTACTATTCATACGAATCACTAGAGACTACTTTCATTTCAACTGTGTTTTCCTTTCTTATTCCCTTTCCACCACTCCTTCATTCTTTCTCTATTCTTACCTTTCCTTTCCTCCGTCCATGTTACACTGTCTTTTTCTTAGTTTTTTCCTGGAAACCTTTACTCCTTTGCAATTTTCTCGAAAGGTTATTCTTGATTGTATGTCCTCTGTACTAATATGAAGTTCTTCCGTGTCTTTCTCAGTCTCCTTAAACCAGATATTATCCATTTTCAACTTTCCAAAATAACTAAGCAATTTTTTGTCAGTCTTTTGCCTTCCGTTCTTTTGATGTGTCCATAAAAGGCAATTTTCCTTTTCCTAATTGTCTGTAATTTTTTCAATGCGTGAATATATTTCTTTGTTTTGACGTTTCCGGTACTCTTCTCCGTCTTTTATTGGACCGAAGATTTTTCTGAGTAACTTCCTTTCAGTTATTTCTAATTGCTCCATTAATGTCTTCTTGTTCATAATAAGACACTCCGCAGCATATAGTGCTTCCGGGCGATTGACTGTTGAGTAATGTCTAAGTTTTGTGTTAAGGGATATGGACTTCTTTTTGTATATTTCCTTGGTAAGTTAAAATGTTATTTTCAATTTGCTGATTCTTCATTCCATGGCATCTTTTTTCGAAACATTTTTTCTTCAATTATTTCACCTAAATAGTTGAATTCGTCAGTTCTACCAATTTGGTCATACTTCATATTAATTTTCTTAGGAGCTGACTTAATATTTGTACATGATTTAATGATTATATTATTTCCTTGTTATGATTATTTATTTATACTGATTTTGTATGTATTCAAAACTGAAAAATATTATTTGGTCTTCAAAAATTTTCTTTGGCGCTGCGTAATTTCATTGCACAGAAGCTGGTAGAACGCTCGGTAGCAGAGACCAGTATTCTCATATTCATTCGTATGTTGCTTATCTTTACATTATTAAGATTGACTATATTAAGTATGCGTATTACAAAAGAAAGTTGAGATTCGCGTATTCTGTTCAGGTTTAAGTTTAAAACTAATATTATGAACTTCTGAAAACATCACATTCAAATTTCAACGTAATTTATTGTTTGGATTATGTATTACTCTATGTAATAAAAATATATTATAATTGATTTGTTTTTCTCGTTTATGAATGTAGATGCTATTGATAAAAGAAAAATATTGTTTCTATTATTAAAATTAAAGTTTAATGTTATCATTAAACGTAAAATGTCCACATCCAGAAGTTTAAAAATTCCAGCACAGATGTTTCGTTTACAGACAACATTCTATTCAAACAAGTGAAAAATAAAATTGTGATCGGCTCGAAGTTCTGTAAAATGGACAATGCATCATTTTTTTTTTCATTTAGTTGAAGCTATATGCTAGCTACCCTTGTCTGTTTAATATATGCAATACAAGGTTCCATAGTTTCATTTAAGGGCCTACCGCAGTCAACTCTGATTTCAGTTCCGTCAGAGCAGCGGAAGCGATAACATCGTTTTCCTCTGCCCTGTGAAGTTGTGAAACTTGCTACGCTTTATATGAGTAGTCAAGTTATTAAATCAACTTGTGATATACTATTATTAAGTATTCGACAGTGAGAGAATTTATTAGAATAATCTTAAAGTGTTATCTTTTAACGCGATTGTGCGGGAATCGAAGTACTGAATAGCAATTGCTAGTGACAGTTGGTGTGAAAAGAAAGCTGCCCCGTATCGGGGGCGGCTGTGGTAGCCTCCATGATTAGGAGTGATAGTAGTCGTATAGGAGAGGATAATCATCTTCAACATGCAAATTCGACTCAAATTCTAGATCTGTGTAATGCAGGCGAAGTAATACGCAAGGTCGTGGACGTCCTGTACAACCAAGGAGTCGACACACAAGAAACCTTATCACAACCACAAACTTTTAACAGGTATGGCGCGCCAGCAGGCAGTGCAATTGAGTTCGGTACAAAGAGAAGAAGACAAAATTACGAAGACTTAAATAACCAGAGTAAACGTCAAAATACAGATAGTGCAAAACAGTTATTTAGTAATCATTCAAATATGGAGGAAATCGTTGGTGCAAACATTCCAACCGCAAATAAATAAGCATTGTTAAATTCTGTGACAAAAGTGCAGGAATAGCAAGAGAAACAAACAGTTATTCCCCCAATTTTCATTCATAATGTGGAAAACTATAAACTACCGTTAAATGATTTAAAAGAGATTACTAATAAGTCTTTTGATACCAAATTATTCAATAAATCAGTTAAAATCAGACCGTCAACTATTGAAGATTTCAGAAAAATTATAACTTTTTGTATGAAAGAACAAGTAGAGTTCCATTCCTTCAAAGACCCAACACAAAATCCTAGAGAAGTTATAATAATGGGTATCTCAACGGGCTACGAGGAAGACGAGGTTACGGCAGAACTAAAATCCTTAAATTACCCTATTACTAAAACGCCTATACTTTATAAAAATAAGATTCCAATTCCATTATGTGTAATTCAGGTTGAAAATAACGCAGACATCACAGAGTTATTCAAACTTGAAAAACTGTTTTTTGCCGTGGAAAAGTGCCGGAATAAACCTAAAAATCCCATTCAATGCAAAAACTGCCAGCGTTATGGTCACTCCCACAACAATTGTAATAGAGTGCCCAGATGTGGTGTTTAGAATATCACCATTTCTCAAAATGTTTCAAATCTAGTGATACACTTCCAAGATGTGTAAATTGACAAGGAATGCACCCAGCTAATTTCAAGAAATGTCCAGCTTTAAGGCTAAACCGAATACCTCCCTCTCTAATCACACAAAACCCTAACACCATTAGATCTAAACCTCCCAACTTCACAACTGAATTCCCTCCATTACCAGACACACGCATTGATACCTCGTACGCTGAGGTAGCTAGCCAAGGCAAAACGTCAAATTACTCAAGTATTATGTCACTAAACAAGGAAGATTTAGTTACAGAAATCATTACAGAAGTCATAAAAACAACTATGCCTCAGATCCAAGCAATAATACAATCCTCTATTCAAGCAATCATACCCCTAATAGCAGGAAATGTTTACAAATAAAACAAATTTAATTTTATTAAACTGGAATGCAAATGGTCTAATAAGAAAGAAAGAAGAATTCACACACTTCTTAAAATATTATAACATTGATATAGTGTGTGTGTGTCACAAACACACCTAAATGCCTCGAACAAGTTCAAAATAGTAATATAATATAATCGAATAGTTCTATAATATTTATCGAAAAGACAGACTAAGCACTAAACCTTCGGGAGGTATAGCTATTATAATTATCAAATTCAAAATTTTTCAAATAGTCAAGTAGAAGCTATATAAATGACTGTAAAACAGGAAAATGCACTGAATAGAACTATCAAATGTATTTACAGACCCCCTAGCAAATAATTTATTGAAACTAATATACTACCGCATCCATAGGGCCAAAACCCTGTGCTAGTATATGGAGGTCTCAATGCAAAACACACTAGCTGGGGTTGTAAATCAACCAATAAAGCAAGCAAAAAAACTGAAATTACTAACAACTTAACATAATATCTTAATACATTCTCCAAACTCACCAACTCATTACCCATATAACAAGAAATTCAATCCTGATATATTGGACTTAGTTGTCCATTAAAGTTTTTTAAAGCACTATTTCGATATACCCTACCAGAGTTAAATTCTGATCATACGCCAGTTATAACCACATTTAACGCTAATATTCCACCCAAGCCAAATAGGTCTGAAATGATTAAGGGTACAGTAAATTGGGTAAAATTCCTTACACTAATGACAAACAAATTGAACATACCCACCCATCTAGATTCTAGTGAAAAAATTGACATGTCAATAACAATTGAAGATTCTATAAGTAACTCGTACTTAACAACAAATCGCGACTTCACAATGAAAAATAAACAAATACCAGGCTTTATACAAAACGTAATAAGAAGGAAAAGGCTCCTTAGACTAGGGAGACTAATTCGCGAACATCTAGAAACATTGCGGTATAAAAATTTTCAATCCTCTCTGGCCCAAATTCATCCTGACTCTCGAGCGCAATGGAAAGCAGTGAAACGTTTATCTCGTGAAAAACAAAACATACCGCCAATAACGAATCAAATAATTAGAGCAGAGTCTCATATTAATAAAGCAGAATTATTATCAACTCTTTTCATCTTTTGTTAATAATCCCATTAAATTCATAAAATTTAACGACAACATCGTCGAATAAATACGAAAAACCGAATTCATTTCTCCCAAAGAAATAGAGACACAAATAAAAACCCTCGGTCCGAACAAATCTGCTGGCCATGATCAAATTACAAACAAAATCTTAAAAGAAATGCCAAAGAAAGCAAGCAGATACATTTCCGCAGTATTCAATGCAGCATTAAGAATAGGTTCCTTTCCCACAACCTGGAAACATGCAGAGATAATACCAACACACAAACCAGGAAAAGATCAAAGTTCTCCAAAATGTTACAGACCAATATCACTTCTTCCCTCGACCAGTAAAATATTTGAAAAATTTCTAAAGAAAATACTCAATAAATTCTTAACCGAAACGCATGCTATCCCATCCGAGCAATTTGGATTCCGAGAAAGGCATTAGACCACTCACCAAGTTCTCAGAATAACTGAATTCATTGCCAAATCTTCCGAGTCGAAGCAATATACCCTAACTGTTTTCTTCGACATATCACAAACCTTCCATAGGATCTGGCATGAGGGCTTACTCTACAAAATGAGACTGTTAGGAGTACCCATGTACATACAGAATATAGTTAAAAGTATTTTAACAAATAGAACCTTCACAGTATGGGTAAACGGTTCTCATTCTAAGCCACAAAATATCCTTGCCGGAGTGCCTCAAGGCTCCGTCCTCTCCCTTCTCCTTTTTTCCATTTATACGTCTGGTTTTCCCAAATTAGTAAACTCGGAAATAGCCCTTTGTGCCGGTGATACAGCATCAACTAAAAATACATTCACTGGTAAGACTAACCTCGAGGATGACCTACTTACCTTCATTGAATGGACAGATAAATGGAGATTAGCTCTAAACCTCACGAAATTGCAAGCAAAAATATTTTCACTGCGAAAAATTGCTAAGTTAATGCCCTTAAAAACTGATAACGAGGAAATAGCCTGAGTCGATTCAAACACTCACATAAAATACTTAGGTATATATTTAGACACAAAATTAACCTGGAAGGCACGTATAAATGCTATTGCGTTAACAGTTAAGAAAAAACTATCTAAATTATACCCATTATTAAATCGAAACTCATCTCTGAGAACAGACACGGCGTTATCCATATTCAAAGCCATCATACGACCTTCCATGACTTATGCCTGTCCAATATGGGGGGGGGCAGCAGAAACATCTTTCAAGAAACTACAAGACATCCAAAACAAAACCTTAAGATGTGCACTGAAGGCCCCTTGGTTCGTATCCAAGGAACAAATCCATAGAGAACTAAACATTAAACCGTTGAAAGAACACATTAGTAAATTGACATTAACATTCTACTCCAATCTTCCAAGCTCTCCTCCGTCCCATACATTTAATTTAGGAAAGGTCTTAAGAATAAAGAGTAGGATCAAATCCCGATATCCAAAAGACACTTTCAAACCACAAAATTACATTACACTCAATAAGTTAGACCTTTGCAAAATTAAAGATTATAGTTTGAATTAATTATAAAGATTAACTGGAGGTGTCTCATTAGATTTCCTCACACTAATGTTCTTACTGTCTCGTGTATATTTGTAAATTGTAATTTAAATGTGTTTTTAAATGTATTTTTGTTTTGTAAACGTATACATTATGTATTTCAAAAAAAAAAAAAAACCTTGTAAAGCAGATCACTGCTGATCCTGGTTAATAATTTTTTTTTAGAAGCTCGGATTTCGCGTTCAGCCGTTTGAAGTAGTTCCAAGTTGAGCCACAAGTAGCGCTCTATTCATAAAATTTCCACCGTCGCCGCCTCGACATAGAATTCCGAAGACAGGGACGGGAGAGCGACACCATGGAAAAACATAACAGCAGGGAAGCGACCTCTCCCATTGACAGACGCAGCCAGACCTGAGCCAGACGTCCACAGAGTGCGAAAGTGGTACCCTACACCCCCACCAACAGAAGTATGACTGCTGGTGCAAAATGGAGATCGCTACTTCATTTTTCGAATATTTTATTATGTTTTATTAATTTTTGTGAAGAATACTAGAATGAGAAAACATTTTCCGGAAAAGCGATGATGATAAAATTCTAAGTGAATTACAATAATTTTATTCTTATAACAAATTACAGTTTATATTACGATTATTATTCAAATATTTAGAAGTGGCAAATAAGATAATTGTTTTAATTTACATTTCGCATTACCGTTAAGTTTATGCGAACGAGCCTCCCTTCAGTGGCAATGCACTCACCAGCCTTCCGACCCTTCTAGGATGTGTCTGAGCTGCCGTGGCCGACTGTCTTGGTCTGAGAAAGATTTTCAGGGTAGTAGTCACTTATTTATTTCGGATGGGGCCAAGACTTTATTTATCAACTGAAATTTATTAATGTCAACTTAAGTGTTAAAGTAATTTGACTTCAAAATATTTTAATTTATATAATTCATATTTTTAATTTATAGATACAATGTAAATTCCTCCCACTCGGCACTCTATGACGTATTCTTTTTATTGGCTAATTTACTGACATATTAGCAGAAATATAGTTTATTTGTTCAGGATGTAGATAGGTTGAGACCATGCATTGTAGTGATACAAGATTTAAAATAGCTGTATAAAAAAATAATTATTTTAAAGTAACAAACTGAGTACGAGAACTTGGGGGCAATGAACTAATTTACTCCGGAAACAAGCTAGGGACCACCTCATCAATTCCGAGCAAGGGCTCTAAAGCAGAGGCGGATATATCATTTCTGCGCCCCAAGGCAGGCAAAATTACGGCATGTGCCCCTAAAAGATTACAACCTCCTTTTTATAATGTCTAGAGAATAGCAACAACTTGATAGCAAGGATCGAAAAAATAAATAAATAGGAACTATTATCAAATCTTTAAATTATTCCTAAACCCTGACAAGGGTGAGTACAGATAAAAGAGAACTGTCGAAGGAATTGTTGCTGCAGTTCATAAGCATATTTTTTCATTCATTATTTGAAATTACCTTGTACTCCACTGCACTTTGTTGGGTATTATTGAATCTCTGCGTTCTGTTTCAAGTCATAAATTAATTATTTATCCCGATATTATTCATGCGAACCAATGTAAAGAGTCAACATAAAATCCTCATCTAATTAGGTAATTAAGTAAAAAAGAAATTTCTTTGCAATTAAAAATGTAAATTACTTTAAAGTAAAATTAAATCGGTTATATGGTCTATCGTATATGAAAACATTATAAAGTAAAACTAAGTTTTCTTGTCGGACTCGGAAGTCATCTAAAAAAACCACTACTTCGGAATCAGGGACCACCAAAATGGATATTTCCGTTTAAATCGCGCGATCGAATTTTTTCACGGTTCTATATGCTAAGTATATGACAAAAGTAATAAACTAAAACTAACTTTCTTACGGACTCTTAAGTCGCTAGATGAACTTTATTACTGTCTTGCATTTAAGATTTGAAAGTAAGAGAAATATTTAGAATGTTATTTTGTACAATTTAGTGATTTTTTCAGTCTTATAAATATTGCAAAAGTGTTACGTAAATGCATTTACACTGTTAACGTGAAGACAAAATTTATTTTGCTGTGTCTATAACAAACGTTCCAGCGAAATACATCTATAGCATGTGTAATGTTTACTATTTATACTTTGCTTACAGAAAATTTAAGCAAAATACTTGTTGCTATTTTTGAAAAATATTCAAAAATGTATTTTGAACTTCATGTGAAATACCTTTGAATGAAAGTGACAAAATTAGAGCACGTGCATCGACAACAAAAAAATTACACCAGAAATACGAAATTTAAATACAATTTATTCATCCATTTCGTCAGAATCGCTGCACACAGACGAACGGACGTTATACTAAAAACAACTTTTTCTGAATCAGTAATCGCCAAAACGGATATTTCCGTCGAAATCTCGCTTTCGATTTGTTTCACGATTACAACAATTTCAATTCACTACGTTTATGAGAAAGTAACAATAACAATATAAATGATTGAGTTTGCATTTGAATAAAAATTATCTTTTAAGATAATTTCTATCTATGAATGCTACTAGATACCTGCTTTAAATCCTAACAAATACAAATACAATATTTTTAACAACTTTAACTCAATATTAATCAGGAATTTAAAATTCCGCTAATTTTTTTTTCATTCTAGATGGAGATGGACTAGATTCTAATTCACAAAAATTGGGTTCTACATCTCCATCAAAAAATAAAAACAAAAAATAATGCAATTTTAAATTTGGAAATATATTCCAAGAAATGTCAACTAGATAAAAAGAAACCAAAGAGTAAAGTTAAAACACTTCATATCATTAACCATGAATGTTCAATATAATCAAACCGTTTAGGAGATGTAGAGACATAGTCACAAAGAACGTTTCATGGACATTGACCTCACGTACAATTTTCTGTAATTTCGGCAAAATGCGATGAAAATAAAACTGTCTGTTATTTTGAATTTAGTTGTTCGTCTCTCAATATTTTCTCTACGAACATTCCCTGGAACGTCGCAACTGCGCATAGACAATATCTACGCCCTGTGATTGCTAACTATTCTTGGATTTGATGATAATTGTGGGTTTTCAATTTGAATAGATCACTTTCAAATTTAAGACATTTTGTTTTATTTTTCTTCTGCATTTAAAGCAGAAAGCTGAATAGCACTCAGGACACTTCACTTCCACGACACAGTCACTTGGCCACATTCCTCAACAAGACTCATATTTTCGCCCTTTTCTCCAGTCACCCCCACCCTCCACCATCTCCGCAGCACTATCTGTCGGTAGGACGGTGAACTCCGTAGTCGATTCTGACGATGAAAGCATGAAAAATTACCAATTTTTGAAAATTCTGAAGCAGTTTACTCGCTTTCCAGATTACTTTTTTGAAAAATGAGAAAGACACAACTTTTTATTTTGGTTTCATCTATAATATCGTTTTTTAAACACCTTCGTAGTATTACTGTAGAGAATAAAATCCTGAATTGAAATCACCCTGATTTTTAACTTCCTCCACAGTGTTTTGCTAATTATTCATAAAAAACAAAAATATCGGAAAATGTGCAATGGTACGACCTACTGTATTTTCTTCAGCTTTTCAATGAAACCTTTTGCAATAAGATTGAACTTCATTAGACTGAATAATCCCGATTTGAAGTTAGCATGGAAGAACATAGAGCTGGATCTGACTCTAACCGGGCCTTAAACTTTGGCTTTTGTACCTCGCCTGCGCATCTTAGCCGTCGTTCAGACGTTGTCCGTCCCTGCCTGCGAGGTTGAGAGCGCTTATGAAACTTTCTAACGCATATGTGTCATTATTTGATTTACATATTCCTCGTCTAATTCGTACTTTTTCTGTGTGGAAATTAGATATTCCTTATGCTCCTTATTAAGTATGTCTATCCGGCTGTATTTCCTTATATACCTTGCTCGCTTCTGTGCATATAGTTGGCAATCCCAAAGCAAATGCTCTTTCGTTTCCTTTTCCTTTCCACCACAACATTGTTCCTTCTTGGTTTTCTTTATCCTCTTCAAATAAACTTTGAAATTCCCATACCCAGTTAATAAGTGCTGTATATTTGTCATGGAATTAAACCACCTTTTGTTCTTCACCGCATGTTGTACGTGAGGTATGTGGTCATATATTGTTCGTCCTTTCTCACTATTTTGTCAACGGATCTGCCAACCTAACATCAGTGCTTTAGTTAATTTAATCCTTGCTGTCATATGTTCGACTATACTCCTTGTTATTAATTTGGATTTTCCCTTCTCTGCGCAAAATACGTCTATACTTCAATTTCAGTGCGTAAAGGTCTATTGGGAGTAGTCCTAATATGACATTCAACGCCTCTGTGGAGACTTTTTTGTATACTCCCGCAATCTGAAGCATACATTGACGCTCAATTTGCTTTAATTTTCGATCGAAGCATTGTTATACTAATGTCTGCCTACATGATGTGCCCATACGTCATTATTATTCTCAAAGATATATAACAGTGGAGCTCCGAGTCGCATAATACAAATGTTCCCAAGTCAACCGAAGAAAAAAGATGTCTATTTTCCCGGTCTTATATTTGCGTAATGTTAAAATCCTACATCGAAGGACTTTTGATGGAACTAAAATGACTGATTCGAGATGTTTTGGATGTTTTAAGAATGGTAGTGTAACAGTTTTTTGGGTAACAATGGAAGTTAGTCTGCAATAGAAAAGTACATAGTAACTGTGTCAAATACCACTCAAAGTATTACTATTGACACTGCAGTTAGGAGACATTTTAGAAAGACAACAGGAAATATCTGTTGTTTGTAAATTCGAGTTAAAAGGCTAACAATCTCGTTTGAGAATTTTGTGACATATAGGAAGAATTAAGAAAATATAAGAAAAAGCGGTTAGTCAAGTTTTATTGTGAATAATTCCCCAACGCGATAAAATATATGCTTCCTATGTTAGTTATTTTGTATCTGAGAAAAGTCCATTCTGCGAATTTGATTTGTATTTTTGTGTGCGTTCCACAATGCTTCCATATTTTGTTAACTCACGCCTCGTCCGAGATAAGAATCTGATAATGTTTTTGTAACATTTTTTTCAGCTTTTGAAAGGAAAGAAAGGTTATGTCTCAAACATAATAAGATAAAAGGAAAGTTTATTACAAATACAAAGTTAATAATACTATGGGGAGGAAAATACCATTGTTTAGAACCGTACAATATTTATGATTTACATCAATATTTCAAAAATTAGAGTTAGAAAAAAACAATGTTTATTTTTGCCTCGATCTGTTCATTTCACGTTTAGGGCTCCCCGTTTTTTTAAATCACCATTGTTAGTGGTCACCTGAGAAGTAACAATTAGAGACATGAGAATATAGTGCCATTAATTGCCGGTCTAAAACGAAAAAAAATTCCTGGTTTTATTCATTAACTTGATATAGTCAATAGGATGACAATATGTATAATACACAACTTACAAATGTCAAGTTTCAAATACATGATGCATGTTTTTAAATCCATGTTTGTATTTTCTTGAGGAAGTAATTCAGATTCACATTCTAAATTAAATTTTTTAAAGTTATTTAAATGTGATAGATATTTTGATTTTTCAAACGAATTGCTCATTCTTCATACATGGAATATAATTTTAAATATACGTCACCTTACATAAATGCATTCTCGCGCCAATAAACACTTTTATCTCACAAAACGCTTTAAATGTTTCAGATCTCAGAAAATATTTTTTTATAATTATTATAATTTTAAAATTAAAAAATAGAATCATTTACCATCTAGGATTAAATTTTCAATAGCAGTAAATGCTAAGATATTTTTCATTCAAGTAAGTTAACTTAATATAAGAAACAGACTATAAGTATCAATGTGTTGAACTTTATTTCTGAAAGTAACTGAATTTTTATATTAATCAATTTAAGTACTATAGTAAGGTTGATCTACTAATAATCATGTTGGGAAAATCGTATCAATGATGACTGTAAGCTACCTACTTTCCTCGAGAGTATATTGATTTAAAATATTATCTTAATAGGATTTTGTGGAGGAAGAAATACCAAAAATGAAACCGGAAAAGTTCTCCTTAACAAATTGAATGAAATATTGTCAGAAGTGCTTCTGCATTAGAGAATATCGCTCTCATTGCGTACTCCCAGGGAGCATCACGTGGAGGTTCCTCTATACACTACATCCTCCTAACGATGACGGCATTCTAATGACGAGAATGACAGGGGTGATGTGCGAATGAGGGGAAGGGTCAATGATGAGTAAAATTTGTGTGGAATGAAAGGCAGAGGAAACGGGAGAACCCCAAGAAAATGTGCCTCCAATCCACTTTGTCCACCGCAGCAAATTCTATTTGGATCAAACCGGGATTTGTACAGTCACCAGAAGTAGGAGGCGAGGGTGCCATGCACTATGCCATAGGGCGCCAATCATAATACATTAGTGGATGTATAGAAATTCATATCATGTATTTCCCTGAAGAAATAAGTTAAGGATGATATCCTCACCTGCTGGTGACCACGCCAAGGCGCGAGATGCATCGGAGTGCGCCCTTGTAGATCCGCAGGAGCTGGATTCGCACCCGCGTCTAGCAGCAACCGTACCACCGTGTCATGCCCTTCAAGCGCCGCTGCGTGGAGAGGCGTGGACCCTGTGACGTCACGTGCCTCGGCGTCCGCCCGCGCCTCCAGCAACACTCCAGCGGTGCGAGCATGGCCCCCAGTGGCG
The DNA here is from genome assembly GCA_002313205.1 of Laupala kohalensis. Classification (NCBI taxonomy): domain Eukaryota; kingdom Metazoa; phylum Arthropoda; class Insecta; order Orthoptera; family Trigonidiidae; genus Laupala; species Laupala kohalensis. The sequence continues at coordinate 831,389 of NNCF01129502.1, forward strand.
GCGTCGTGCAACGGCGTCGCACCCCACGCGTCTCTCGGCGTCGGATCCACTCCTGTCGTTACCAACAAACGACGTAGGAAGAGCGCATGGCCGTACTCCGCCGCCCAGTGGAGAGGCGTTCGACGGCGACGGTCACGCGTCAAAGGAGACACGCCCGCAGCGAGGAGAGTGCGTGCCACGTCGGTGTGTCCACCCCACGCTGCCCAATGCAATAGGCTCAAGCCAGCGTCGTCCGCGTCGACCTAAAGAAAATGTTTCGCTGCGTTAAATTAAACTTTAACGATCATTAGACCGGTTTCCGGCTATAGAAACGAGAAATTCACCGCGAAAACGAGTTTTGGGTTGGAGATCAATGGAGGTTTTCACTCTGTGCATTTCTAGTTCTAGTGTGTGGAGGCTCCATGGCCCATTTCGCATTAGAACAAGTAATGCTTTTGCAGATGGAATGCAAAATCCAATTGTCTTTCTGTCCAGTTTGAGAGCTCCCACTGATATCCATGATTTCCATACGCAAAATACTTACTCACCACGCTTTCCTTGTTCTTGTGCAAAACTGACTATACAATCATCTCTTTTCTGAGTCATTCCATTTCGGACGAGATAGCGCTTGTGTTGGTTTACACGGGAGGCGCACGGAGACTAGTAGTATTGAAACGAAAGGTTATAAATTGTATCCATTCGTCATACATTACGTGATAATGAAAGAGATAAAATAGTAGAAGTTGTTTAAGATCAAGAGAATGTAGTATGAAACCAAAGGACACTTTTTTTCTTTTATACAAATGTAATCATGTAACAAATGAAGTTGACAGCACCTGTCTCTCAGCGCCAGCATTCAGCAGAGCCCTGGCGACCGCCTGATGACCGCGGGCAGCGGCGCGATGGAGCAGGGTCATTCCATTAACATCGCGAGCGCTGGGGTTCATCCCGGCCTCGAGCAGCACGCGAGTGACTTCCGCATGGCCCGCTTCCACAGCACGATCCAAGGCGCTCTTGCCGAAGTCATCGCGCTCGTCTGGATGCGCTTCTCTGCAGCGCCAATCGCGCGGCTTCCCATCCGCTGCCAGCGCCACGCACGGAGACGACGCCAACAAGCGCTTCGTGGCTTCCAAGAGCAGACGCGCCATCTGCAATTCCTAAGGCTCAGTACACACCAATGAATTCCCGGATCATGGAATCTGACATATTATAATATAATTTTCTGTTTTATAATGAAATAAATAAATAAATAAATTTGTTGTAAAAAGTAGCTACAAATTGTATATCACCACGTGGAGGACAATAAACTAATTTACTCTCCAAAAGCAAACAAGAGACCATCTCATCAATTTAAATCAAGGTCCCTAAGGCAATGGGAGATTTAACATTTCAGCACACTCCTAAGATAAGAATAAAAGTAGTTTGGAGCGTGTTATGATGTTAAAAATATTCCAACAAATTTTTATTTTAATGAACACGAAAAAGTTAACGTTAAATTTCAGAAGTAATAATAATGATAATAATAATAATAAAATAATAATAATAATAAAGTGCCTTTATTTTGGCGAGACTCAGACCTTAAGGTCTGCTCTTTCGTCTAACCATTTCAAAACTTTTACATTTTAAATACATGAAAATTGGGAGGGTCGTATTTACTCTAGGACGATGAAGTACGTATTATTATCAAACTATAGATTATTCGGAAGATATCATTTATAAATTTACTATTAAATAACACTTAATTCAAGCTTTATTATATCATTAGACGTCGCCCCTAGGCAAGAGGCTAGTGGTTCTGTATAAAAAGAACCGCCTCTACCGGAAGGAAAACTGGAGAAAAAGCTGGGCCAGGATAGGGTTACAGAATTAATGTACGCAACCGTGCCAAGGTTGAGTACATATACAAATGAACTTATATGAATAATAAGACACAACGCAAGCATGAAGGAAAAGGGTTTTGAAATTGTCATCAGTTAATTTGAAAGTACTACAGCAATGAAATTATAAAGTACAAGACGAATTTAACTTTAATTAAAATCAATAAATTATTTTACATTGTGGAAACACTGCTGCAGTAGGTAGCTTTTACCGCGGATTTGAAGATATGTAATTTAATAAATTTGCATATTTTTAGGGAGGGAATTATATATAATGATTATGTAGAATGATATAACCCTTTCTAGCAAAGAGCGGTTGACACTCTACGTCGATGAATATTATTCTTATTGCGAGTATTGTGTTCGTGCACAAGACAGTTTCGTATGAAGCAAGGATGGCTCTTCAGTAATTCGATCTTAACAAACACGACCGTTTCATAGATATAAATTCAGGGAAGAGTTAAAATATGAATTGTGTAATGAATAAAAGTTTTAATTAATTTCATGATTTACCTATAAAATACTAAAATTTGCTCGTCAGTACTCTCTAAACCACCAATCGGAGATGGCTTATTTAGTAAAAGCTATCTTCCAGTCTCAAGTAATTGATGACTTTCACGGACGCATCTTCAATGTTTCTTCCAGCTTTATTTGAGCTGCATTCTAGCTTCCTAATATTTGAAGTCGCCATTTCTCACGTAATCCAATAGAATTGTCGCGTAGCATGAAGTAGTTTTGGGTTAATGATCGAACACTTGAGTAATGTTTTAACTATTTTTTTATTTTATTTTTAATAGTACATTCATTTTATAGATCAATCCTGAAAACGAGTTCTATCAGAGGGCACGACCTAGCATGTCTTCTGAAACGTCTTATAAGGTTTCTGTCAGAAAAAAGAGATTAAAATTAGTGTGGAGTCTGAATTGAATGTGTACAATGTGTAGGACAAATCATATAGAAATAATATTTGGAAACGTGATATTTTGTATGAAGGTATATGCAACCTGCTATCATATGCAGTTTTTATTATTATTATTAACTTTAAAATGAAATTATTTTAACAGAACAAGTTTTTAAATTCATTCTTATGTGAAATATATAATCTATTTATGCCACTGAATCGTCTATTTTAATACTTTTATCAAAAATAATGTTACGGAATACGAAAGCTGTAAAACCAGTAACAAATACAAATTCTCTTATTTATATACACTATAGTGTTATTCATATACACTAGTTACATGCGCTTGGGAATAATTTTTAGCAATATTTCTTTTGATGCAGGCTGAATGTTTTCGTTGCAATTCATTGTTCTGATTCCTATTCATTGTAAGACCTAGACCCTTATTTTTATTTATCATATATTTGCTTCACAAACAGAAAAAAATAATTTGTTCCTGTTTAGAACATGCGAATGGTCCTGTTGTTTGTCATTCGTAATGAAACAATAACCAAACAATGACAGCGCTGTGACAATGGTACTTACCGCAGCATGTCCACGGGCTGCCGCCAGGTGCAGAGGACTTTGGCCCGCAGCGTTGCGACGTCCTAGTTCTGCGCCTTGCGCCAGCAACGTCCGCGCAGTGGCTTCATCACCTCTTAGTGCAGCGAAGTGCAGCGGTGTCATCGCTTGGCGCTTGGAGCGGCGAAGGTGTTCATTGCACTCGGCCCACTGCGGCGACTCCATCCCCGATGCTGAAAGGATTAGTTTCACATGGGTTATTTTATTAGTCGAAATACCTCAATGCTCAAGGGTTTTTTTTTGCCAGGGAAGCCGAACGTATGCTTTGCATGACTGTAATTATATACGTGCAAAGGAGGCAAATTTGAAAAATCTACTGCATGCCATTGGAGAGAGGAATTATTTGTTAGCAAGTGGAGTCGTTCTTAGGGAATTTGGACAATAAAGGCCGTAAAAATTTGCATTGAAAGGTTTGTTTACAAATTACTTGAGTTTTGTATGTTTGCTCATTTTCGTAAAATTGATATATTATAGTTCTACTGCAAGAAATATACAACTGCTTGTCTGCGTAGACTATTGGCTTAATATTTGTGGAATGTTATATATTTCCGTATTATAAAAGAGGTTATTCCGTAATGTATTGATTGATTATTAATTCATGGCCCCTGACATGAATACCTATATTACTAGTCGGAACTACTCTTTATGTTCCGTGATTTAGAAAGTGTGTGACTAGTACATTATACCCAGTGTATTTTGAGGAATATAAGAAAGAGAAAGTAAAAGAAAATATTTTGTAATATCACTTGAAGAATAATAGAAAAACATATCAAGTTACAAATTACCCAACTACTGCGTTAAAGTTTTGAATTAAGTGCACTTTGAGCTAGTTAAGCGATTTACTTGTATCATATAGAGACATAATTTCATTTAAGAAAGAGAAAATGAATATGTGAGAAGAACGAATTAGTTGGATTTTCGGTATTAAATTTAAAAGGCCTTGGAGTTGGAAAAGGAAGGTAGCGGACAAGACGGGGAAATCAGCCCGTCATCGCGCCATAAAGGGAAACAAAATTTTTTTAGGTTGAATTACGGAAGTTTCTTTTTTGACTAATGAGAAATTGAAAAAATTTGCAGGGAGAACCGTGCAGAAGATCAGAGAGGCTACCGATAAGATGACAGCGGAGGACGAAGTCATGGAAAACCACCTTAGACGGGAGGAGGAAGGAAATAAAGCCCGAGTCGAGCAGATGGAAATCAGATTTGCATTAGGATTCGAGCAATTAATGAATGTCAAATTGGGTAAAATGGAGAACGTGCTTTTAGGACGTACTGGAGATTTCATGGATGTTTGACTGAAGAGATGGAAAATACAATACGGGGAATGGCACAATGCCTTACAACAGATTGAGACTACGATAGGTGCAAAAGGGGATAAGGATATTGTAGTAGGAGAGAGTAGAAGAAATAGTGGAGCACATACGAACTTTAGCGGTAAAAATTGATGCAGAAAAACAGGACATTGGGATAGTCATGACACGATAGGATACTTACGCAGTATGTTTCGGTCATGGCTACAACGATGACAGGTCGGGGAAAGACTAAGATTGCTCTCATAATGGAACAGAAAGGGAGAGGAACCTCACAAGAAATAGAAAACAAATTGACTAACGGGTTGAAAACAAAGAAAGTTACAGTAAATGTGACAGTAAAAAAGCGCACAAAGGACGATAAACTAATATTGGTTTTAAAAGACGAGAAAGAACTGAAAGAATTACGTAGATGAGACAGAAGACTTAACTTGTCGAGTTACAAACCGGAAACGACCAACAATAATGATCAAAGACGTACCTAAGGGAACAAAGGAAGAAGAGCTCTTGAATAGAACAAAAAAATCAGAACATTCCTGAAATGGAGAGTGTACCAAGGGTAATAAAGAAAATACCAACAAATACCAAGGCTAGAGATCACTGGATCGTTGAATTGAAAAGAAAAACACATTTTAAAAAGATTATGGGACAAAAAAGGGTTTTCTGGAAGCTGCTATCTTTCCATGTTGATGAAATTCTGGACCCTGTTCGCTGCTTCCGGTATGGTCATCGAAGTAAATTCTGGTCCGATCAAATGGAACCGTGCGGAAACTGCGGTGGTGTCCGGTCGTAATTTTGCCGAATGTACCGTAAGAAGTAAACGACTGTGTTTAAGGAAGGGAAAGAATGCTGATCATTCAGTATGCAGCAAAGAGTGTGTTGAGTACATTGCAGCGGTGCAGTTTTTACGAGAGAGAACAGATTATGGTGAATGACCATAATGGGACAATAGAGCAGGTGAAAATCTATCAACTAAATACACAAAGAGGAAAAATGGGTCTAGGAAACTTTTCAGTTATATAGAAAAGAATAATATCGATATTGCTGTAATACAGGAACCATATGTGCCGCGTGGACATCCTTGTCATGTCCCTTTACGAGCACGCAAGTTATATGATCCTTCTCCCTGGGCAGTGACATAAGTCGTCGACAAAGCAATATATGTATTGGTGTTTCAAGAACATTGTTATGATAACATACAAGTAGTGACAATAAAGAGAAGACGGATAGAGATCACTCCAGTGAACATCAATCGCAATTTCAGACGTAAATTTACAAACGATCTATCGAGAATAGACGCGCTACTCATACTGTATGCAGGGGCGAATATTGTGATTTGTACAGACAGTAATGCAGAATGCGACTTTGGGGAGATAGGATAACGAATAAGAGAGGACAGATGTTAGAAAACTTAATATTTTGAGAAGGCTTAATGATACACAATAAATATGGACACACCACATTTTGACGCAACGAGTGTAGTTCATTGATAGATTATAGTACGATATGTACTACAAAAAAAGTGTAGCAATAAAGGATTGAACAATAGGTAGCGGTCATGGACGGGTACACTCCCACAGAAGAAAGAAAGATACGTATATTGGAAGACATATAGAAAGACTATTGCTCGTGAAACACAGGGATGGGACGAAGAAGAAATAAATGAGTTCACGGTACTGGAATGTGTGGATAAGTTGACTCTTTTGCGCGTAGGGCTGCACGCCACAGAAGGATAGATGTAAATCAAAGATGTGCTTGGTGGTGTCCAGAATTAACAACATTAAAACGTAAACATAAAAAGGTGCTGCGAACGTACCAGAGATTCAAAAAGAAATACGGATATGCAGACGAGGAGTTAGAAGAACACAAAAAGGCACGAAAGGAATTTAAGTTATTGTTCAAAAGATGTAAGCAGACATACTGGTACGAGTTTCTGGAGAAGTGTTTCTGGACAAAATCAATTGGGAATACCTTATGCAATAACCAGAAACAAAACTAAGGAAGGTAGCATATGGTATAATGTATATAACAGGCAAGATCTACAACAACAAATGGGGAAACATTAGAACGTTGGACAAATTTTTTCCCGGTGATACAGAGGAGTACAGCTGGAAAAGAGAGGATATTTCTGTGAGGGAAGAGGAGTGTATGACAATTGACGAGCTACAGGAAATAGTCAGAGGGTTGAAAGTGAGAAAATCGCCGGGATATGATGGATTACTATATTAAAAGTATCTTTTAAAAAATAAGAAAAGTATATCTTGCGAATATTTAATGAATGTATCCTGAGTGGAATATTCCCAGCACAATGGAAAATTGGTGTTTTACGGGTCTTTAAAAAGGAGGAGATAAAGATAAGAAAAATATCTTCGTACAGGTCTATAACGCTTTTCCCCATGTAAAGATGTTGCACAAATGGGTAAGGAGAAAGATAGCAGTGTTTGGAAAACTATGTCAAGTTGTATAAACATCAGTACGAGTTTTGATAGGGTAGAAATACGGACAATGCCATGCACCAAATTTCGGATAACATAGAAAAGAATACGCATTGACTTTATTTATAGACATTACAAGGGTGTTCGACAATGCGAAGTGGCACTTGATTTAAAACAATTACGTAATATGGATTTTCCAGAGTACCTGATAAACATTGTACATCCATATTTTATTAATAGATATACCATACTCTTTGCGTGGAAGAAGAATGATGAGACAGAATACAAAAGGGTGTTTACAGGGGTCCTGTACCTGACCACTCTACTAGAATGTCGTTATAAATGAGACCATAGTAAAGATGTATGTTGCAAGTATCTTAACAGTGGCATATGCAGATGATATCTGGCTGACGGTTCATGGGGAAAGTAGGAGAGAAATAGAAGAGAAGGGCAATGCGGCACTACGTATGCGTGCGGAAGGGATTGGGAGAATAGGTTGGGAGATATCGAAGAGGGATGTTTTTTTGGAAACACGAGAAAAAAATAGAAGTAATAAATAAATTTATTGTCAAAAACAGTACAAACTGCGTATGACCACGTCCAGGACAATAAACTAATTTAATGTCCGGAAGCAAGCAAGGGACCATCCCATGAATTCCGATCAAGGGCCCTAAGGCAGATGTGGATTCAAAAATTTCAGTAAAAATTCATAGATAAGATGAAAAGTTAGCTGCGAGAAAATCCTGTAATCAAATTTGATGGAAAGTCGATACGTATAGTGCGAGAGCATAAATATTTGAGTGTGCTTTAGAATGAATCCTCGTAATTTCATATATATCGTTTATGTAACAGAAAAGGCGAAACGACTCTACTATAACCTCCTAAGAGATGTAACAAAACGAATTTGCCAACAAATAAATTGATGCAGTTGTACAAGGGAGGAGTTCGTCCAGTAAGGACTTATGCAGCGAGTGCATGGCTGCCACGAGCTACAAGCATCCACATAGAGCGGCGATTGCATTGCGACCAGAGCGTGTGCATACTGCGTCTCAGTGGGTGTACCGACACGAGGGTTAGAGGTAATATAAGGAATAATGCCACTGGACGTATTTCTCCATAAAGTGCGATTGCGGTAGTGATTGAAACGGAAAGGAAGAATTAAAATGACTCAGACGAGAAGGTGAAGAGTCGTATAACGGGACATATAATACGGGCGTGTCAGATACGGTGGAGTAATTTTGAGAAACGAAGAAACATTTATAGACTGATACCTGACGTGATATACGCAGTACGCAATGGGCGATGGTTCAAACCAACAAAAGTTGCTTTAGAAATAATCGCCGGACATGGAAATTTCATGTAATATTTGAGTAGAATCGGGAATGTGGAGACGAAACAATGTTCTTGTGATCAAGAGGTGGAAAACGCAGAACATATACTATGGAATTGACGTTTATACGATGAGGAAAGGAGGGAGTACTTTATCGGATTGATGAGGCATGGACAAGTAGTAACAACAGATGAAGGGTTGATATCTACCGAAGAGTTCTATACTGACTTTGTGGAATACACAACTAATGTATGTACAGTATGTGATATAATAAAGGGAGATGAGTAACGATGCCGAAAAGCAGTCTAATATGGGAACACGCGTAGCACGGAGTTGGAGTTCAACGAGGAAGGAGAGTTGAAGAGTAAAATACAAATAATGATGACGTACGAAATATGGATGAAAAAAAGTTCAAATAAAGTTAGTGTTTTTTAATTCATGTAAAATCATGTAAAATCATGTAAAATCAAATTTAATGTAATATTTTATTAGTATACTAATAAATACTAATAAAGTATTACATTAAAATATTTTACATGAATACTAATAAAGTATTACATGAAAAGTTGATTGTCTATAATAATATTCGCCTAATTATTGTCCTTAAAGTATAAATTTTACATTATGTCTAGTAATTATCAACAATAAAGTGTTTTTTGTTAAAAGAGACTCATTTTATATAATACAGAAAGGAGAGGATGTAGCGAGAAAGGCGTGAATGTACGTGCGCTGAACTAGAGGAGGATGTATCTCATGTCCCATGGGTTTGTCCTTCCTATAGGAATGAGAGAGTGACGTACAGATTTCACAAAGAATACATGTGTAACGGGGATGAGAGTAATTGATAGGTACGAAAGAAATGTATGAAAATTTCAGGGAATATATTACAAAATTAGGGATATTACGTGACGTGATCAGAGAAGAATATGAAAAATAAGGGACGAGAAAGAGAATATAGAATGACTGACTTGCCGTGGTGGAGACGGGAGCAGCAGCGGAAGCAGGTTGATGAAGTGACGCTGGCAGGGAAATGATAAAAAAACGAAGAAAGTAAATAAAAAAGAACTGTGCAATGCCTATGTATCAAGACAGAGCTCTCAAATTGGCTGAAATAAAATGAAAAAAAGGACTCGTTTTATATGTAAGGTATATGAAGGTGTAAGGAATATGGAATAGAACAGAGATAGAACGATTGATAAACGAGAGAAAAGTATGAGAAATGTAAGGAATATGTGACACATTTAGAACTGATGAAGGATTTGATAAATAAGGAAGACTGAAGGCAAAGACAATAAAATGTGAGACAATCAAAGATGAGACATACAAACAAGAGGGCAGATAGGACGTGACTGATGACAATGGACGTGGTAGCAAATGGAAACGAGGAATCTAAGAGCTAAAGAAATCTGGCAATGGCACTGATGAAGGCAAGATGGCCAATTGTCAATGGCCAACAGAAATTTAAAAAATGGACTCGATTTATGTGGGAGTATTATGTGAATGTGCTCACAAAAACGAAGAAAGAGGAAGATCATTAATCATAAACAAGAAAAATGTATGTATGAATATTAATGATAGGGGTGTACTTATTGATACTAGAATAACTTCTGAAAAGACGAGCATGTTATTTGTGAAAATAATGCGTGTACAAGCAGAAATTGGTGACTAAAATGAATGAAATAGAAAGGAAGACATGTCACAGATTGATTGCGCCCGCCTCCCCTGAACGAGGATGGGCTTATACATATATAGAGAGATAACAAATGAAAGAAGAATTCAAATAGAAAAAAAGAAGCATTACCCGGGTAATAACTAAGAGTTGAGGAGCCGGGGGATCAAAAGAAAATAAAAAAAGACTCAAGTGTATGGAAAAGAAAGAACATTGTATCTGCAAGTGATACAAGATGTGATAATGATCATGTGTTTTATACATCGACGAGCGGATATAAGATAAAACATGCATGAAAAACTAGGACAATATGCTCCAGGAGTGGGAAGTATAAGAGATGCGGGAAGATAAAAGATTATGTGACCGCCACCTCGAGACAGCGACGGATACCAACTCAACTATGTAACGTGACGAAACATACAGACAAAACGTAAAGCACACTCTGAGAAAAAAATAGGAACTCTGGATTGGCCCAGTAAAAAACGAAGTATATAGAAACATTAATGAGGGAAAAATAATTTTATCATATGATCTCTTTTGAGCCAGTCTAGGGTTTTCACCCCCACCATATGAGAAATTTTGCCCCTCTCCGCCCCCATTAGGTATTAACTTTTACTTAGAAAAAATATTTAATACATTAATTTCAGTACTTTTTAACATGTTCAGCAGATTAGTAAACACATGTCACTATTTATACAACCAGAAAATTACACTGACTTCGATACGTTGATACAATTTGTTTTAAAATGCAACTATACTTTCAATATTTTAAATAATAAATGAATGACACGAATAGCTTGCTTATCAGGAATTTATAGTTTCTTGCAATATGATACTTTTGGTTTAACTTCCATTGATATGCAAAAAATGTGCATTTTAATAAATGAAACAACTTTGTTTATGAGTAAATGACAAACGCAATATTTTTTTAGGAATAGTATGCTAGATAAATTATGTATTAACTATAACAATCGTAAAATAAGATGATTCTTTTATCTATAAATAAATGAAAGGTGAATTATAAAAAATCTTTATAAAGTACACTAATACCAATTTCATGCATAATGCTAGCACTCATTAATTACATTTGGAAGTTCAAATTTTGGGAGTAATTGATAGGAATTTAATTTAATTTACTTAATTTCATTAATTTCATTTGCAATTATTGCTGTTCCAGATAAAGGATTCTGAGTCGTTTTGAATCGAAAACAATTCCACCAGTATGCTTCACCCTAAAGCGTGCTGACCAAAGCAGCTTGTTCCTAGGTACCGTCTACGCATCTTTTCATAGAAGTATTCATACAAAACCGTTGCATATATATTCTCATGTACGTCTTTAATTCTTCGATATAGTATGAAAGGAAGACTCTAGAAACGGCAGACTAATGGAGTAATTGACCGCAAAGAATACTTATTTTGGAGCGTCTTTTCCAAACTTTTAGGCCAAAGATATAGAAAAAATAGAAACCGTTTTTGATAACTTTTCGAAAATCACTGTAATGTATTTAAGGAGTACTCCTTAGATTAATGTAATAAATATTCTAGATTACGTGCATAATCACCAAACAGATTCCATTAAAAACGTGAATGAAACGAATACATCCGATTAGTCTGAATTACAGCTCATCTACTAACGTGAGATTTAAAAAATCTTTTTCGGTATCAGGAACCAACAAAACGAATATTAACGTAAATACATCGTAATCGAAAATGTTCATGATTATTGTACTTTCTACGTTGGCAATCTACATATATGTAAAGTAATTACAACGTACGAGATAGGAAAAAGTAAACGTCTCAAAAATAGAGAGGACATTAAACGTTCGTAAAATACAAAACTCTCGTATCATAGTAATGCTGTGTATGAACATAGAGTAAGAGTTAATGTATAAGCTGAAGAACGGTTAGTGAAATTTTCAAAGTGACTGATAGACCCACATTTCGAGTGATCTAATATTCACAGGGTTTTTTTTTTCAGAGTTAATCATGGAACGTCTGACGCAAAGTAAATGAAATCATATTACGCAACATACTGTGGAATATTTAAAGTCTTAAAACGCCAATATAATACCATTTTTATTTATGACCATGCGTTGTGTATAAATAGAATTAATTTCATTTTTATTAATTTAATTGACACAGGGAGTGTTTTATATGTATCATAACATTGAGTTCTAAGATTAAATATTCTTAATTTTTGGGAATATTTTGGTTTATAGGCATACAAATTCATTTTTTATATAAATTCATGTATAGGAACTCTCACAAGGATTTGGATGTACTCAATGGTTTCCAATCACGAAAACGGCCTAGTGTAGAAATAATACATAACATAATGCAAAGATCTTCTGAAAAGAATGGAAGTACTTACGCGTCGCTAGAAGCGTCATCGAGTCCGTCACCACCATAATCACCACCAGCGTTGCGACTAATCTTTGTCCCATCCCGGCAGAGCGGGAGAGAACGAATCATCTTTTATAGAAGACCGAAATGACACTGGCGCTCTCATGAGACGCTTAGCAGAAACATCTCCCGGGCGTAATTTTCTTCTCCATTTATCAACGGAAACCATTTACGTTAAGTCTTTAATAACGTTAGTAAAAAAAATTCGTATGTAATTGAATACATTTTAATTTAAGCAATGTTAGCTATTTCCACGTCTTAATCAGCGCAATTGTTTAATGAGAAAATACTTCATCAACATAATATTTAAGAAATAAGAATAATAAAAATTCAATAGGTATATAAATCCAACCTGATTAAATAACATGAACATGAGAAAGATTATTCTTTAATTGTTTTCTACATGTATTGGTGGTTTTCATTTTGTATTATTTTTATCATGTAGCTCACATTGTTAATGCTTTAATCTAATAACTATGCAACTTTCAGACGTTGTGCATTCTCCATACCATACCAAAAGTGAGTGGAGTACATTTCATAAATTTGTATACTATGTATTTAGAAATCTGTATAAAAAATTATGGTTAAAAATTGCAATGGATGGTTCTGAAAATATAGTCAACATACATGCATTTGGCTAACTATTGTAGTTGCTTAGTTGCTTTGTTTCATCAAATATTTTTACGGAGAAACATCATGTTAATTTTTTAAATTACATTCAGATGACTAAATATATACTTCTTTCAAAAATAATTTTTTTGGCTACACTTACATAGACCACCACACCTATACAATTAGTCATTGCTAGAGTCACTCATTTCCGTATTACTTTTTTCATTTCTCTCTCCATTTTGTTGCTTTGTCGTCGCATCTGTCGATATGACGATGTTCCCGTCCCTGCCCCGAGGAGACGAACCCTCATCTACCACTTACTTCTTCAGTCTCCTTTCTTAATTAAACCTTTTAACTGTCCAACTTGTGTAACATAGTCAATATAGAGTGAAAATGTTTTCGCTGTAACAAAACTACGTATAATAGTGATTTGAAGTTTTAAAATCTCCTTAATATTTTTATAATTTAAACAATAAAAATAATGTTAGCGTCATACAGGTTAAGCGATTACAAAAATACGTCAGTTTATATTTCAGAGTTAATAACGAGAATATCAATGACTCCCTACAATTATTTTTTATTTATTATTTAGTTTTACAAATTTTTTTTATCTTTCAAAACTAAATAAAACCCACGGAAGTATTAAAAAGAACAATTAGCTAGCGGAAGATTTAAAAAAAGGAGCTAAGTATTTCAAGCTAAAATATTTTTCTATAACTTTCATTTAATATAAACTCAAACTCGCTGTAATATGAAGAAATACATGATAACATAATAAATAAATGTGAAAAAAAGTTAAATAAATAAATCAAAACATTTTTCCAAATCCGTGTTAATAATTTTCTCATTCCTCTTAAAGATAGAAAAAAAAGTATTTTTAATAGATATAACATATCGTCTTTAGTATTTAACTACCCATCTCATGAAATGTTAGTAACTCACGGTCATACAGAACAATCCTTGATAGCCTTGACCGTGACCGTGTACTCAGTTGCTCAACTCTATGCATTGCCCGCACAGTGTCACTCGGATGAGGGTTCAAACTATTGTGAACTCTCCCGTCATTTGTATTAGTTTCATGAAATTTTATAATTTTATTGTGAAGATCGTAATTTTCCCCTCCTACATCGAAAGTTCTTCGAATTATTTTCTAAATTAAAAATTATTCGTCTGAAATCATTTAATAAGTTTGTTTATTAAATTTATTGGATTAGCTCGTTTATTAGATTTCTTTATTTAAATATCATGTGTGAGCGGGTTTTAAATTTAAGGACCATTATTATGTAGTATTAAATTTAAATATGCATTTTTATATTTTAAAATATAATTTTAAATTCATATAATTTCTTTAAGATTGGCTGGGTATTTTTTCAACTCAATGAGATTTCAATAAAAAAACACAATAATTTACCCTTTCATCTGTATATAATTGTCGTGCGAATGCAGCACTGTTTTTCTTTAAGGGTATTCTTCTAAAACATCGTTTTCTCTAATTTTATCACACCTTCGAAATAAGTCAATCTGTGAGTATCGAATGTATTAATGTCCATATACCTGAATTGTGATCAGGTTTTGCTAAGAAGATATTTCAACTCGACTTTGCCGAACATTCCAGTCATAGAGTAGTAATTGTGTGCGCCAATTCTACCTTCTCTGTTTAACAATTTTTTTAAATGTAGATCACTTTAACGAGATGTTTTTTAATTAACCTAATATTACCGTCTTACGATTTAAATATAGAATTTTCTTAGTTAAAACTATTTCACACATGATGAAGAATTACCATACCTAAATTATACATTGTAGTCAACCCTCCAAAGAGATTAAAAGTTAATTCGTACGAAATAAAAATTAAATTAAAAAATATAAGAAAATTTATCCCTTCCATAAACAGCGAATTTGAACATTTTTCTTTCAGTACATTGCATAAATGCATACATTTGTTGCAAACTGTGTTAATTACGTTTTGTAACTTTTTTTTTCAATAAACGAGGACGTGTAGTTTTTTATTATTTTGAACCGTTTCTACCTCTGGGCATTGTACATGTGTAGTTGTTTCATAAATATATACCAGATCCTTCATTTACTTATCCTCGTCCTCCGTCATTGATTCGTTTGCCTGGACCGCTTGCTCGCTCGGTCACTGATCAAACTCCGGAAACACCCGATTTCGTCCCTCGCTCTCGAGCATCATCTCGTCTACTTGTCGCGTGACGTAACACCAGGATCGCCTCGCGGGGTGATGTATATTTCCTCGAATTTTAATGGCTCAGCTGCCTCGGTGATTATGACACAAACGTGAGATAGCCTCAAAATTCTCGGAAAGAGGATAGATTCTTTGACGGCTCGTTGAGAGTCAAGGTGATGGCTCGTGCTCATTATTGAAGAAAGAGTAAAAGAATATGAAATAAGTAAAGTTTTAAACTTTTGTTTATTCTCTATTTTAGATGTAGTGTAAACATCTTATCTTTGATTATTTAATAATGATACGTGAATCAAACTTTGGCGAGAATTTCTAAAACGGAATGGTTGTACCGAATAACAAAACTGAATAAATCCCCTTTCGTAATAAATGCCAAAATTTCAATTTTAATATGGAAAATTAATTAAATGGCTAATATTTTATTACGGTTTTAACACATAAGGATAGTACTAATTGGAAATTTTTATCTGATACTCATGATTTAAATGCCCGTTATTCCTCAACCTTCAATTACACATACCTGCACACCGGACAATCGTTCCTATGCACTAGGAGCTGCCAAGATTTAGAAAAAAATGGATGGATGTTTGGCAAAAAATACATTAGATTCTTCAGAATGCTTTAAGATCCCTGATACGAAGGTTCATGAGTGAATGTGGAAGAATGAATAAATTGTTTTATGTTTTCAATTTTCCTGCTTCAATTGACAATGTTTGATTCGCTCAGGAAGCTTATTGTGTTCCATAAGGATATGCTCTTTTCTTTTTTTGTACTTCCTCTCTATATCCTATTTCAATATTTTCTAAAATTTCAAACTGATTCTGGATATGTTTGAAATGTAAAAATATTTTATGTGCATTATATTATAATTTTCATTGTGCTTTTGTTGTTGGCGTTTTAATTAATAAGGTATGTACGTAAGGCATTTTGATTAATAAATTAAAGAAAAGGTGTACGCTTGAACTTCGCCACAAAATAGAGACATTATTATTATTATTATTATTATTATTATTATTATTATTATTATTTTATTCCGTTTAGGATTTCAGCTTTTTCTGCTGGTTGTAGTGAAGTACGGGCTACATCAAGCACACTCACTCTGGATGATCCAAAAATTTTCTGACTATTCTTGATGTGTTGAGCAAAACAGCTTTCTGAAGTTGTACATAAATGATCTTACGTAATTTTAACATGCTAATACTATTGTGGAGGGAGATAGGGATGACTCCTGTAGAGGGCATTACTACCGGTACTATGTTAACTCTCTACATGTTCCATATCCTTTGTATTTCTGCTTTAAGGTCACTGTATTTCTGATATTTTTCCTGAATTGTTTTCTGAAGGTTGTGAGTATTTGGCACAGCTATGTCTATCAAATAGGTTGTCTTTGTTACTTGATCGTTTAGCACTATGTTTGGTCTGTTATTATGAATTTATTATTATTATTATTAATGACACGAATCAAGCGGCCAAGTATACATTTCTCGTTCACTTTTCTAGTGATAAAAACTTTCTAACTATATGGGGTGTTGCAATAATGATGACTTTCTGTAGTAATACGTAAAGGTGTTTGGGAATAATTTAATATTCTTCAACTGGAATATATAGTTTTTGGAATTACTCATGTTACTATTGGGACTATATGGACTTGCTTCATCTTCCAAATTCTGTGAACTTTTTGAGAGAGAGAGAGAGATGTATTTTGAAATTTTCTCAGCTATTGTCTTCTGTAGGTTATTTGTGTTTGGCATGCAATGTATATGAGGAATATGGTTTTACTACTTTGGTCAATGAACGTTATATCTGGACGATTTTGGTGGATGGATTTGTCTGTGAGGATGGCTCGATCAAAGCATAATTTATAGGTTTTGTCCTCGAACACTGTCTCTGGTTGGTACTTGTAATATGGGGTTTTATCTTGAGTGAGTTTGTGTTAATTCGCAATTTTTTTATGAATAATTTTTGCCACCATGTAAGTAATCCGTCTGAGCAAAAGCACCTGTGCAAGTAATCCGTCTGAGCAAAAGCACCTGTGCAAGTAATCCGTCTGAGCAAAATGTTTGCATCCTGCATTGGTGTGTTGGATAGTTTCCTCCATCAGATGGCATTGGCGGCATTTGCTGTCACTTACAGTGAGGTAGAGTATATCTCCTGTGATTCAAGTTGTTGATAACTTGGTCTTGAATTCCTAAAAGAAACACTTTTGTCTCATCAAACAGATCGCCCTTTGCTTGCCACATTAGATATTATCCATATTAGATGCTTCGAGGTCCACCTCTGACTGGTGTAGGTCATTGTAATGTCTTCCGTGCAGCTGTTTCTCCTTCCAGGAATTTACCATTATAGGAATGTACGATTTATCGCATTGTACTACTGATTTATAGAAAAGCGACTGATGTTTTATACGATGGAAAAATTCTCGCAGGGAATGAATTTGTTGATTGCATATCATTGATATATCTAACAAGCCTCTTCCTCCCATTTTTCAAAGTAAGCACAATCATTCAATGGAGGATTTGAGTTAGTGCACTCTATTTTGTGTCATTAATGCCCTGGTATCTCTTTGAATAATCACTATATCTGTGTTTGATTACGGTATGATTCCAAAGGAATATATTAGTACAAGTCTTGCTAAGGTGTTAATAGCTTTAATAATTCTTGGATCTTAATTCAAATACTACTCTTCAGATACTACTCAAGCAGATGTTTGATAGTAGATTGCTTTATCATCATTCATTGTAAAACCCTATATATTATAAGTTTCATTTTCATTCAAGAATGCTATGGCAAAAACCTTTTTTATTTTGTTGGTTTCAGTATCTGCTTTTCCTTTGTTTATTGTATGAGTTTTGCATTTATCAAAATTGCATTTTGATTTTTGCACAGTTGAAATTTTGAGAAGTTAATTTAGCTACGTTTCATTGGGAGCATACAATTTTATGTCTCCATGTATAAAAGATAAGATAAAGTATGGGATGAGTGAAATTTTATTTGAAATCCATAACGTGTTTCACTGAGCTGTCTCGATAGAGGATTCATGGCGAGGCAAACTAGCATTGAGCTTAGAGCCTCCCTGGAAGATGCCTCTTTTTATTGGGATCTCTTCAGAACGTATTGTCGTCTGTTTTGTACGTAGGTTCAAAGTTGATCGCCATTTATACATCTAAAAATCCAACCACGATATGAAGAGTAGCCTGATCTTACAAATTTTAAGGATTTCAATTAACCAGGAATGTGGAACGCTGTTGTTATGTCGTTAATAACTGCCTATCGTTAGTAAGAAAACAACTTTTATTTTCCAGTAGCCATGCACATCGAAATTAAAGAATATAATAGCCGAAGGTCGCAGTTCCATACATCGATATGTAACAGCGTCGAGTCGAAGTTCCGTAAATCCAGTAGACATTTGCCGTTGTAGCGCCGAGCCGAAGTTGCGACGAGATCCGGTATCGAGGGGTGGTCCTTTACTGAAGCGTCTCGGTCGTGGTCTGTCAGCCGCAGCACGCGGCGCAGCTTATAAGTGGCAGCTTTCCCGCCGCTCTTGCCACCGCCCGCCTCATATTGGTGCTCGCTGACGTAGCGCGGCGCTGACGATACTTGCCGCGCCCAAGCTGTAGTTAGCACTGTCTGCGGGTAATCTAGAAACTACTAGCTCCCACGGTCATCAAACTGCAGCGTATGCTGCAGCTGTCTATTACCTTCTGATAGTCGATGTAAGCCATGTGGATGATTCTTTGGCTCTTACAAGCTTGACATGTAGCAACATTGTCTATTGTCAACTGTTCTTTGCAGTTATTATTATTATAATTATTATTATGGTGATTATTATTTTCTGTCAGATGTGTACTTGGTATATTGGTCAGCAGCGAGAATGATGTTCCAAGCAAGTATCCCTATCTATAGTTATTGTGAGAAATATCTAACTATGTTGCATGTTTTAAGCATAATGGTTTTCTGCATGACAATTACAGTTTTTTTAATGAAATTTTGTCTAAGTCCACTGAAGTAGATTATGTACGATTCCTGTACTTGAAATAGTTATGGGAGGAATTTGAGTGTGAGCTTTCCGCAGCTGTTGAATTTGGACTGCTAGGTTGCTGTATTTCCTAATTTTCTCTTCATAAGTCCTTTGAATGCTGAAATTATTGGGGATGACTACATCAATGAAGAAACAAGTTTATCGTTGTCATTCTACAACATATAATAATAATTATTATTATATGTTGTAGAATGACAATAATATGTATTATTAATATTATTATTATCATTAATATTATTATTATTATTTTCATTATCATAATAATTATTTTCATTATTATCATCATAACTATTATCATTATTATTACCATCATTATTATTATTATCAATATCATCATAATTATTATTATTATTAAGCCTATTATTATAATTTTCTCTCAGGTGTGATTATCATTATTATTATGTGTAAAATTACATATGATCAATATTTAGATTCGAAATATTGAGAATGTTCTTGAACATGATTATAATGATATTACCAAAACTAAAGAAAGGGAAGATGGAACTGGCCACGAAAATTTAAGAAAGTACGTATTTCAAATGTGCAGTTACCTTTCGAATTTTAGACGGGGATTTAAAATATTGTATCTCGGGTACAAAAAGACAAAACCCCAAGAAAATTTAACAAATCTTTATTTTCACTCGGAGATAATATTCTCAAAGTTTCAATTTGCTACTTAACCAAACAACTAATTACAAACAAACACACCTGCAAAACATTTTCTCGTACTTTATTTCCTCTTTTATTTTATGTTCTGTATTTTCTCTTTCTTCTTATTCTGCTGGTTTATTATTTCATACATGCTTTATTTTGATCATACGATACTAACCACGTTTCTTTCGTGAAATTTTATTAATATTTCCCTAAATTCGCTAAATTACGTCGGTGTAAAACTTTCCCTTATTGAAAGCATTATTCTACCAAGAAAAAATTTAACAAGCACAGGTCGAAAGTGGTACTGATTTTTTTATACACAAACATTTTGACTATTTATATGACCTATGAAAATATTAGAAACGATGGCACACTTAAGGCACTGAAAAGAAAATCGAGAAGTGTGCCAGGTTTTAGCATCTCCTTTCCACTCCCACTTTGGACAACCATGGAGAGAGTCAACCCTTTTTACTACAGACTACTGAACGGTTCCAGTAGTAAAATGTCACAGACTTCTACCGTAAGTTTCACATTGCGTTCCGAGTTACCACCTCAAAAAACCTTCTCTTATACTGAATCTCGTTTATACTTGTATGACAAAATACGAATAACTGTCAGTTTGTAATATCACATATTTGTGAGAAACACTTAAAATTTTTGTTCTCTTCCAGTTTTTAGATTATTTGTGCTTAAAATTGAATATATAT
>NNCF01129502.1:855689-972726 GCA_002313205.1 Laupala kohalensis
GCCAGACTCAGCTCGGGGCCCCGTTTTCGCCAAACACATACTTACCAGATGTAAGCCCCCTGGGAGGAGGAAGAGAAGAAGAAATAGAGGAAAGAGAAGAGGAGGAAAATGAAAGATACCCTAGCCCTAATGGCGTCGGGATCGAAAAGAACAAGAGGTGACCAAGGGAGGTCAGGAAAGAGAAAGGAAGGAGCATGGCACAAGTAAGTGGAAGCAATGCCAAACTCAGCTCGGGGCCCCGTGTTCGCCAAACACGTACTTACTAGATGTAAGCCCCCTGGGGGGAGGGGAAGAAGAAGAAATAGAGGAAAGAGAAGAAGAGGAAAATGAAAGATACCCTAGCTCTAATAGCGTCGGGATCGAAAGGAACAAGAGGTGACCAAGGGTGGTCGGTATAGATAAAGGAAGGAGCATGGCACAAGCAAGTGGAAGCAGTGCCAGACTCAGCTCGGGGCCCCGTGTTCGCCAAACACATACTTACCAGATGTAAGCCCCCTGGGAGGAGGAAGAGAAGAAGAAATAGAGGAAAGAGAAGAGGAGGAAAATGAAAGATACCCTAGCTTTAATAGCGTCGGGATCGAAAGGAACAAGAGGTGACCAAGGGAGGTCAGTATAGATAAAGGAAGGAGCATGGCACAAGTAAGTGGAAGCAATGCCAGACTCGGCTCGATGCCCCGTGTTCGCCAAACACGTACTTATTAGATGTAAGCCCCCTGGGGGGATGAAATGAGTTGATGACGAGCGAGTTAGGGAGAATGAGAGCGAGCGTCTACTCGTCGGAAGCATCCTTGCAGTAGCAATAGTCCACTTCCCAGCTCGTGACGTCACACGTCGACCCGTATCGATCTGCGGGTATAGATCGTCTATTTTGGTCGATCTACTTGATAGGTAATGCTAAGTTATTTTAAATTGTTCTGGCGAGGAAACAGAATACATTTCGTGAGGATTGAGTGATTATTTAAAATACTCTGTTAATTAATACCATTTCCTTAACTCGAAGGCGTGATTTTTTAATGAACATATGAGATTTCAGGAAAAATAGTTTATAGAAGCTCGAATATCGAGAGATGTCACTCAATTGGCACAAAGAGCGTCGAGTTCATAGATTATTCACTTGTCCTATGTTGCTATTTTCTGACCAAATCGCAACACATGCTTAGAGTCAGTTCGAAAAGCATTAGGTAAAACTGGACAATGAGAGAAAAAAATTATGGACTTCTCTTCATGAGAAATTGGGATATTAGGAAAAAGATTGATTCTGTTGTTGTATAAGGTAAGGTATATGACAACAAATTGATAGTTAAATAAATTTAATAATTCTTTCAGCTCGATCGGCTTCAAACTAGCTAATAGGATAACTCAATCGATCTCATCACTTTGTGCGCCCTCCGAATAACGTGTGAACTTTGTTTCTGTGTCCAACGGAAGAAATATAAATTAACGAGGAAATTAATTTATTGAAGAATAAATCAGGTGAAGAAGATGATATCTCCCCCATTTTGAAAACATTTCAATTTTTATTAGTAAACCTCTAGCTCCTTAATTTATGTATGGTGAAGGGTTTATTTCCAAATATCTTTAAGAAGGCGGTAGAAGTAACAATTTTTAAATCGGATGAAAGGTCAAATGTCTCCAACAACATACCGTTTTCTCTGTAACCAGTTTTGATCTAAAATTTTTGAAAAAATATTATTTGCAAGAATATCTAAGCATAGATTACTTCAATAAAATGAATTTGAGTTTCCACAGCTGTTCTTGCACATGTTACTGATTTTATGTTACTCATTCCCGTTTTTCTAGATTTTCAAATACTTTTCATACAGCTTATCACAACCAATTCATTATTAAACTGAAAAAATGTCACATCCGCGGTCCGGCATTAGACTTATTTATAGATTATTCAAATGAAAGAACTCAAGTTGTAAAAATCGGTAATAGTATCAGCAGTATAAATAATATTGGAAAAAGTAATATTGCAAAGGCCGTTCCACAGGGATCAATTCTTCACCCATTATTATTCTTTATTTATATGAACGAAATATTTAATGTTGTTCTCTGGTACATATTGTATCTTGTAACTTAATATATGTCTTTACTATATTAAAATACGTCCTTGATTTGGACTCAACAATGATATTATTTTACGGACTTTTTAACGATTTTGCATATTTTGGAATTGTAGTCTAGCGTGTCGCATATGAAAAATATTAACTTCTTAAAAAATTGAGAGATAATTTTTTTAATAATTAGAAATTAAAAAAGTATTTCTAAATGCACCATTTAATTTAAGGTAGATCTGCAACTTCAATTGTTTAAGGATCAATAACTTCTTTTTCATCTTTCCCTTTTGTGCCTTTCTGCGTCGGGATAGCCATTTTCTATATTCTCCTTTGTTCAGTGCCTTGCGCCTGACATCCTGAAGAGTTGTTCCTTTCCTCCTGCATAACTCTATCATGTATTGCTCCCATGTTCACCTTGGTCGCCTGGTGTCCTTTTGCCTTCCGATTAAGCTTCAAATAGTTGTATCTGTTTCCTTTCTTCGCTCATTCTAAATAGATGTCCAAGTCATCTAAGTGAGTACGACCACCGTTTTGATCAATGGAGTCTGTTAATTCCTCTCGTATCGTAACATTTTTGATTACATCTCTCTTACCTCATTGTTCAGGAGTCTATGAGGATCGACGAATCCATTCGATTGAAAGGAGTAAAACTTTGAGATTCGGCACACGCACTCTCTCCAATGAGCCCAAGAATAGATCAAACAAATTATTGTTGATTTTATTGTAGATTTCTTTCTTTCTGACTTCAATGGCAATGGAGAAAGAATAGTTGTAAAATAAAAAAAAGATATTTCAACAAATCTGCGGGTACGCAGCTTGTAGTTTATGAAATGTGTATCTTAATTTATTTCAAGTAATATTGTTGAACTATTCTGGTATTATATGCAGTAAACCATTGCCTGTGTCCTGCCAAAATTGTAGTTATAGAACCAGTTCACGAGGCAGATGCAAATTTACTATTCAAGATTCGCAACTTAATCAGTAGCATACGATACAGCTAACCAACAGGCTGCCACTACGCGGACTCTTATTCAAAATTCATGAGCACACATTTCCAATCATAAAATAAATCTTTAATAATTTCGCCAACGGAAATCAATAAACCATCACATGTGGAGACTTGCAGTCCTCTAAACAATGTCCACGTTGGGCACAGACCGCTTTTTTAACTGTATCGTGTAATTAATTTATCACAATTCAATGCGCTGAGCTCGGTTTATAATGAGGGAAGCGTAGTTCAATTAACATTTATTAAGCTTTCATGTAGTCGACGTTCATGACCTCCATAAGAGGCATGGAAAAGCAAACAAATTCTCTTCATAAATTTGTGTTCTCTTCATAAATTTTACTTGAAGTACTAAAACGGATACACGTTATTTTTATCGATACTTTGGAATATTCTGTCTTTATTTGACAACTATGTATCAATAAGTTCATAACCCTTTACGCGCATTATATTAAACAAATTTTAAGAGATAGTTACATTATAGTTTGACAAACAACTTAAATGTGGAGAAATATATAGTGATTCACTTTCTCTGATACGAAAATAACACAAATTATATTAACGTAATACAAAAATAAATTTATTCATGCACCCAATATTTTTTATATTCTTAGAAGATTCTCAAGCAAACAATAAATTGCCTTCTGTTCGTATCATCCTCTTTTGCTCTTTAGGGCTCGTGTGAACTAATAACGTAGAGTACTTTGTAGGTACAAGTGTGCGAAGCAAATTAAATAATACGAATAAATCTTTGTGTATTAGATAATAATATTCATATCCCTTGATTTCCAAGCGCTGAGTACTCCCTTAATGTTAATAATTAATCAAAGCGCTTTATTTATTTTTGCAACACAAAAGGGAGCAATGTACGTCTGGTAATCAACGAGAAGAAGCGAGAGTATGTAATTTATATTGTATTATTTAAAGCTCATATATTAAAAAATATAGACATAGAAAACTCATTGAGAGCTTCATATCAGTTAGAGTAGAAATAATTTATGATCGTTTTAGATCATTAATTACGTAATTATAGCAACGTGATTGTTATTTATGAAATAATGGGAATCTTCGGTTTAAAAAAACAATGTCCTGTCTTGGATTTTCGAATAAACTGGCTTACATACACCTAAAAACTTGTATTTTCACGGCCAATAAGATTATTTCCCCCTCCTCCCTCCCGCAATGGGCAAAAAACGTGTTTCTTGGATTTTTTTTCTGACCCGTAAAAACACTGAAGGTGAGGAAGAAATCTGAAATTTGCGTGTAGGTGAGGAATTAAAATACACATCTGGCGATTTTTTTCAAGGTTCTTCTATATCACGTATGAATGTTACTGCTTTAAAAAACATGCAAAAACACACACAAAAAGTGTCATAACTCGAATTAAAATTAAGCTACAGAGATCATAAAAATAGGGAAATAATCTTTGTTTTAAGAGCTAAAAGCTAATTTGTGAACTTCAGTCGCAATATTTGGCACTCAAAACGAAAAAAAAAACGCAATAAAAACCTAATAATGGAGAAAATTGACATTTTCAATATGGCGCACCACTGCGAAAATAACGAAAAAATCATGAACGTTCAGTTTTACGTCTAACCAAATGTCAAAAACAAATTGTGTAAATTCTCAATATCTTGTGTGAAAGTATTTTTGTATTTCTTGCATGTTCTTAAAAGCTGTAACTTTCACATGTGACATAGAATTACCTTGAAAAAAAATCACCAGGTGTGTATTTTAATTCCTCACCTTCACACAAAAATTCAGATATTTTACTTGGTCCACGGGTCAGAAAAAATCCAAGAAACACGTGTTTTGCCCCACGCAGGAGGGAGGAGGGGGTAATAAACTTACTGACCGTGTAAATACAAGCTTTTATGTATATGAAACACTTAAAGCCAGGTTATACGAAAATCTAAGACTTAGGACATTTTGTTTTTCTTAACCGAGGAAGTCAATTTCAATACGCAATTTCAACATGTTTCTACATCAATAAAAGAAAAAAACGCGGATCATATTAATAATTAATCGTTACTTTCTTTAGATTTTGACCTGAACGCCGATTATATTTCTTTACTGATACAGAAAACGTTTGAAATTAATGGAATCGCGTAATGGATTGATTTATCAAATGGGACAAAATAAAGACAACTGAACAAATTTATTAGTTCCCGAAAACAGATAGAGAAGGAAAAATATAAAGAAAGAATCAAATCGTGTAAAATTAATTGAATACAATCATACTGAAATTGTTGTGAACCTCAGCGTCAGTTAACAGATTAATTATGTTAGGTTGAATGAAAATGGGAGACGGGACCGAGAGTCGAACTCAGGACATTCAGCTTAACGAACCGATCAGTGAAAACACGGGATTGAATATATACATCTATACTATCAAATCACCAAGAGTAATGGAGGTATTTCTTCTGTTTATCAATGAGAAGGAATATAGTTACAGACAAACTACAAAATTAACGCGAGTACAGCCGCGATCAGTGCAATTGTTCATCAATTCATGTGAATAATTTTGTGAGTGCTCTGCTAGTGAACTAATATGAGGAGAATTAAGGAGGTCTTGTCCTATAAGAAGTTAATCTCCAGATACAAGATTTTTAGGGGGAATGGTGTCTATATTCAGATTGCTGTTCTTAGGTTATTACACCAGAGGGAAATTACATAATACCGTCGTACAACCAAAGTGATTGATGGGTTGAATAATTGTAAACGTATAAACGTGGGTTTCCGCAGTCGAAGTCAGTATGACCTTGTTTGTCCGTACAGGGTGGGGCGGATCTGGGGTCACTCTGCGGTTGGTGCTCGTGCAAGGTGAAGGCGCTCGGGGTGAGATGGTGCCCAACTCCAGGCGCTACTCAGGATCAAGCCATGATCAACATTGAGATTGTTCGATGTTCTGGCAGTATCTATGGCTTCTTTGATTCGTCTGGGTCACCAACGGTCCTCCTTAGTAATAATAAGAGTTCCGTGAAAATTACAGTCATGTCTTGCTTCGATCGCGTGGAGACCCACGGCTGATTTGGTTGTCCTATACTTAAAATGTCTAATATGTTCCTTCATTCTGTCTTCCACAGTTCGTCCAGTTTCCCGTATATATTCGCGACCGCAACTACAAGGTATGGAATAAATACTATCCGACGCCAGAGGGAATAACTTTTCTTTAACTTTGACAAGTGATTTACACAACTTCTCTGGGGCGCTGTAGACGGGTCGTATGTCAATGTGTATGCATGTTTCTTGAGAATTTTACCAACCTTGTCAGTAACTCCTTCAACATACGGGAGTAAGGCGGTTTTTTCGATTCCCGGACGAACAATATGGATGGGGTTAAGGGCGTTGTTTATGACTTTGTTGTTGTAGCCATTTTTGCGGAAAGTATCACGCAAAAGTCTCAATTCCTGGTCTAAACTCCCTTTGCCACACACTTTCCTCGCTAGGTTGAATAATTGTTTGTGTACCAACACTGAACACTAGCTCTCTTAACATCAGTCACTAGTAGACTAAAAATAGCCTACGTAGTAAAGAATAACCAAATATACATTGTCAATAATTTTATTGTGGTGAACATTTAGTACCAACTTCCAGTGACGTAGATAGTGTATTTATGAAAGTAACGATAAAGTTTCACACTAATTAACATCTTATATTAAGATAAATGTTTTTTATTTGTGACATGACCATATATTTACTCCTTTCTGTAAAGAAATTTGAAGTGACATACTCGCATTTGTTTTTGTCTTCCTTCACATCTTTGAATGGCTATCCATTATTTCCTGTCCTTCTGCTTCTAATGATCTTTCTAAATATTTCGTCTCATCAATCACGTTTTTTCTTTTCACCCTTCTACACACCTTTCCTGAAATCAGATGTGTGAAACATTCGAAGAACGAAAAATTACCGTTAGTAGATTCATTCTGAAAAGGGGACTACGTAGAAATGTTGACGTTAAGTAATGAAAATCAATTTCAGTAGAGGTTTGTAATAACAATGTTAGCTCATAAACCAAAGACTAAAGGGAATAACAAAAAACACATCTTTCTTTCGGGCTCTTGATAGTCGTATCTTTCTCCTCTATATCATCATCCATCTCGAAAATGGTCGCTCTACGATGGGTGACGTCACACTGCCTGGCTCTGCGGTCTCTCGTCGGCGCTTCGAGGTGTCGCGTCGATCGGGGGATGTAACCCCTTGACTAAGCACAAGGTTGCTACGTAGGTGGGAGAGAGGGAAAGCCAGGGAGATCAGAGCGCCTTGAGGTCTCCTGCTGCGATGCCCCATTAATCGCCAGTCCTTCCCTCTCCACGACGGGGCTGAGGCTTTTCAACTGCCCCTGCACACCCTTCGAAGTATAATGCCCCACAATGCAGTTCATGAGTGTGGTCTCTCACTAGAATTTACATAGAGTATAATAATTTTTTATTGCGCAAATTATATAACAAAATAGCAAGAATTCACTTTTGAGGACCAATTAGAGAGTAATTACACGCAATTTACGAGGACAGTTCTTTAATTACGTAACGCGAATATTACAAACTTTAACACCCTCTCTTTCCTTTGTAATGTTCCTGTAAGAATACCTCCTACCATCCCCGAATAGGTAAGTCACATTCCTCCTTAATATAATTTTATATATATATATATATATATATATATATATATATATATATATATATATATATATATANAATTGTCCCTGAGTGTAATCCTTGACTCAAAAGCGTGCACAATTACTATTTATATACAATTGTACTTAACGTATTTTATGTTATTGCTGAAGAATACACTCCCAGAAGAAAAAATCTGGAGTGTGTTCCTCACAACTTTCTAATTATAATTCATAACAAAAACTTATGGCAATAAACACCCTACACAACACTAAAAATTTAAGAGAAAGGGAAAAAACTTCAATAAAGGAAATGATAATATATTATAATTATTAAACAAGATGACATATTTAAAAGATCAAACTCTTTCAAAATATTTATCAACATATTACATTGTAGACTACTAAATAGTATAATTGCACATTCATGACATACTCTTACCCTCTGTCAACTTCTCGCAGTATTGTAAATATTGAAGTATGGTTGTTAAAGTTTTGACACCCCTGATCGGGTGACTAACCAACCTCCTCTCCATGTACCACTCTGAATATATTAATGTGTCACGCTTGGAATGAAGGATAAAAATTATCAATT
This sequence comes from Laupala kohalensis, assembly GCA_002313205.1. Lineage (NCBI taxonomy): Eukaryota > Metazoa > Arthropoda > Insecta > Orthoptera > Trigonidiidae > Laupala > Laupala kohalensis. Next base: position 863,966 of record NNCF01129502.1, read on the forward strand.
TTCTTGGAAACAAAATACTGATAAAAATGTGCAACATATTGTTGATATGCCCGTATTAATATAAAACACAAGAATGATGTAGAAGCAATCAAGGTAAATAATACAGGTGCGAAATGTGACCGACAGACCTCGAATACGGTCTTTCAATTCGCATACGCTGTTTGTGAGACTGACTTCAAGACATATGTACATATTTCTTCTGTGTACCTTACACGTGGAGAAGATATGTGATAACTATCGGTCAGGTGAAAATGGCGACGAGCCGGGAATCGATCCCGGGATCGTGCTTTGATCGCAGGGGTGTTAACCACTACACCACCCGCTCGCCTTCCACAAATTTACCCCATTTCCATCCAGACCTCTCCTGTATGGGATATTAAATAGTCTGTCAGGATTGTGAAGCCAGATGTAATGTGGTCAGCGCTCTCTGTCACGTTGTTGCACTTGCGACATAAGTCTGTCGAGAGAACGGGGTCCTTAGTTTTATATTTTTTTAAAAGTTCGTTTTACCTGTACCTGCATTGATTCCTTTATCTTGATTGTTGGTTACTGAAGATGACAACATAAGTTTTCGGAAGCCTCTTTGGCAAAAAAAAATTGTTTCGGTTGACAGTAACTTTCATTCTATTTCAGTTTCAGTTCATGAAGCAATTATCAGGTCATTACATCTCTTCCAACCACAAGTTTTGAGTGAAGATGGGGGAGAAGTTGGGTTATTGGATGGCTTGAGGAAGATTGTATATTTGGAGAGGCAGTGTAGAGCATACTTGTAACCACACACCACACGTCCAGATTCAATGTGGGTTCTTTTGGGAAGGAGCGGGATTCACACATATACCACAACCCTTATGGTAGATAGCTCGCTGCCACCAGCTCGGTTTCCCGGGCAATTAAACACACGTGTAATAACGATGGTTAATGATTTAATACAATTAAATAGAACTCTGGCTATTTACAACTTGCATAAACTCTCAAAATCATCAATATTACATAAATCTGTAATTACACAGAATACTCCTTTCATAAAATATTAACATTCTTTCTTTAGAGATTTTACCGGTCTCACCTCGGTACACATGGCGAGCAAGTCCCTCTCACAGAAATAGCATAATACAGCTAACATTCCTTAAGGTGTCTCGCCCCCGGTCATATATGACGAACAAATGTACTTTCACAGAAATATTGTAAGACAAAGGGAGAGGCACGCGCTGATCACACACTTCGGCCGGCATTCTTCGAGCGCATTGCTACCCTCCTTCCCGGAAAAGCAGGGGAATGGTCCACCAACAACACAATGAATGGAAAGGCTCAGTCCCAAGTCCGTTGCTCTTCCGTCTTAGCGGTATCCGGTTAGACTCCGTAATCTTCTTAACAGTGGCCGGCTAGTGGAATGCGTAAAAATATTAATAATTCACAAATCGATATACTGAACTGGTCCTGATGTTACAATACTTTATGGGACAGTTGACTTTAAAGGGAAAAACTTGGGAAATTTATTCAAGAGATGATAGGTTATTAAGATTGAACTGATAAAGAAAGAGACATAATAATATATTGAAAACTAAAAGAACCTTATGAAAAGGATAAACGAATTAGAGGGGAAAAATAGATTTGTTGGTACTAAAAGAGTGAAGACTTGAGAAATCAGTTAAGTGCGATGATGCAAAATAAGGAGTGTTAAAAGAGAGAACCGAATAACGAGTATGTTATGGTTATGGCGGTCAGTATTGATCGATTGGTAAAAGAAAAGAAATACGCGATTTTGTGGAAGACGATTGGTTGGTGTTTCTTAGAAGTGGATTAAAATAGGAGGGGGTTGTAGTGATATGGTAATGATCACAAATTGGAAGAGCCAAAATGAGATGGATAAACGGAGAGATGGACTGTATAGTGTTGGGACGGAGACGTGGGAGGATAATATTTAGGTTTGACGAGATTTGTGACATGAACTGGCCGTGGATACAGCAACAGACCCACGATGGTGGGCGAACAATCCTCAGAGTCCCTGGTGTCTGTAACCCGCCCCTTCCCTTGAGTCCTCGATAATGCGATAATCGCCAAGGGGCAGGGCGCATGCTTCGTCTCGGCGCTATCGCAGTTACACGCACAGTCTGTCCCGCAATGGAGAAACTCTCCAACTCTGCTCTTTGCTTCAATTTGTTCACTCACATCCCGTTTCATTACAACCTACACGCTCTTGTCTTCCATCTTCCTCCTTGATTTCATTTGTATACTTATTACCGTTACTTATTTTTCCATCAGCCATTTATTGACATGGTATTTAAAGAAATACGAGTGTTTTTATCCGCAAAATCTGAAACATCCTTTCTTTTAAAATGTAACGGGAAAATAAGACAGAAAAGCTATTCGCATCACAAGCAGAAACTGATTCGTCTTTCGCCTTCGTTAATTACATAGATAAAAGAATTTTGAAGTATTCTCTGGTGTCTATTGAAACCGGATGGGAAGAGGGAGCAAAGGAAACCTAATTCACGTATTTTACTCGTGTAAATAGATATTTGGGGAGAGTTTCCAAGATCATAACTTTAAATCATTCATTAATTTTTTATGTAATTTAACGTGGGAGGGGCATGAAGAGGAGAGAGGGATTTATCACATGAAACTCTGTGATTCTTCATCCTGATGTTGAGAGTACTAGTTGTTACTCTTACGTATAAACATTTACAAATAGAGCGAGCTACAAGATAAATGCAATTACTGGCGGTGCATTCAGTGGATAAACGTATTATGTGTATTGTGAGACAGGTTTTGGAAATGACAAGGGTAAATCAATAGGATAAAACAAGGACAATTCTCGTTTTTCACAGCCTTTAGTTCCGGGAAAAAGTCAGAGGATCGTGGCTGATTTCTTTGTTTTTATTTCAGAATTGGTGGAGGTTAGAGGGATGTTTATAGACAAGCAGAGGGGGTTTGTTGAAGAGGTATATCAAATCATAGGCTCCAACTTCCCCACAAAATCCCTATATTGGAACTATTGTAAAATAATAATAATAATTATTATTATTATTATTATACACAATCAAATTATATTGTCTCTATTTTTATATTATCTAGATTTTTCTATCTAGAACTTCGTAATAGCAACCAAAAATGCTGAACTTCACAACTCTTCTGACCAGAAATATGAAGATTTACTTCTTAACTATTTAATTATTCGGTAAATGGAGCGTTTTATTCTAAACTATTCATTAAAGTTATTCTTAATAGCAATTTTCCGCTTGGAGCGATATCTTGGCCACATCCCCTTTTTCCTTCTCCTAGGGACAAAGAAATAACGGAACTGTACCCAACGTGAACCGCATGGGCACACTTTAGAACTGAACTTGACTGTTTGACTTTCACTTCATTACGTTTGGAACAAATATTTTAAAAAACTATTTATTTTTTGCCAATATTAACGAGTTGTGATAGCTTTTATTCTCGGGAGACCAATCCCATAGTTCTATTACTTATCGTCTTATTTTCTGTAATTTTTGTCTTGCCGAATATTTGAACTCGGACATTTGGTTAAAGAGTTATAATATTGACGAATAAAATGTTATAAATATCTCACGTGTAGAGATATTCTGTTTATTATATGACTTAACGCAAGCAAATGTAAAAAAGAACGTATTTATGTAATGGCTTATATTTTTTCAATTACAGACGAAATTTTTATGTAGCATATTGACCTGACCATCTGAAACTGAACAAATTAGTACTCACATCAGATTAACGTGCTATATAATTATATTACTCACGTGTTTATAAATATATTTACTCACCCATAGTCAATATGACATCAAAGCTGTGATTGTGAATAAAAAATATTCTACGAGTACGCATAATGACGTAGAAAACTAACGTTTATTTAATGCACACGTCCAATTAATGTGAGAATATAAATATGAACAAAATTCACGCTATATAGACATTTCATTTGATGCGAAAGGTTCATTAAAAATTTCGCATACTGGAAATGGTTTATAAATAACGTTTAAATATAAGTTACTCTCAGAGTTCACTCTTACCTTAATATTTATGATAACTTTTCCTATGGATCTAACCACACACCAAACAAGATTGGTGAAAACAAAAGACAAAATTTCATTTTCCTACTAACTTTGGTTTGAGAAAACTTTTGCTTGATGGAGAGTAAATTAGTTTATTATCCTCCACGTGGTCATACGCAGTTTATAACTGCTTTTTTGACAATAAAGTTTAATGTTTATTATAATTATATGTCTTGATCATGAACGTGCTTTATTGGCTACAGTGTTTTAAATAAAACGTGTGACCACCAGTACGCTTAAACAAATATTCCGTAGAAACTATTTTTTTTCAAATTTGATATTTTTAGTTTTTTTCATAGTCAATATACTAGGAAATATTTAAAACTAGAATGTAAATTTTGTTTATTAGCATACTATCGTTTATTTTTTTTAAATATCCATCTGGAACTTTCTTTTCATATATCAGTAACAAAATATAATGTTTTCTAGTCTTTGACTGTAATGTAAAACTGATTTATACTTAAATGTAGATTAATTAGACTTATTTATATTTGATTTATATTAGACATTTATATTTGAATTGAATATATTTAACTACTGAGGATCATCAAAACAACATATGTCATTAATCGCCGTAAAAGATTTCATAACTGTACTTCTGAAATTATTGGGTTCATGGTGTTTCGCTACTTAGAATATAGGTACTCCATTTCAAAATCGTGAACTCTTTGTCGAAGGTTTTTTGAGGTGAAGAAAATGTGAGTGTTCGGTTGTACAACATCTTAAAATCAATGTCTTAATAATAAATAATCTTATAAGTAGACAAATTAAAGTTTTCCAAGAAATGTTTCATATTATTTTAAAAAATTCGATTCGATTAAATTGCGTGTCGAGAATTAATTTTGAATTTTAAAAAAATCATTAATTCAATCTGTAATAAAACATTTTTTAACTCCATCACTACAATTTCAGGACAAATCTTTTATCCCCCAATTTTAGACAGAAAATCTTGTTCATATCACCCATCGCCGGTCTCATTTAACATTAAAAAACAACAAGGGTTGTCTTTCTTAAAATTTATTATGTCTTATTTGATAAACAATATTGACTTCAACGTAAGTTATAGCTAAACGATGTATGATGAAGCAGATTGAAAAAAATTGAATGACCTAAGACGCTGCTCGGGAAAATCTTTTTACGGCCTGCAAGTTATAGTAAATTTTGCATAAAATTTTTCATCAAACGTTGTGGAGCACAACTTTGTGTTATAAATCAATGGAGTCGGAATTAATATTTGACTTGCTGTTCGGAGAGATACAATAGAGAAATATGTTACAAATTATCGCGACGTACATAGAACATGAAAATATTTTATTATAATACTGATTTTTTTAATACCATTTAAAAATTAAAAAAATATACTATTTAATTTTTCCAGTGTGAAATGATATAAATTTGTTGATTTTTTTTTTTTGTGGGGCTTTAGGGCTCGTCAACAGCGAGGTCATTAGAGCCCTTAAAACTTGTACAGGTAGGGAAAATGCAGTTACGCACTAGGGAGAGCCAACATGACTCTCCCCGCGTGTGGGACTCGCCGAAAGACTCAGCCATACCCACTAAAAACCCTCCTGCATTACAAATCAAAACACAAATTCCAACATATCTAAAAACACTTTCCTACAAACATTAAAAAAAAGAAGAGGAAAGAGGAAAATGAAAGATACCCTAGCCCTAATAGCGTCGGGATCGAAAAGAACAAGAGGTGACCAAGGAAGGTCAGAAAAGAGAAAGGAAGGAGCATGGCACAAGTAAGTGGGAGCAATGCCAGACTCAGCTCGCGGCCCCGTGTTCGCCAAACACGTACTTACTAGATGTAAGTCCCCTGGGGGAAGAGGAAAATGAAAGATACCCTAGCCCTAATAGCGTCGGGATCGAAAAGAAGAAGAGGTGACCAAGAAAGGTCAGGAAAGAGAAAGGAAGGAGCTTGGCACAAGTAAGTGGAAATAATGCCAGACAGCTCGGGGCCCCGTGTTCGCCAAACACGTACTTACTAGATGTAAGTCCCCTGGGGGGTAAATTTGTTGATGAGAATCAAAATATCACGTTACTAAATAAATAAATGAATATGACCTAATAGTTTAATTCGTAGGACAGCGTTTTTCCATGTCCCATCCCATGCCTGCCCCATCGATATACTCAATTTATCGAGAGTTTGGACACCAAAACAACAAAGCGGACTCGAGTGGTGTCTCAGGCCAGTCACCACCAATATTTTTGAACAAAAACCCCGACACTCGTTAAGACTTGGACTGCCTCAGATGTCGTTTGATATTAAAATCATCGTTTGCTAGCACTACATTACGGGTGTAGTAACGCTATGGAAACAACAAAGAGTCTGCCGTAAAATGAATTTCGTTGAAAGTAGATTAAACAATTAAGATTTCTTGGGTAATTTATGCAATGTATTTTATTAATATGAATAATTTTGTGTTACTCTACAAAGAATAAAAAACGAGTATTTTAAAGACAGGCTCTCATAGAGGTATTTTATCAAGTTTGGTGGTAGTGAATACAACGTATAAGATGAAAATATCACTGTCGAGTAATGTAGACATAGGTGGAATCAATTGAGTAAATTGGCAGTTCTCCCGAATTTGGTTACTTTTCGTTCGGCAGCTAGACTTGTGTGTGGAAAATGACCCACGGGCTAAGATAAATTGGATATCGCTGATCGAAATATTATGTTTGGTCATCAATAATTAAGTACATTCACTGTCTCATTTTAAATTTGCTATGTTGTAAAACTTCGTTTACATAAAATCAGTGATGCTATACATCCCATAACGAAATATAAATACGAAATTGACTGGGAATGAAATGTCTAATGACAACAAATCAGGAGGAAAAGATTTTTCGACAGGAGTATTTCCTTGCTCCAGCATTCCTTTGTTCCCACGTGGAATTCCATGTGCAGTCGACGTTGGCGTGTCTGGTATTATCGGTAATGAAGTAGATTGTGCTCTCGAAGAAAAAGGTCTTACATGAGACTCCCCGGTAGAGTGAAAGAGGTCTCGAAGTCGTTACTGGTAAATACTTTGGGCAAGAAGCCGCATGGAGGTGAAACATTCTCTCTCCCTTTTCCCCTCCCAGTTCTCTCCCTCTGTCTGTCTTTCTCCTTGAAATTCCTGAGATGTGGAGTACGACTGAAGAAGAGGCTGATGAAGTAAAGTAGAAACCAGAAGAATTTACGAGCTCTTATAAGTATTGTCTTAATACGTTTCTGTTTCCTTATAATAATTGTTTCCATTGTCAATATTTTCGTTTTCATCGCTCTCCACGATCGATCTCATTCCTGGTTGAAAATGTATTAATTAAAGGGCATGTTTCTATATTTATGTGATGCTTAAATAACGCTAAAATACTAAAAATGTTAATCGTCAACTTACAAAAATTTCCAATTTTTTTAAAGAAAATGTCATATTTTAGGATTGGAATGGATCCGGTCATAAAATCAAATATCTCTCTGTTTGTAATTCAATAAATGTTTGTGTGATAATTAAAGCAAGGAATATTTGTAACCTAAAATTGAAACGTTTCTAAGATAAACCTTTCGACATTAAGCTAAACAGCTATCTCTAAAAATTGAATTTAATACTATTTGGTTAATAAGTATGATTCCAAAATAATCCGATTGACTGAAGCTTAAACTCATTTTTACATTGATCGATAAGTTTTTAAGGGATCCCATCAAGGTAGAATTCTAACATCAAGAGTAAGAATAATTTGAAAAAAAAAACTTTTTTATTATAATTTGAATTTCTTCCAATGTTTCAAAGATCAGCGTAACTGGATGTTTCCGTCAAAATCTAGTGTTCGAAAATATTCATCATTAAAATAATTATTGTACACTACGCATACGAGAAATTAAATATTAGTAAAAAAAATAAATCATACAGATATCAGTGTTCAAGAAGTCGGGTTGAAAGTAATTACTAGTCCACTAACAGTTGTGCAGCACCAAATGCATTTTTGTCAATAAATTAGTAATAAATTATTTACCTCTTTTACTTGTGCCGAGGAAGATACTGAAGATGAAAGTTACTCTAACTCTGTTAGTAAGTACAAGATTGGCAAAATAAGACATATTAGTTTTATTTTTGGACACGTCAATAACGTGGAAACGTGATAACGTCGAAAGAAGGACTCTAATGACCTTGACGGCGAGCCCTAAAGCACCCCCCCTCAAATAAAAAATGACGTGGAACCATCAATATTTAATTTATTATTTATTACGATGTATTTGAAAAATAACTAACTGAAAATAAAAAGACATCGTAGTTTTTTGTTGACCTTCAAAATAGTAATATCGGGAAAATGTTCTTGAACTAAGGCCATTTGAAAAAAATACTATTTATGCATGTACCAACGTTTCATAATATTAAAAAATATGTATATTAACATTTGTTTTGATAATTCTTAATTTAAACACTTGAATTTTGGGGGGATATTTACTTGATGTTTACCATAAAACAATTGTATCAGGTGTAATTTTTGTAAATTATATTAGTAATTTCTCTAAGAAGACAATGTAATATGCACAATATTTTATTTATTTATATATCATAGTTGTACTTTTTTCTTGTTCTCTTTTTCAAACTGTTTTATGGTATTTATTTTCTTCAGCCTTGATGAAGAACTAATTTAGCTCGAAACGTTGGCACATACATAAATAGTATTATTTCAACAGACCTCAGTTCAAGAACCTTTTCCTGATATGGCAATAAGTCCACCAATCTCCGTGCAGTGAACAACTATGCAACACCTCATATATGGAGTGAGAGGTCCTAACACAAACCAGGAAAAGCCCATCCAACTCCGCCTCCCCCAGCCCGTTCAATTACTGGAAACGGTCAGCCAAGAACGTTAAGTTGACCCACTTCGCCGGTCGCGCCGTCATCGCCGAGGGCCGACCACTGCTTCAGTTTCCGGATCGCGGCTTTTCAATGCCTCACAAACTCCCATGGCTCACTAGCGCTTCACGTTACATAAACTCCGAAATAAAACTCCGAGGGTGGGACTGCAATGGAGAAAGAAAGATGAAAAGAATGAAGCGAAGAATGCTTGGATAATGTGTTTGCGGGTGCTATCAGAAATTTGAACGAGATCTTACACGGGGCGCAGACTTCAAAAGATTCCTTCCCAATCCCTTCCGTAGGATTTTCGCAGACCTGAATAGAAGTCTCGGTGTATCACGTTCAATCGATCTGCTATATTTTGAAATGTAACAGGAAAAGTTTTAATGGAATCTTTAAAAGTTTTGTTTCCCTTCGCTTTGATTCCGGAAACCTGGACAAAGCTATTCTTCCCTTTGTGCGAACTGTCTGTGAGATTGGTTCCTTTGCAAGTGAAATAACAAAACAATTAATTAAGGTATTTCTTTTAGATGAGGTTTGGGGAACGGAAATACCTGGCTTCCTTTCAGAAGAGAATGATAGTCTATTGATAATGGTCACATCAAAAACTTCTTCTAAGCTTTACAAACTGCGAGTCATGAAAAGTAAGACAATTTTATCTTCTTACAACACGAACAATACATTTTCATAATTTTAGACGTATGTAATACAATCTAGTGAGGTATAATAAACGAATATAGAATTACTTATGTCCCCGTGAATCACAAATCTTGTTTTATCATGTTTTATTTTGTGTATATAGTACTTTGTTTCATTCTTTCGTCCCTTAACCTCCCATCCCCTTCATCCCCTTCTTTCGTTCCACTTCCAAGTCGAGCCCCAAGCGTCAAGCAAAAACTCTGAAATTCATTTAAATACTAAATGAATTGTTAAAAGCGCACAACGTCTTTGAAGGAAAAGAGTGGGTGGAGGTTTTGAGTGAAAGGCTGGATGGGGCGAGGAAAAAAAACCGAAGGAGTCTTCCTGAAGTATGGTGACATTTTGCGGGGACACGGTGGGAGATTGCTAGATTTACTCAGAGACTAAACTGTTTAGTGAGAGGTGATGCTATCATTTTTGTTTACACATTTCCGGCAGGATTTTCTTTAAAGTGAAATAAGTTGACATAAAAGATTTATTGATAAATAAGAAATAATTGTACGCAGCTATGAAAATAATAACTTAAATCTTAACTGAAAATCATTAAATAATCTCACTGTACACCGGAAAAAATGTATATTCAAAATATCGTATATTATTAACTCTCCCGGCAATAAATCATATTTTTGGTCACTGTTTCAGGCAGTAGCGCATTTGCAATTGATTTATAATTCTATGATAACAGTAACCTGGTATCTCCACTTCTGTAAATGAAATCTCCACGGCGTGCGATTGATGGTGATTGGACAAATACTTCCACATATTGCCGTAAATTTCATTATTCTCAAAATTAAATTTATGCACTTCATTCGACTGGATGCATGTCCGATCGACGTTAATGTAATTATTTATACGCAGGGCGCCATCACTTCCATTTTAATTGAAATATGAGCTCAGGGTTTAGAAAGCAGATCTCATAAACGGCACCTAGATTCCCCTTCATTGCCCGGATGCACACTAAATTGCATGGAGTTGAATCCAATTTTCCTAGAGGAGAGGCGTATACTACGCAGGACTAAATGAGTTCCGAATCTCTCAACCCTGTGTTTCAATACCGACAGTCGCAAGAGACGTGGAATTTCGGTTCTCCAAGGACTTTCTTGTGAAATCTTTATTTCCTTCTCTCGTTATTTCTCACTGTGCGTGATTTCAATGTTTACTCCGTTCTTTGCGATTCAGGAAATCAAATATTCGTATTTTAAGTTCAGTCGAAAGACGCGATCTTTTGAACGACGGGGTTGATTCTTTATCAATATGAGGAATTGTATTAAAACAAGGGATAGTATTCATATCACAAATCGTACAATGTGTATGAAATTGATCCTTTATGTCAGGATATTTATTGATTTTCCGCGTCATCAGTCTTGAATACTTAGCAAAGGGAAATGCATTTTCTGATGTTGTTGATTGAAGAGAATATTTCGCAGTGAACAAAATTAACCTCTCAAAATTAATACCAGATCCTTCATAAGGAATAATTAAGTAAGACGAGATCTGGAAGATACACAATGTTTTTATGTTGTATCATAAATTTGTCAATCTTATTTATTTTAGCAGAAGTATCTTGGGCTACATGACGGGACTCATCTTCTTAGAAGTTGTTGGTTTATATCAGCCGATACAAAGTATTCATTCTAATTTATTAAATTTTATGTATTGTTAAATATTCGATCAACATTTCAAGAACAAAAAAGTATGAAATAGAAATGGTATTGAGATATAAAAAATTCATGTCTACTCTTCTTCCATGATTGATGTATCAGAAGCATTCTTACTCTTTCGAAAATGTACTAACCCTTACGATAGTTGAACAAGTTGAAACATCACGCTTCCTCTTAGTTGAGCCAGCAGCACTAATCGCACACGATGCAAGACACGAACGAGTCTCGAACTCTTGTTGCAGCGTTATCGCGTGAGCGGTGCAGCTGCGGTAGTTTCTCCGCGTCGCCAATCGGTGAGTATAGTCTACGCGGCGCGGCGTCTCTTGCTCGCTCGGTGCGGCGGGGGGTGGTATCGGCAGTGGTAGAGACAGTGGCGCGCCGTCTGGGAAAGATCAGATGAACGCCAACGCATCCACGATTCTCCAAGCGAAACCTCCTCCTCCTCCTCAATTCTTCTCCAACCCTGTCTCACTCTCCAACACGACACTGCCATTTCACACATTCGTAAATAAGATAAGTGGGCGTAAACGAGTGGGCTCGGCTCCGCGGAAGAACAAGGATTTCGAGTTATGGTCTGCGCAATTTCATATCTTTGTCTCCTGAATAATACGCGAGGCAAGAGCGTCGAGGGAAGCAAGTGACGGAGGAATGGGGTAGGAGTGGCGGTGGAGGCCGCGGCAGCAGCTGCTGCGTCGGAAGAAGGCCACCCCACCGCCGCCTCGAGGAGGGGTGATTTACTGTGCCCTGATTACAATTTGATGATTGCCAGACTCTGCTCCCTGGCTCTCTCGCCGTCGCGCCCCGTTCTCCTTTTGAGATCCCACCGCTCGGAAGAGGGACCGCCTTCATTGCCACAGGAGACGCTGCCGTCCGCGGTGAATTCAACACAATAGTGGGTGTTGACGTCGACAGGTTAGACAGTCAAGACACATTGTCCCAATCTGTCAACGGAAATTTTGTTGTTGCCTGAATCATTCTTCCGGATAATAATAATTTCCGGGGCAAAATTTAATAATAGTAGCTCAACTTACATACATCCCTGAATAATGTTTCCAGTGTCACAGGAACATTTTTAATTGTGCGTTTCGGACAATAATGGGATATCACATTCACGTTTATGGATGTCTTGATTGTTAAGTGTTTTAATAATAATACAAACAATATTTTTAACAAATTATCCTAGAATTGGCTGCGTTGTAGAATTCTTTATTAATTAATGAGTTGTCTTCTCCGTGCCATTACTATTCCGAAAACTAAGTCATCAAATATTAAAAAATATATATTATACAGTTCAACTGGTTTACATTAATTGGCCTCCCATTTAATAATTGTCATTTTAAACATTGTTGTCCCCGTTTTTTTCTACCAAGTTAGAAACACTAGTAGCAAAATACTTGCATCTATTACTGAAAGCTACATACTTCTGTTATGTCTGGGGAACTTCTGACCCGTGAGTTTCATCATTAACCACTCTCATAGAAGAACACTTCCCAACACAAGTGGCTACTTACCTTCATGATCACTTCATCTTGTAATTACTTGCATCTGCGCTCGCAGTTTCTACTAGTAGTATCAACTAACACTCGCGGCATCTCGTTCATGATTACTCAGTTCTCGCCACGTTATACAACTTGTCACCCTTTCCATCTACCTCGTCCAAAAGAGTTTCCTTCTAACTTATGTCTTGATGGCATTACAAGCAGGACGTGGAAAGAGTCAAGTCGTTTGGATGGAGGAAAGCATGTTACACATGACGTAGTGATTATCCGCAATCTAAGGCAAAAGCTCCACATGGTGGATGAAGGATGTAACGAAAATAGCCCTAACGCGCTAGTAGAGCGTTATGGTGACAAGGATAAAGTAAAATTTTGATTAATGTGTCGCATAATACTAAATAATATGTCACAATAAAAATAAGAAAGTGAAAAATTCCCTTGTTTTAGTTAAAGGTTAGTATCTCATTGTTGAATTGAATAGAATATATTTTAAGATTACACATATATTCATAAGAGTATTTGTAGATATGAGTTTGGAGAAAATACTACTTAATGAAATACAGTATCAAAATAAGTAATTTTATTTTCTTGAGTATTGCAAAATTTTCTTGATGTATGGAATATTATATGAATCCTTTTATTGTTGATACTTTAATAAATATGGTAGTTATTTGCGTATTAGAACAATCATTTTTAATAGGAGTATACGCGAATAGTTTTTATACTCTGTGTTTCAGAATTATTAATAGTACATAACTAATTAAATGTATCACTTAATGTAATCGCTCAAATCATAAACGAAAGGGTCAATTGATATTATCGACAGCTCGTAAGATTGACTCATTAAAATTCATCATTAAAATCGTACTTAGGGAGTACTTAAACATTTTATATTTTTTCTTTATTTTTATTTAAATTATGATTATACATTTAGTTATTGTGTAACTGGTAGTAATATATTCGAATCCAAATAATATTGACAGTTGGCATATGAGCCAAATGAAATATAACATTTTGTAGTTATTGTGTGTAACTTGTGTGTAAGGTGATATTTTTAATCCCTTTCATGGTGCTCCAAGTTTCAAATAAATCACTTTTCAAAAAATTTAGTGAAATGGTTTTCGAATCAGTCCTCCTACGCATTCAAGAACCGTTGAGTTATGTTATTTTTGCATCTTTGTTATTTCTGTGAAGCCTTCTGATGTTGCAGGCCTTAATTCAGATACACTCATTTTATCTTATTTAGGGAAAGAGAAAACTATAGTTTCTCCTTGTTGATAGAAGTTGATTCGCGAAGAAAATTACAATTTTCGACGTGCTGGAATTTGAGGGCAGGAAAGAGGAACGAACCTTGAACCTTATGAATGCGTAAGAACGGTACGTCACATTCCTTTCTTCTCCGACATTTTACCTGTCATTCTCTCAAGAGATCCTTATGAGGAAGTCCTTGATATGTTCCCTCCACTTTTATCCAGCACAATGTTATCGAAGCCACATTATATATCTCTTTGTTTCTTTCACGCATTCCACATAATTTTGCTGTAAGTCTCTCTCCTCTCTTATATGTTCTCATATCTCCTACACCTTTACCAACACCACAATTTCCTTACAACTGTAAACCAAATGCGTACCTAGTCACAATTTTCCCATCTGGTGGAGCCGCCTCGTACGAAGACACATTGCGCAATTTTGGAACAACCCCATGAAATACGAATTCCCTTAGCAGCCACATTTAATCGTGCGCCAACCCAGCAAGACACTTTCTCATGGAGACAACCACTTCCATGGTGCTACTTTCTGCGCATCTGTGAGTCGGTAAGGGGCGGTGAGTGGCGAGAGTGAGGGTGTAATAAGGAGCGTTGATAGACGGAGTGTTGAGGAACGGCGGGGTTGAAGGGATGGGCGGGAACAGCGACGAAGCGGCCGATTCCAGAGAAAGGAGGAGAGGTATCTTGTTAGTGCAGCCATTACAGAAACTTAATTAAATATTTTCCGCGCTGTGATATCTCCAACTGTCTCCAAAGTATGCACCTCTTCTGCGTGCTACTGGGAGATGAGGTGAGGAAACAACCTGGTCCACACTCTACAGCACGGTATAGAATGACACGCGGGGATTCCATTTATTCTTTCATGTTGTTTAACTTAAGTAACGTCAGACCATGTGAGATTGTTGTACAAAATAGTGGCATCGAGTCTAAATTTAATACCACTAGATTTATATAAAACATACAAAGAGTTTTAAATTACAGTAGAACTCAATTTACTTGGATCAATTTTGACCGGACCCGGTCCGAATAATCAAATATGCGTATAATTGAACTTCTTAAAAAAGGGGCTATTTTTAAGGCCAAAAGACGAAGAAATATATCGACGAAAAAAATACCTATACATTTCTTAAGTGAAATAATAGATCTATAGTAATTGCAGTTAACTAAGTACAATATAAAGTACCTATAGTTTAATGTACAAAACATTTCCTACTCACAACTAATTTCCTTTACTTTTCAATTTTTTCAACACGCTATGCAAGTGAAAAAGTTTTTTGCTATTAAAATATCGACAGAGTAGACAGTTACGATTTTTTATTTAATTATATTTTAAAACGCCGTACAGTACTTTAGTTCAATAAAATCATCTTGTGCATTTTTTTTTTTTTTGTGAGGCTTTAGGGCTCGTCAACATCGAAGGTCATTAGAGCCCATGCATATTTTCAAATGAATTAATAATCATTGATTTTTTTAACAAAAACGTAATAAAGTTATAATAATACTCAATGGCACTTTTATTCGGTAACTTTTACTTATTTATAGGTATAAAAAACATTTAAAAACCTTTCGTGGGGCGTCTTGTGATGTATATTGATAATATGATTCTGATACAACACCCTCCTTTAAATTCCTTTTTATCAGCTTCTATTTATTATTAATAGTCTCTCGTTTGGATTTTTTAAATAAAAATTACAGAGAGGTTTGTACATGATGCAAAATTCTTGCATCCATGACAATCATGATGAACATTTTATCCAATCCTCTTTAGATATCGTAGAGTAATAATATAATTTTCTGTACACTCTATGCACCTATTCTCGTTTCTCCAGAAATATCTTCATTTGAATTACTTTCATAGTTTTGTTCAACATTGTTAGTTTTTGATGATGAAGGATGATTCAGGTTTGATGCTTTATCCTTTGCCTTTGTTACCTAATTTTCACATTTTCTTTGGTTTCTTTGATACTTCTTTAAATTTCTTATTTTCGTCCATCAGCTTCCTTATTTGTATATCATCATCCTATTTTCCTATTTTTATACATTTAATTGACTTATCCTATTTATGAATTTTATGTTATTAAAGTGGCATTTGTAATGGAGCATATTGTACTCGAATGAACAGAGAATTTTGAATATTTAAGTTCACAAACAGCCCAAGTAATGAGATCGCCACAATTACTGGGCGTTGACAGCAAACATTACAGTAAATAGTAAGTAATTTATAGTTCAATAAATATTTGCGAGCAAAATATGCAAACAAAAATTAGTGCATAATGCAGACGAATTTGTATAATATTCACCACAAATTGTTTCAAAGTAGTTGGGTAAGATTATAATATTATAAAAAAACTCGAAAAATCACGCATCTGTGTCAGCCATGTTGAAAGACGACTATCACGCACGGGTATGTGTCGCTGCTTGTCATCTAACGTTTCTCTGTGTGTAGGCGCAGTGAGGCGTAACGTTTTACCCTACATAATCAAATAGCATGTTAATAAATGTTTCTTCTATGAGAATCTTCCCTTTTTTGAATCTCTTTCTATCCCGCTGCGACACACCATTTCTTAGAATTTTTTTATTCGTTCTTAAAAGGGAATTGATAATTAAGGTCCAAGGCATCTTAAACACATCAGAGAACCACAAAATGCCAGCGACCCTCAGAGAGAAATTAAAGGGAACTTACTTTACATTCCTTTTTTTGGAATTTGTGTATTTTCTTGTAAGTTCTCGTATTCACCCTTAAACATTTATACAATTTAAAAGAGATTAAAAAAGACGTGGTTGTGATCTGAAGATCTTTTTGTTTAGGTTTCATCTGTTACAATTGTCCTTTCTATTTCCTTTTATTACATAAAAGATTTTTAATAAACTATTTAAAATTTCAATGTAATGTGTAGTTTCTGATGAAAGTGTTTATTTCTATAAACTAAACTTTATCGGTCTTATTATGAAGTTGAATATATATATATATATATATATATATATATATATATATATATANNNNTTTATAATCATTTCCCTGGGTGATTTAAGACAGAAACTTTTGCACATTTTCATAATCAGAAATTAAGATTCCATTGAAATCTTGTTTCAATAGTGTTCCGAACCCTTTAGTTCATATTTATGGTACGACATATCTCATATCATTACTACATTTGATGTCATTTTTGCGAAGTACTTACAAAACCATATTTTATCTAAATTTAATATATAGTTTTTTCCTATTTCACAACGTACTTCTACAGTCAATAAAAATTCTTTGAAACATACATTATTTGAAACAAATATTTTTTTCGAAAAGAAATTTATTTTTTATGGAATAATTTTTAACTATCCTTTTTTCGGTTTTATCAATTCTTTAATCAATTGATAGTTCCTTCCTCAATATTTTGCCATTCTATTCAGTCTAACATTATCTGATTATTCTACAGCAGATGTCTACCAAAAATTGAATATTCCGTTTCGGTTGATATATTTAACTTTGAATTTGTTGATACATTTATTGGGATAGAAAAGTGCGAACCAGTTTTTCATTTATTTTTATTTTTTGTCCATAAAAGGTCGTAAAATTTTAATTATTTATTCAATTTTACATTTACTTGTCCTTCTACCAAAAACGTCATACCGATTCACAGCGGGTTTTTTAAGCAATGTCCACAGTCTCAAAATTAAATCTTTTAACTTCTCAATTCCTTGAGCCACGGGTTTTTTCGGAAAGAATCTTTAAGAGTTATTTGTAGTTAAAAAGGAATCACAGTGCTCTGAACCTGCTTAATGCACTCTACATCAACCTCAAATGAAAGATCTTCTATAAATAATAAATATCCATCGTATAGAAACTGCTAGCCACCGCTTCGGAAGACTGCACATTGCAACGTACAGAGGACAAACCACAAAGTTCAGCATTTGCGGCTGCTACGATCCAAGCATCAAGCAGAAACTCAGCTAAATAAACAAACGACTCACGGGTTAGTCACTTTTAAATTTTATTTGAACTTAATTTAAAAGTCAAAGCCGATCCGAGCTCATTTTGAAAGCCATTACACATTAAACGGATTTGAAGAGAATTCTCTATGGTGGGTACCAAAAAGAGCACCACTACTGGGACCACTCGTATTTATCATTTATTTCCATTAGACCTGACATACAATGCGAGGGAAATAATAGATTTCCCGCGTCTCCTGACGTTGTTTTATGCAACCATTACACAATTAGCTCATTCTTTGGTGTTTTTATTTCTCAGTAGTGAATGTATTCAGTGTAATTCTATACTTTATGAATATATTAGGAATTTTGTATTCAGAATTCGTTATGTATGCAAGTAATATACGTCCCTCATTAGATATGTAATTCAAGAGTTTTCGGTTTCATGTAACTTAGTCCTCAAAACCACTTTTGAAGCAAAAATTCAGCAAAGGTATATCATGGTAAACTGATATTTTCAAAATATTGTTACGTGTTGCTTTAAATTGGTACTCTTCCCACATTTACGTTACCGTCTTTTTTTAACTCGGTGATTTTAATTAATCATTGCGTTTAGAATCAATACTAACCGAAGTTTAACAGCTGTGAATTCGGGTTAATTCATCAAAATAAGCATATGAATTATTCAAAATAATTTTTTTTTCAACGAGAAAGTAGTACTATATTGGATCCCTTTGAAAATATGCCTCGAAAAAAATACAAAAGCGTTATGAACAGATATGAATGTAATATTTAAAAAAAAGTTAAATACGATATTTAAATTTGAAACTTTTTGTAAAAATATAGGTTTTGTATTACTTTGCAGCCGATTATATACATCAGGTAGCAGAAACCGACACTACATCTTCATTAGATTTATCGCAATAAGTTCGTGATTTACTGACAAAAAAGGCGCCAAATTCTTCCAACGATGAATTCATGGCAAAGAAACGGTGACGAGCAACCCTGCCATGATGGATCAAGACCGTCTGGAATCCAATGTGTACGGAGAGGAGATACTTTCCAAAACCATGGAAAAAAGTAGAAGTAAAATTGTTTTTGAAAATTATCCGAAGTGGAATAGACCAATTGCCCTAGAACACAATTTGGATGAAGTTCTGGGTAATTGGTTACATGGATGAGTACATGGAATACGCATGATTGATGAGTGACCATCAATATGGATTCTTGACTTGGAGAAGTACGATAATGTGTAAAGATTAATTCAATATATAAGTGGAAGATAAAAGAAATATTGTTTGTCATTATATATTGATATAGAAACCACTACTGGGTTTTAACCACTCAGATTCTCCTCCTGGCAACGTTTAGGAAAAACCAAGTGCCCAAATACTTACATATCATAATAGTTTCACATTTAACAGATAGAAATATGGTGCTGTAAATAGGTGACAAGAAGTCATAAGAACAGCGACAGTACGATGCCCACAGGTTCATCTTCAGGTTACTTGTACTGGAACCTTGTGGTGGATAACCCATTGGAGTTTCTGAAAAATGAGGGGATAAGTTCACTGTGTATGCTGATGATCTAACACGATCCGGTAGAAACGAGGCAGAAAAGTCAGCACAAGCAATATAGTTAAAACAAGAGAAAAAGGCAGAACGGACACATTTACGTATTTCAGCTAAAAAGACGAACGCGATATGGTTAGGACATACAGTAGAGCATAGGAGAAATTCAATTTTAAAAATATATAAAGAGAAAAGGTAAAGATGGTACGGTATATAAGGTACCTAGGGATCATGATAGATAAAAATTGCTTTTTACGCAGCGTACATAATATACAATGGAAAAAAAAGAATGGTGTAGTTCAAACTTCTAAAAGTGGGATTGAATCGCTAAAATATAGGCAACAGGGCAGCGGTGCAGCTATATAAAGGAGTAATAAGGCAAATTATGACATGGATGCCCATTGTGAGGCCATCGGGTAGTGAATGGTCATTTGGAGAAGAAATATCCAGCGTTGCGGAGGTTGTGACACCTACGTAAGGGAGGGGGAATACCATACACTGCCATCGGACGATGTAAATGTACTGCATGGGGTGCTACGTTTCGATCTGTAACTACAGTAGATAAAATTCACAAGATTGTTGAAGATCAGTGGAGAAGTAGAAGTAGATAGGGAAAAACTGCGAAAAGAAGATAGGGGATGAAGAAAGAAACTAGTAAATGCATTGATGCAAGGCTGACAAGTAATATGGGTTATCTCAATGAAACATAAGTAGAATTTGCTTAAAAACAGAAAATGGTTTACAGATATTTCTTGAAATTTATAAGTGGCAGAAATTTTGTGAAATATTTAAAGAAGGGGACGTTGCGAGGAGTGGCTGTATTTGTGGTGAACTGGAAGAGGATATATCTCATGTCCTTGTCCTATCTACGCGAATGAGAGAGCGAGGTATATTCATTTCATAAAGAAAGAAGGTATGACGGGGATGAAAAATATGAAGCAATTGATAGCAACGAAAAACAAAGATATGAAAATTTCAAGGAGTGTGTTACTTTTTTTCCGTTTATTTATTTATGTAGTAATGTTTACATCATAAGAGACATTACATGACCGTCGTCTCGTAAATCCTGTGTTTTTCTGCCACCTAATGTCATTGAGGTTACTCAATAGTCCCGTGTAGGTACTCCACTACATTTTCAGTGCTTCTTTTATGTCATATATCCCATCTATAAAGGAGCGAAATATATAGTATTTTTTAAAATTATCTATCATAGAATGTGATATATCCGTTTTTAACTTACTTCTCTTTATCTCCCTGAGATACCTTGCCCTTTCTTCACCATAACATTCACATTCCTATAATAACATGCTCGACCGTTTCGGGAGCACTGCCGCACCCACATGTCTCATCAGATACCTTTCCGAAACGTTTTAAATAATTTTGAGAATTTCTGCGATTCTGTTACTTGGTTGAAACCACTTTCTTCGCTGAATTGAAAACAGTACATTTTGTATGAACTTGAACGTCGTTCTCCCTTTCTCGAACCTCTCCCATTGAATTTGCCATGCCTCTAGTAATATCTTGGTTAGCTTTTATCTCCAGTCTTTATCTATTTTAAGGGGAGGCTCCTTAAATTTGAATTTCCCACGGTTTCTTTTTTTAATGTCAAAATTTGACCACATAATTTATTGAAGGTAACAATTCCCTCAAATTTATTTTGCACTATGTATAATATATTTTTTGTAAAACAAATTTGTGGTATTTTGCAATATCCGTTAAAAATGCCCCTTGTGTCACAAAAATTGCAGGTCACTTTCATTTTATAACCCTATCTTATTGATACCTATAAAAAGAAAAATCACTTGTTAATTTTAATATCAGGGTGGGTTTAAAAAAAAGAAATTACTTAAGTGTTTGACTAACAATAATGAAGAATTTTTTGGCTACTTAAACGTTTACTTTACCGCATATAATATAATAACAAAACAAATGCCATATCCAAAGAACTTGGAAAACTATAATCTAACCTAAAACATCCTTACCTACTAATAATTTACACTTACAGTGAAAGGAACGGAATAAAAACTGAAGGAAAACTGAAAAAAGTGAAATAAAAATAAGGGCCACTAAATATAACTGAGAATACGCAAAAGAAAAACATACAAGAACATTATTGTGCGTAACCTAACACAAGTACGCTGCGTACAGGAACGAGCTCACTGTGGCAATAAAATAGGTTTCCCACACTGATTACAAGCACTCAAATGTTCTTTAGGGACTCTAAAAAACATTCCTTCAAAAACGCCGTGAAATTGAAATATTATTCCATAACTATTTAGGAAAGAAAATATAGTGTGAAAAAGGGGGCGTGGCACAGCGCGCATGGTCATTTAAACCATCTGTTGGGGCATTTAAACACTCCGGGACATAAATCTTCGATGTGTAATTGTATTTATAGTGATGAAAAGGAAAAATAGAATTTTTCAACATATTTCATCAATAGTCACAGGTGCCTCCCCCTGTTTCTCCATCTAACAGCAATTCTTTGTTTCCCCACATTGCTATTCTTAACACCTACTTTTGTATGCTCAAGTCGACCGGCATCACTCCCAACAGTACATTTAAGGCATCATTTGCTGTACAAGAGACCCCGCTCCATCGTAAAAGACATAATCGCTGGACCCTTTCCAATCGATTACGCAAATGAACTTTACACATTATCTTTGCCCAAGTCTCACATTACAATGGGTACAATTACACTTTTCTACAACTGTATCAAATGACGTTTTCCCACATTAAATTTTGTTTATCCAATCCTTAACAGTTGATAGCATGGTTTTTTTTCTAGATATTTCACATGTGCATGATATTTTAATTCTGAATCTAACATCAACCTCAGATACATATATTCCATCTTAATTTTTATCCTTATTCCATTTATTTGCAAAATTCCCTCTTTTGCAGAAGGATTATGGATACTACGTATGTGACGTGATCAAAGAATAACATGAAAAATAAGGGATGAAACAGAGAGGATAGAATGACAGATTCGCCGCGGCGGCGACGGGAGCAGCAGGTTAATGAAGTAGCGCTGGGAGGTAAATGATAAAACAAGTGAAAGAATGGGTCCAGACAGGGCAGTCAAATTCGCTTTTGACCGAAATAAAATGAAAAAATAAGTGTGTGGATTTCAACCCCTGAATGTTCAAAAATGACGCTTTTTTATCATCACCCATTTTATAGAACGATTAATTAAAGATATTCAGAAAATGCGTCAAGAGCTCGTAAATATGCACATATTTAACTCTCATGTCTATCATAATTTTTTGAAACTTGTACATATTTACGATGAGTTCCTAATCCTCACAGGAACCAAACGTAAATTCTTTCCAAGAGGTGCGACAAGTTATTAAGCGAAAATGACAAGTATGTCAATGTTTGGACATTACATAAAAGCATTCCATGGTTCTTTTAATTGGTTCAAAAAACACATCATTTCTCTTCTCGCTTCTGCATGGCATTGAAATGCATGGGTGAAGTGTAGATTGCAATAACAGAGTATTGAATGGTATTACAAACTATCTTTATAGAAATCAGTCGGATGTGAAACATACTGTAAGAAGGATTTAAAGTTTACAATATTGAGAATTATTTTGGTAATGAAATGAAATGTCTGACGAAATATGGATTATTCCGGCCCCCGAAGTGTGATGCTCCAGGCAGCTAGTTGCAATGCCTGTATGTGCCTAGAACAAGCTACGCTGGGCCCTCCGTAATTTTTTTGACTGGGGACTTGAGTTTTAGGTAACACTGTTTACATTCGCTCTTGTCTGAAGATTGTCATTTAATGACTCAATGTTTTCAAAGAATGCACATTCATTATCTTAATTTGTCAAATAACTTCTCCAAAAATACTTCCAGTGTATAAAAAGTTATGGTAACATACTTTGTCATATATATGTATTTCAATACTATATTGATTTTAATATTATTCCTAATCAAATAATTTTAGGTCAACTCTTATTAGTTGACCACATTAATAAGAGTACATTTATAAATACTATCACACTACATTGACATCGTGTTTTCTTGAACAACACAGCTTGTAAAAATTACTTTAATTACACTTTATACCTAGGTGTGTTTGTTTTGGCAATTATAAATCACTAGCAATTTACTGGCGTGAATTCAGTAATATATCTCCAATTTTATTTTTTCTCATGTCCTCATTAGTAGCAACTAAATGTTGTCCATTAATGTTGGTTTGATATCACTGATGAGTGCACTCAATCCCTTGTTTCACTGATGTAATAAAAAGTATTTAAAAACCACTAATTTCCTATTTCACATTCTTAAAGAATGTTTTTGATAATTTTTCATGCTTCTCCCAATTTTCACATCTAGGGGTGTCGTGCACCTCATGTGATCTGAAGGGTGCATAATATCATTGGAAATACGACTATTCATCTCAGTATACACAATAACCATGAACCTAACCCTAATATCGGTCATTTTACATTATTTTTATGTCTCACCCATTCCGCCCCTAGCTCTAAAAATATAAGGCTCCTACACTATCTCATCTTGAACATAGCAGCATTGGTAGTTGAATATCTCGTCAGTCCTAAAACTATGTACCTGATACATTTTTATTTATTTTATATTCCCGTATTAGCTTTTAATTATTTTCATTCATAAACGCATTTCCACCCAAGGGGAGCTAGAGTTGTATTTGCTTCATGAGAACTTAGATCAAACTTTCACGATATCGGTATTTCACTATCAACTCAGCAACGCAGAAAATTATGGTCTCTTCTCTGCGGTTGCTGGAGTTTATACGGGTTGATTGTGAACTTTCATGTCTCCGAGAATGTTACTACTAATTCGGAAATGTTACTACCCGTCAGGACTGAATTTTCGTAAAATCCTTTCTTAGCGGATGTCTACACCGTAAAAGGAACCTATCTGTTAAATTTCAAGTTTGTAGGCTTCTTAGTTTGTGTGATTTCGTGATTAGTCAGTCGATCACTCAATGAGTGTTATTTCGCTCCAGAACAAGATACGGTAATACTTGGTCGTCGATTTAAAGTTTTTACTGCCCGCTTATAACTTACGTGACGATTCTGAAAATTTTTAATAAACGTAAAAACTATTTTAAAATAGTTTTTAGCTATTAAAATGCATTTGACCAGAAATAATTGGAAAAATTAATTTTTTACAATAGGGAAAAAAGAAAACGAAAATGCCATACTCCACAACGATACATTCAAAAAACCAATTAATTTTTCGTCAAGATGTGACGTTTCAACAAAACAGCGCGTCAGTGGATAGGCTTCCTTGAAGGCAGTAGAGTTGGACGTGCCCACAGACTAACTCCATACTAGACACTTGATTGGAGAACGGTGACCAGAGTTTACAAAAATCAGTTAAGTGGAAACCGCTCCTGTAGATACCTCTGGATACACGGTTTTAATTCCCGTGAAGACTCGTTAGCAGCGACACTCGCGGCAAAAGTGTAAAACTATGAATCACTATTGACTGTGGCTTCCACAGACGACCCCCAGGGGACTTACATCTAGCAAGTACGTGTTTGGAAAACACGGGGCCACGAGCTTAGTCTGGCATTACTTCCACTTACTTGTGCGAGGCTCTTTCCTGACCTTCCATGGTCACCTCTTGTTCTTTTCGATCCCTACGCTATTAGGGCCAGGGGATCTTTAATTTTCCTCATTTTTGCCCCCCCCCTCATTTTTTGACTCCCCCTAATTTTTTGCCTCAATGTTTTGATGTATGTTTTGAGATATGTTTTGGTATGTTGTAATCCAGGAGGGTTTTCGTGGGTATGGTTGAATCCCGCGGTGTTGCAAGAGGCAATTCAAGAAAAAAGAATGTCATTCATTGTCAAACCGACTAAAACAGGCATACTTGTTCGAATACTTGTGGCTATTTATTTGTTCGAATTTTTCAATAGACATTTTACCTTCTCCAGCAAAAGTGTAATTGGCTGAGAACACTAAAGCACTGTTATTATTGTTCTGTCACAAGGTGGATTCGAATCCTAGTGTGAACTGATTTTTGAAAATGGTTTACGCCACAATTCAGCTCGTAATATCTGTTTGGGAGCTGTAATGAACGAAACCTTAATTCATGCACTCACATTGCTTAGGAAAATCTTAAAACATACGTTGAGCAATTGTCAAATCGGCAACGTAGCATTACAACATATGGCAACATGGCAGGCCAAAGTTCATCTTAGCAAAGTTGCCGACGAGACGACAAAGTTTCTATAAAATAATTTTTATTCATGCTCTCTTTAAGTTTCGATATTTTAGTTTCTTCATGAGTAAATGAAAGTGTTCAATGATATATTTTGTAAGGAATTTAGAAACGTTCTTCAAAATTTCAATAAACATGTGCAAAAAATTTTTATATTGAATTTAAAAGCAAATAATTTATATTTAAAAAAAACAATGATACTAATTTTTATATTGAATTTAAAAGCAAATAATTTATATTTAAAGACAACAATGATACTAAAAGAAATTCCCGAGTTCGTAATTATACCCCAAGTATTAAAACTTTATTTTAATAAAAATATTGAGTAGGAAACGGGTTCAATATATATACAAACCATATTTTCAATAAATATTTATTCATATAGCATCTAGATTTACAACATTATACATTTGGAGAACAATATTTACTAAAGAAAAAGGTATATGCTCTATTAATTATGCAATTTTATTATAAACAATCAATTACTTTATTTTTTGTTAAACAGTCTATTGCAATTTAATCGTGCGTGGTCAATGTTGTGATGCTAGTTTAGAATCATCTTCAGGGTCCCTGTATTCTTATTTTGTATTTTTTCTAATTACACTACATTATTGTAGATAAATTTATTTTTTCTACAAACATTAAAAAGGAAAAAAGAAAACCCTAGATGTTGTGAAGGTTTAGCCTTTCAGAGTCATAATGCATTTTATACTAACATAAAACTAAAATGTATTCCTCTCCGCGAGTTTCATTAGAAATCTCTTCGTTGTTCCTGCTCTATCATTTGACAATCAAATATAAAAGTTTCTTCTATTTGTTAAACGAAATTACGTGTCATTGGCGCCTTCGTCGTTTGTCCGAGAGGAAAATTTCAGCGATCTAAATTTCTAATTTTACAGCCAGTAAAAAGTGGAACACCATTAAAATATTATGCATAAGTAACATAAATATTACAATGAAAAAACATATTTCGTATAATATCCCATATTTGTTGAACGATTTCTGAAAATATGAAATTCCCTGTTGAATTGACGGCAAAATGTTACGTTAATTGGAGAAGATTTCTAGATTTAAAATAACAAGTCCTTAGAATATGACACTGAATCAGGAATACGGGGAAATACAAGTTTCAATAACTTAATACATAAAAATAAATACGACCTTGTTAACTGCCTCGCTCGATTTAAATTTACTGTAAATATACTGAATATCTTACTAATACGTTTATCTTCACAAATGTAACATCCATGTTACTTCGTAAAAAATTATATACCCGCAAAAAATGTTTCTAAATGACAATGTTCGTTCCCTGCTATGAAAATCAATAAATAATATCGATACTAACATTATAAATGAGGAGTGAGTTAAGTATGTAGAATATATAAAGTATTTCAATTGTAAAAAAAATCGTCAACGAGGTTTTCATATTATTGATCTCTGATTATTTTTTTAGGTTGCACGATTACTACCAAATTGTTATATCGTGGATAAATATGTCACTAGAAGATGTAATTTATTTGTTCCTTAAGTAGTTTTATATTATTTATAACTCGAGAATTAAACTTTTGTGTTATTAGTTCATATTTGAGACAAACGTTTTCTATATTTATTTAATTCCTTTTCACATATATGAAAAACTTAAGAGAATCGCAAATTATGTGAAATTACTTTCGACAATACACATCACTTGTAGGCAATGAGATTTGATTTCTTTACTTCACTGTATAAATATAAGAAATTAAAGGAATATTTGTAAGTAATTTGTGATTCGAATTATACCAATTCCATACGATATCTTGCAACTATATTCAAATTCTGTTAAAAACTATATGTTATCACAGTATTACGCAAACGTGTTTTACCAAAACTCTAATATCTTTTACATTGCCTATGAAGACCTTGCGAGACAACGAATCTCGTGATGTCGTTTAAATATAGAGAATGGTAAAGTTTATTGAAGTCAAGAATATACAGAATATTTTAGTTATAGAAGTCCAAAATGTGCATAATAAAAAAATACAAAATATTTCTTTAATAGCGCTGGAATGAAACATTTTATTTCGTTACGATTTACCCGCCGCACGATGTCTTCCAAATATGAGCACCGTTTCAAATAGACCTACGATTGGTCGAACGAAACTTCCCCTACCGAAGGGAAAGCAAGAAGAGAGATCCGTTGCAAACCTAACAGATCCAAAATGGTCAGAGCGTGAGACTTAGAAAAATAAATGGGTCCTTTTATGTTATCAGTAGAGTACTACTTAAAGAGGAAGTTAATTTCGTTCGTTTTTTTTTTAAATCGCTATTTTTGTGTGTGTTAATTTCTTTCGGATCAGTTCCCCGATAATTTTGGATACTTTTCGAACATTGCAATTTGAAATGTGGTAGTCAGTGACTAATAATTGGTACATTTCATTTTTACAATCCAAAATTAGTGGAGTAGTACTAAGTATATATTTGAATTTGGTAGAAGTTTATTAAATTTCGAATTCTATAGTCAATTAACATTGTAGTTAGTAGTTAACATTGCTGTATTTTCAGCGGTATTTAAAAGTATTGTCATCTAATATATTGTTGTCGTGTATGTGTTCCTCGTGTGCATCAAAGTCAATATAAACCAATGTTTTTAATGTATTTGAAACTATTCTCTTATAATAATCGCATGAATACGTGTATCTACATTCGTAATGATATTTTATCTTCTTCACTGACTGGCTACGAGAACTTCTATGTAGATAGTGTGTTCGAATTTTCTGCAGTTAATCTGACCGACACCGGTATTGTTGTTTTGTGTATTAATAGACCTCCTCAATCAGATCTTGACATATTTTATCGGAAGTTCGAAATTGTATTAAAACATATCACACATAAATCTATTAAATCTATCGGTATATGTAGTGATTCCAACATCGATTTCCTGAGTACATTAGACTCTGCACATACACCAATTAATCGATTCAAGAATCTTATCGACTCCTTCAACATTATTACTACGTTAAACGACCCCACTCGCCTCTCCGGTTCATCTCAAACATTGCTAGATAAAAATTATCGTCAACAATGAAATCTCGTATTTCTCTGAAGTGTTTATCGCCAGCGAACACCTAGCTCAAATACTCACTAAAACCACATAAATTCCTTTACAAGTTTTCAAGAGAGTTAAATGACACAAATCAATCCATATTTATAAATTATTTGCGTGAAGAAACATGGAAAGATGTTTACAATTGCCAAAACACCGACGACAAATTCAATGTATTTATCTCAATATTCCTAAAACATTANGAGCTTTCCCATAAAACGCAAGTTAATTAATACAAAGTAATACAATAGATGGATCACCCAAAGGATAAGAATTTCTTCAAAAAACAAACGCCGTTTATATTATCTTTCAAAACGCTATAACCAACCACCCGAATTCCATAATTATTTTCGTAAATATAAGACTATTCTCCGAAAAGTAGTCTATGCAGCTAAAGTTATGGAAAACGACAGGCATATACTAAAATCGAACAACCGGATGAAAGCCATGTGGAATATTGTTAACAATTACACGTCAACTGCTGAAAATCGCGAAGAAAATGTTTCTTTATTAAAGGATGGCAAAATCGTATCAAATCCTCAGGACATCGCAAGTTTGTTTAATTCTTACTTCTCAGAAATTGGTAAAATAACGAACTCAATATATCCAAATCAATGTCCTCCAATTATATCCACCCACATACCCAATTCTATGTCCACTTCCGAAACTAACGCCAGTGAAGTCATGGGAATCATCAGTTCATTAAAAAACAAATTTTCAACAGGCATAGATGATATACCCGAGTTTATGGTTAAATTTTCGTCTCATGCTATATTAAATCCACTCATAAATATTTTTAATAGTTCTTTATCGGAAGGGGTGTTACCTAACATATTTAAGAAAGCTAAAGTGAAACCTTCACACAAGAAAGGAAACAAACTTAATATTGGAAATTATCGACCAATATCTCTATTACACC
Source organism: Laupala kohalensis (assembly GCA_002313205.1). Classification (NCBI taxonomy): domain Eukaryota; kingdom Metazoa; phylum Arthropoda; class Insecta; order Orthoptera; family Trigonidiidae; genus Laupala; species Laupala kohalensis. Next base: position 893,729 of record NNCF01129502.1, read on the forward strand.
CTTTCTCAAAAATCCTAGAAAAATTGTTCTATAAGCGTCTTCTAGATTTTTTATCAAAAAATAACACTCTCTCACGATCAACACGGTTTAGGAAATCCTTTTCCACTACAAGCGCCATATTTTCTTTCTTAAACGATGTTACCACATCTCTTGACCGTGGAGAAAATCCTCAGGGTTTTTTTCTTGACTTATCCAAAGCATTCGATGTCATCGATCTCGGAATTCTCCTTTCCAAATTGCATTCTTTAGGCATTCGTGGACTTCCACATCAATGGCTAACTTCTTATATCTATTTAAAAGATAGATACCAACATGTCGAAATATCCTATACTAAAAATAAAATACTTCAGAGTTGCCTTCCAGAAACAAAGTCACGTACTTGCGAAGTGTCCCAAAGTTGAATTCTCGGCCCTATACTCTTTTTATTGTATGTGAACGACATGTCATCATTCACATCAGATTACAAAATGGTTATTTTTACTGATGACATTAATTTACAATGTAAACACTTCAACGTTCAAAACGTTTTGGCTAATCTTTCAGCTTGGTTCCATGCAAATCGTCTCATTGTAAACACTGACAAAACAGTGACTATGTCATATCACAATAGTATCACAAAATCTTTACCCCAGGTTTCTCTTTCGTTAATCGGAACACAATTAAAAACTGTTACGAAGACAAGATTCTTATGTTTCCTTAAACAAGACAACCTCAAATGGAATTGTCACGTTGACAATCTTAATTCCCAATTAAGCAAATTGTGTTACGCATTCCAAATCTTAGTTAAAGTAGTTAATTCACGTATTTCCCGTTGCGTATATTTTGTAAACATTTACTCTCATTTGCGTTACGGCATTACCTTCTGGAGCAATTCCGGAGAGCATTCAAACTTTCAGAATTCAGAAGAGGATAGTTTGAATAATATGTAAATTTCGCCCCCGAAACTTTTGGAACTTTTATTCAAGGAATTAAATATCTTAACACTTCCCTGCATTTGTAGGAACACATTCCTACATATACATAGAAATACATACCTCAATATGTATGATGAACTCCCTCAATAAATCGACACACGAAAGTTACATGATCGCCATGTTGTTTATACCAGTCACTATGACGATCGTCAAACATTCAAGACATCATCAGCATAAGACGCCAGGGACTCTCTACGATTGTAAATAGTGGAAGACTCCTTGATACACACGCGTACCCTGTGCAACGAGAACGCCCCTCGTTTATCTCTCAATAGACGAGCATCGCTCTAGTGTTACGTCGTCACGCTCGTCGCTTGTTATTGTTTTGCTTATAGCGGCAGGCAACGAAGAGCTCATTCTGCTGACAATTCTCTTCGAGGTTACATCGCCGCCTGATAACCTCAAAACGAGAACCACAGCTCATTGCGCTGAAAATCCTTGAGGAGTTCACATCGCCAGCCGATAACCTCTACAAGAAACCCAGCTCCACTGGAAAAGTTCCATCTCCAAAATCTAGGACTGAATTATTTTCCGAGCTCAGGAATTATTCTAAGTTGGAATTTGTGACAGAACGATTTCACACATCAAGTACTGGAAAAATTCTATCTCCAAAATCTGTGACTGAATAATTTCAACCACCAAGACATCGGAAAAGCATCATCAAGAAACGCCACCTCGCGGCCAACCCTAGAACCCGCTCCGGGACACGAAGATACGGCCCAGCATCCTGTGAGAACGAAGATAACTCCGACCACAGGCGCCGTCACGCACCCGAATATTGCACTTCGTCGACTAGCTACAACTGGACATCACCATCTAGCGACGAAGAAGGAAACTCCTTACCTTCCACCACCGACTTACCTGGAGTCGTGAGTTAAACGAACAACTGAACTTTCAACGCCTGTCGTTCGTCGTCTGGTGTTATTCTTTGTTTACATTACGACGACTTGTTTGCATAATAAACCTTGTTCTATTCAAACCTCTGAGTATTTATTTTGGAGAGGAAGAGATCTTATTGCGAAGCAAGCCTACGTTCTGAGGCTTGCGAAGCAATAAAAAAATCTTCCCCGACACATTTATATTTATGAAACGGTCGTGTTTGTTTAGACCGAATTACAGAAGTGCCACCCTTGCTTCATACGAAACTGTCTCATTCACGAACACAATACTCGCAATAGTAATAATATTCATCGCCCTAGAGTGTCAACCAAGTTTCCAAAAAGGATTATATCATTCGGGAATCGTTCTATATAATTCCCTGCCGAAGAATATAAGACATATTATGAAATTGAATCTCTTCAAATCCGCGGTTAAAAACTACCTCATGCACCAGTGCTTCTACAATGTAAAATAATTTATTGATTTAAATAAAAGTTAATTCCGTCTTGTACTTTATCACGCCATTACTGTAGTACTTTTTAAATAATTTATAACAATTTCAAAAACTATTTTCTTGCATGATTGTGTTGTCTTATGGCTCATATTATTATTTTATATGTACTGAACTTTGGCACGGTTGTGTACATTAATATTGGTTTTGCTCCGGTTTTTTTTCGGATAGAGACGGATTTCTTATACAGGTTCTCTAGGCTTTGTCTAGGAACGTGTTTATTGTAATAATAAATCTTGAATCTAGTGTTGTTTCAATTCTTATGGTTTTTAAACACTATACTCAGAATAATCTATAGTTCGATAATAATTTGTACATCTAAAATAAGTTTTTTGTGTTAAATTACAAACATATTGACATTCTATTAGTATTATAGCTCGCAGGTCATATTTAAAATCATATTTAATTTTGTCATATTTAAAATCATATTTAATTTTGTCATATTTAAAATCATATTTAATTTTGTCATATTTAAAATCATATTTAATTTTGTCATATTTAAAATCATATTTAATTTTGTCATATTTAAAATCATATTTAATTTTGTCATATTTAAAATCATATTTAATTTTGTCATATTTAAAATCATATTTAATTTTGTCATATTTAAAATCATATTTAATTTTGTCATATTTAAAATCATATTTAATTTTGTCATATTTAAAATCATATTTAATTTTGTCATATTTAAAATCATATTTAATTTTGTCATATTTAAAATCATATTTAATTTTGTCATATTTAAAATCATATTTAATTTTGTCATATTTAAAATCATATTTAATTTTGTCATATTTAAAATCATATTTAATTTTGTCATATTTAAAATCATATTTAATTTTGTCATATTTAAAATCATATTTAATTTTGTCATATTTAAAATCATATTTAATTTTGTCATATTTAAAATCATATTTAATTTTGTCATATTTAAAATCATATTTAATTTTGTCATATTTAAAATCAAAATATTTATATTTTAATTTTGAGTCTTGTTTGTGATGAAGACGAAATTGTTCAAGCTTCATTTTATTTACTTTACACAATAAAAGTTGATATGAATTAATTATAAATAAATTCGAATAATATAAAATTGTAGGAGGTTAAGGAGTGAGGAGAATTGATTGGTATGAGCGGTGATGGTAGGGAAGGAGATGGAGTAATATTGTAGCGCTACCTAGCGGTTGTATTTTGAACCACTTGTTTAAATATGTGGCAGCGTCACAGACGAGGCAGCCGTCTCAGTAGAGGCGGAAACTCTTTCCATTGATACCAACATTGAATGTGCAGTCTGGATTTAGTCTGTGGACGCGCCAGAGGATAGTCATTTGTTAAGTTATGTTTTTTTTAAGATATCCAGATATTTCTGCCATCATTGGAAAAGGCGGGGATAAATTATAACATTCATCGTCTATGGCCAAGTGGGACTCGAACCCGGGATTTTGCTTCTGTGTGGTTCTGCTGTACCACCTGTCTCGGCTCCCGAAACCCACACAACAGTATCACCTGGCCTGTTCCGGTGTATGAACCTGCTCCGGTTCGAGTCCCAGTCCGTCGCAAATTCCACTTGGCCATGGATGATGCAAACTTCCTTCCCCGAGAAGGTACTCGGAAGTTTTGAGTTAAGAACAAAATTCATTTTTATGAACTTCTATCTGCTGATGATAACAGGAGGCAGCTGTTGAAACGTCGTGAGCGTTAATAACAATTTAGTCTACTTACATGGTCGTTCAAAACATTTAAATAGAAAATTGTTCATACATCTTACAATGCTGTAATGAGCGATACTTTATTTGCTTGATTTGTTCCATTCCCTTATTTTTAAAAGGAAGCAAGATTTTTGGGACATTTACGTATCAATGATTGTATGGGTCTATGTTATATTTTCAGGGTTGCACGAATATTTCGAGTGATAACATTTTTACCTTTAACAATATTCCCTCCGATTTTTGTGAAAATTCTGTGCAATAAAACTTACCAATTTTGTAAGCCCCCATCTTGGCAATGTGAAGTAGATTTTCGTACTCATTGGACAGTCATCTCTCACACTGTGGCGGAATGAAATTTTCGTCTACTGTATTTTTTCTCTTGTTGTAAGTAATAATTGTCGCCAATATAGTGGAACTGTACCTGTGGGTTATAATATACATGATTGCAACGGAGAAGCAATATGGAATATTTTAAGAAATACATAGACGATAAAAGGAAATAAAAGGAGGTCTGAAAGGCTTGAAATATAATTACGCCCAACTATCCATGCTTGAGGACACGTACCGTTCAGAATAAGAAGAGAAACAGGAAAAGTTGCAGAATGTCTGAATGTGGGGACGCGTCAACAGAAAAACTAATGAAAGAATTACGCAATGGTATTTATTAATTTTTTTAGTATTCACCTTCTGAATTACTTATATATATTTACCACGACAAAATTGTATTCACTAAATCAATCGAATTAGGGAACTCAATTGTGATTTTTGTCAAGTCGTCACGGTGCGAGTATATAAAAATAATGTGGGTTGTAAGAAATAGTGGAGGTTACCGAAGTATTGTACGACTTCATGAAGTTTACCTTCTCACCTCCTCGCGCAGCAGTCGCTGTTAATTCAACATGATGGAAGGAGGCTAAAAAAATATTTGTACTCAAATTTATCGTTAGACTATTCTCAACGAAATACTTATAAAAATATTTTTTAAATATAAATTATATTTATTAACCCAAATAGTATTTTCATAAGAAACGAAACATCTTATGTTTAGAATTGAAGATAGATTTATAATCTTCAATTGATTCTATAATTTGTATAATTAGAGAAAGTATTATTACATCTATATTTCTTACTTGGTATGTTCATTCAGTTTACTATTACATCTTTTAGTTATTTTCTCCATAGTCCGAGGTAGTATATAACGACTGCCTTGTTGGAAACGGACTGCTGGTTTCAGAAGAGGTGGGGAGCCAATAGAGACGTACACACATAGATATTATTTTTTTTACTTGGCAACTCATCAGTCAACCACATAATTAATAAATACAATTTGCAATTGAAGTATGTAGTGTGAGTAAACAGCTATTTTGATGGTGTTGCATGGCTTGTATACTTTGTTGTGCTCTGTGTACTTTTTTTACCTATAGTTTTTATTTTAACATAAACCAATTAATGAAGTTGCGCACAAATAAAAAAAAACATTCATGCTTTTTTTTGTTATTTGGATATTTAGAATCATTCTGATTCTTTTTTAATGAGTTTGCATCCTTTGCTATCTTCGATGTATGTTATGTTTTTACTGTTATTTGAAGTCCTGAAGATATTACAGTCATATTACAACTTGGTACGATCAATCTTACGTTCTGATCTAATCCCAAGAATTTTAGTACTATTTTAGTAGAGGTCAAGAACTTAAACTTTCAATCTTAAAATACGACATTCGTTTCACATTCTTCCCTGTGCTTGTATAATTATTTCCCTAAAGTGTTCAACTCATAAATTTTAATAGCTAATATATTTGTAAAATGCTTCTAAAGTAGTTCAAACTTTCCTGAACAAAGAGAGAACCGAGTTGAAGTTTCCACATTACGCATCAAATCGATACCTAAAATACCTTACGTCTAGATGAAATACGAGGCGCGAGCTCTGTAGTAACGGACAGTTTAATATCGATGGCTTTAGTGTCTCCTCGAGGGGTAATTTCTTGTCAGTTGAAACATCGTCTTGCATTCCTGACAGTTAATTGTTCGAGTAGAAACAACATTTAAATGAATGTTTGCAACCATCAAATCAGAATCTAAGCAGCTTCCTGAATAACCGTACCTCTTTAATCTCCTTGTTAGATTTCATTACTTCACCAAATGGCATCCAACTAGTAAGTAATTAAAACTAGGAATCTTCCGGCGATCCTTCTTCGGGAATCTGCCACTTCCCACTCCACTCCTTGCGTTCATTCCCCCACCCCCCACCCCTTCTCCTCAAACCCATCCCATTCCGTTTCCGTTCCAGCAGACGCCCCGTAATCAGCCACCTCGGTCCTCCATTGTCAGGGACTTTCCGTGTAAACTTCGCACTGCCGCCGCACAGCGCGCGCACAGTAGATATCTTTTTGTCATCCGCCCTCTTCAGATAAATATCCTCCTCGCTTTTGCCGACGCATCTCCGCAAAATCGCACAACAAAGCCGGCGACGCGGGGTAAAAGGGCGATACCGGAATTATGCCCGTGCGTTGTTCGGGGATCGGGAGCGCGGGGCTTTAATGGCTCTATGAAATTTCACGACTCATTGCGGAGACCGCCATTGTAAGGTCATGGACCGGAAGTTACGCGTTCTCGTCGCGCCGGTGCGAACGACTAGTGCGCGCGCTCTTCGTTATCACCGTCAGGCATCTCTCTTTTGAGGTTAGGAGAGGCCCCCGTTCATAGGTCATAGATGCCAGCCACTCATAAAGCATTAAGAGGCATTATAAAACTGCAGTCAAGATTTCCGAAAACTTAGCCTTGTATGTTGTGAGAACGATTTTGCGAGAATGGTCAAGGATTTATTTCAACACTTTTCTGAATAGAAGTAAATATTTTTTTTTTTACTTTTTTAAGTAAATAAATTACAACTTCCGATCTCTTTTGACGATCACTATTTTTTTATTGTTTTATCAAAACAACTCTTCGACTCGACGAGAATGGAGTCGTCATCAGGTGTAAATGAATTTAAACAACACAATTAACAGAGAAACAGAACAATTGAATATCTCAAAATACGTTTAGAAAAACACAGAAAATCACGAAAATGTTATAAAATAGTATTGTGAATTCTCGATAGTTTTCCTGTATCAGTGCGTAAATTCTATATGTTTACGTATAACAACTCTAATTTCGAATCAAAACGTTGAGTATTGATAAAACATGAAAAATCATACTGTGATCGTCTAAAAAATTTCGTGAGATGTGATTTATTTATCTTAATTATAGACGTAAATAGTAGAATCAGTTTTCTCAATCAATGAAACTTTATCCTGTGTGTGTTGATAGTATTGTAAGTGTACCGTTTTGTTGTTATGAAAAAAATAGTTGATTTTTTCATTAAAAAAGTTTGTGTACTTCTAAGTTTATCTAAGTAAATTTGTCTAAAAATAATTTGTATGATATATAAGATAAGGTAAAAGAAGTTTCAAAAGTCTCGTCCGAGATTTTTAGATTTTAGAAAGAAATCAGCTATTACTCTCTGGAATGAGTTTGTTCTTCCATGACCACAGAATTGTATTCAACTATGATTGACAGGTAGCTGAAGTGTGCTTCTGCTCCATTTACATTTGCGGAATAGTATCTCCGTTGTGAAGCAGTTCATAGGAGTTTTCCCTATATTGTCTTTGTAATATTGTGGGGGAGATTTCCGAACATGACTTGAGACTTGAATGATTTTCTATAAGCAATACCGGAGCAGTCTTTTGAGTTTGAGAGGTGTTTCTTGTGCCTAAAAAGTAAAAATTTGGGCATGTAGACAATATATAAATCTTTTTTAAATAACTTCACGATAATATTTTTCTCTTTTGCATTTATAGTTGTACCATTTAGTAGCTTATTTAGATATGTGATTTGTATGACATTAAATGAAAAAAGGGCCCAGAAAAGAGTATTTCAGTATCCATATTATTTTTCATCTGATAGTTAGACGACGACGACGGTTTTCGTGACAATATCATAAGGAGGCTTGTTAGTGAAACTATATGCACATCAGACTATTATTCGTGTGTTGTAGGATAAACATGAAATCTAACAATCCTGAAACACAAGACACTTTTCTGTATAAATGATTCACATTGAAATACTTAAGCAAGTTTGCGATGTATGTAAATCGCGTAAAAAGTAAGAGCAATGTCTTCCACCCTCTAAATTAAATACAACGCCCACCTCAGACACACAACTCCCAGTGTTATTTTATAATTCTTTTTGTTGAGCTCTGAAAGAAGACATCCAGATGAAAACATAGGCTAACCCGCACGCAGCGTGGTTGCCTCACCTGTACACGGATTACTGAGAGAATTTAAAAGCGGAGAAGCTAGACAGATGGCAGGTCAGCTGGGAAGATTTAGAAATGTTTGCTTTCCGCACATAAAACCTGATTACATCACGAGGCTTTTAGTCATTTATTTTCTCAGAGCAAACTGCAAACTGCCTTTTCGTTTTGAATTTGGAGGAATAAAACATTGTGGGGTTTAAACCGCAAAAGAAGAATGTAGTGTATATAAAGTCAAACAAGGGAATTTTTATATAACAAAGGGGATTTTTTTGTGCTGATGTGTGATCCAGAACACCAGAGCACCTCTGTGTGGTTCCGTGGGGGGAAATGGGCATGAGGATGAGGAAAAAAACATCTTAAATCACACTGCAGGACCCATCTATCCAGAATGTAATTTCCTTCCACACTACAAGTAAAATGTGATATCTTAATGGGTGTTGCAGATTTATTGCTACGCTAACATTCTCACACATTAGTCTTCATATTTTTTATACTATTTGCAAGAATTATTTTGTTGTCTTGATCTGGATACTAGTAATTTTATTTTATGCTAAGTTTTCTCTGACGAATTAATAGAAGTGTTTGAGTACTCGTTCTACTTCATTTAAAAATATATTTCTTACCTGTTGCTGTCATGAAAAATTCATTTATTTTGTAATCTATAGTAATCAAAGTTAATTCTAAAGTGTGTGTAACGAAAAAGTAAAGAAAAGTACGTGATGATCTAAAATGTAAAAAAACTTTTCTTTTCGATGGTTGCAATTGCAGTTCATGGTATGCTTACTCTTGACTGCGTAAGAATTATAAAAAATGGATCCTTTCTAGTTGATGTCACTCTCCTTCTTAAGCTCACTGATGTCTCCTCATGAGACCAACGTTTTTGTTCTGGGTTACTTTTCTTTTCTTATTATTCTTTTATTTTTATTTATTTTATTTTCACCTTATGGTTGCCCATGACTCTGTAGCTAGCACAATACAAGATTCTCTTCAAATATATATATATATTTTTTGAGTTCGTTCTCTGACGCAGCACATCTCAGGCGCAATACGCCCGTCCCTGTCAACGTGGAGGAGTGCGCAAAATCTACTATCGATATGCCTTTAATGGACGGTTAATTACAATAAAATAAAATATATCATCATACACAAAAATTCAATGGTCATATTAATACCATCAGTGAGGTTAACATCTCTGGGTTCCTCCAACTCAATTTGGCAGTTTGTCATATGACTTTAATTTCTCTGGTTTTGTGGTGTATAATATATGTTCAACAGGCGCATTTCTCATCTTTATTTATCGATAATTTCTCAGGGGGACGGAGGGAGACTTCGGGCTGACGAGAAATTATTCTGGTTTTGTTTGGATCTAAGATTTTGCTAAGGTGAAATGGACTGTATGAAGGAAGGAAGTGTTGTGTGATAAGCAGACAACATGTTGTTTGACGGTATGTACGTTTAGTTCTCTGTGTAGTTGTTTGTTGATGAACCATGGAGCGTTAGTTGGAAAACCCGAAAATGTCTGATATTGGAGTAGATCGCACTTCCCTAGACTCGACTCGCGTATGTAATTGTCTTTATAGGTATGTGAAGAGTTTTATACAGGTATACGGAGGTATTGCAGTGAAGGATGGATTTTCTATTCGTGAGCGGATAAAGTTCAAGGAGTTTTGCGTGTGCTAAATTTAGTCTGTTGATAATGTGTGTTTTCTATGTCAAACGAGTGTCTAATAAAACACTTAAATAATGTTTCTTTTAGTGTCCATTGTATTTGATTATTTTATATGCACTGTGCAGGGATTAGGGATTTGTTTGAGACTAAAATTTTTGGATTCACATTTAGATGGATTCAGTTCGAGTTTCCATGATTGAGTCCAGTTGGCAAATTTATCTAAGTCTATTTGTAGGTTGCATGCTGTGTCATTAGGGTGTTTGCCTGAAATTAATATAACCGTGTCATCAGCATAATAAGACTGTAGCCACATTTATTTGATTACGGGTGTCCGCTGTGTACAAATCGAAAAGCGTAGGGGAGAATGGTGATGGGGAGACCTTGTGAGTATTTTTCAAGGGGGTTGAAAATTAATTATAAACTTTTACTGAAATGGGGTGATATGTGATGAAACTTTTTATAATTCTACATAGGTATACAGATGTGCCCAAAATTCTAAATTTATATAAGAGTCCTTGATGCCACGCTTTATCAAACGCTCGTGAGAAGTCTAAGAAATACACGTATCTAGGTTTCTCAAATGCCGTGAAAAGATATAGTGGTTGGAGTTGGATTCTGTGTGCGGAATTTTATGTAGTGGTTTGTGCCAAAATTTGCTCAATGCAATGTCAAGAATATCGAAAGGAATTTTTCGGTTAAAGGGATAATGTATAGGAGTGATTGGGGCGTGATGGGTATCCTGTTATCATGTAAGTTTAATACATCTGTCTTTCTGTATTGTGTTGCATCAGCCATCCATGCTCTTCGAAAACCATACCATTCGCAGTCCTACAATGTATGTCCCCGAATCCGCTCCATGTGCACCAATGTCCGTTGTCTCCTTTCCTTTGCGTTGCAAGTAAGTCACGAAATCCCCATGATCAGTTATTATTTCCAACAAAGCCCTTGATGACGTAAACCACTTGCTATTCTTCCTTGCATGATGCACATCATCTATAGGATTATTTGATATATGTTTGATATGAAATTAATTTATACAAAGAAGTTACCTTTTTATTTCTTATATAATTAGTAACGAAATGTATGAAAAATAAATTTATATTTCAACCCAATAATCAAGAGATAATCAAAACACCAAGCATGTGACATCTTTGAGAGTACGAATAAATATTTCTTGACACTTTAGAGTAGAATATGAAAGTGTACTTCAAACTTAACTGATTAAAACTGGAAAATGTTTTCGATAATTCTCTCGCGAATATGTGTATACCTAGACTTAGAAGATCCTTGTCCAATTATAATTTAAAATGTGTTCAGAGATTAAATGTCACTTAATCATATGCACAACATGCATATGATTAAGTGAAAATGACTTAGTAAGATAAAAACAACAAAAAATCAGAAAAAGAGGCTACAATATACAGCACCTTATTTTTCTAATTACCTTTCTGAATATATTTGATTATCTTAATGTAAATAAAAAATTTATTTTTTCTGTTACTTGGTAACAGTTGCATCCAAAGTCTTTTAAGTTATCTGTGAATTTAAGTTGTTTAACAGTATTAAATTCAGTATTGGAGAATTAGAGTTGTATTTTTTTCTGAGGGGAACATTATGTGAAAATATTTAGTTCTGTTCACTACAATAAAACTACGTTTCAGAGTGTCTAAATCCCATCACTAATTCCATATCAAATGCATGGGATTTGTCCGTGTGACGTCAGGCTCGTACTGCTGCGAGCAGAGCTCTAGCGCTCTGGATTGCGAGTAAAGTCGTGTCCTGCGTGGGCGACAAACGCGTGCGACAGCGCGCGACATCTTCAAGCGACAGGATTCAGACACACTTGTAGTTACGAGACTGTCCTCCATGGGCGACAGCGTCACTGAATCGCTACAAGCGCAACATTCGACGACGTTTTAACTCCAAACTTGCTTGAGCTTTGTCGCGCGTCAGACGCTACGTTTTTGCACGACCTACTTGATCATACTAGAGATTGTCATATGTAAACAATAAAATGCAGTGGTATCAAGTAGGTCTTCACCTTTCCTCGTGATCTCATCTGAGACTGTTTTTTATAGGTTAGCTCGTGAAGTATCGAAAAAGTACAAATTGACTCATTGCTATGTTTAAAACCGTTTTGGGACGTGAACACAGTGGTACAAATGACATAATTCAGTGATATAATTTACACGTTTTTCGTGAAATGCGGGTAATAGAAATTCATTGAGCGTGGGCATCACCATGGTTAGTCTGTGCTGATAGATAAGAGGGCTAATTCTTCGGAGATATTTAGGAATGGTTTTATTTAATTTGCTATCGGAAATTTTACCAACTAGTAAATACGAAACATTCATTTATGGTAAGTAGAGAGGAAAAAAATGGTTGTATTAATCGCAAGCCATTTATTGGTTCCTTTTTATAAGTACCGACTAGCATGTGAACCTCTTTTAGATAATTATATTAATGTTCAGGTAATTAGGTAATAATATCAAAATTCAGTTCAAGTATTTTTCAGCGTTGTTACTTGTGACTTCGAAACAATTTTCTGGATATGCTATATGAATTTTTCTTTATTTAACTTTAATTCGTTTTAATGTGTCAGCTGAGGAGTGACGAGACCGTAAAGCTTTGATCTTCAAAATTCATCTCACGCGTTCTCCACGGTGGATAAAAGTACACAACTCAGTGGGTTTTTTTTTCGAAATTCTATTTTATGTTTTTTTCTTATATTAATCAGTGGCGATTTAGAAAGAATAGTAGTACAAATATTTCCTCAGCTTACGCGATTACTCAGCTAATTCAAAAATTAAAATAAACATACCTAACCTTTGCTCAAGGATTGCAATTTTTTTATTCGCAGAATTCTATTTCAAGCTGTCACAAAGTAGTACAGAAAGAAATGAAATATTTTACAAACTAGACACGTTCTCGTGCTTTGTAGTTCCCCACTATTGGAAGTTTTGGAGTTTATCGGTTTTGAGGAAGAAAGTGAAAGTCTGGGGTATATAAAAGCACACCTTCTTCTACACGCGAGTCTTGGCCAAATCAACATTTACAAATGGAATCGAAACATTTGTTTTCGTACTTGTCACGGAATATTATCGGTGAGTTGCCCTAACCGACAATGGTTTCCCGTGTAAGTCGTCGCTCCAACATGTATTCCTCTGCCGTTCTCTCCGGGTCCTCCGATGGCTGTCAGCTGAACTCCGCTTTGGAGGCTGGAATTCGCCACTTTGTACACGGCAAGGAAAGAAATCTATACCTTTCACTTAGAATAAGGGTGGCCCGTGGCATTGTGCCTAACGTACTTGCCTTCTACATCTGGTGACGCTGGTTCTCACCTTGTTTGATCCAAGAAGAATTCGCAATGGTGGACAAAGCGGGTTCGCGGTAGGTTTTTTTCCTCCACCATTCATTCCACCTCAACATTCACTCTTCACAATTTCTCCTCATTTGCATGACTTTTTGTCATCCCCCACATTTAGGACGCCGTCTGATCACAGGCGGTGGTCGTGTACAACACTGGAGTCTCAACGCAGTGTCCCCGAAGCAGCAAATCCTGTTGAAAATACTCTACCTCTGAAGCAATTCTGACACGATCGCACATACTGTAACATCACACCACAAGCCCTCATGCGGAATGAGTATTTTTTTTCGTAGAAGCGGGATCCACATAAATACCACAATTCCTATGGTAGTTTTCGTCGCTGCCACCAGCCCAGTTTCCCAGGCAATCAAACAAAGTAGTATTGTAAACCTTCTCGATGCCAAAAAATATTCCGACGACACGTTGTCTTCGGACGAAGGCCTCCTGTATTGCTATTTCTAGAAGAAGTAGGTTGTCCAGGATGGAATGGAACGTCCTGAAAACTCACTGAGATCAACTCAGCAGGTTACGCCTTTCAAGATACCAGACGAGATGTCGGTTGATAATTCTCTCCATAGTGTTACCAACGCACCTCGTCAAGGCGATTCTTCGATAACTACTGATGGCTATCGTGTCCTTTCCGGGTTTTAATAGGGGAATTAGCGTTGTTTCTTTCCACGAATTAGGGAATACTCCCATGAAAAATTAAAGATATCCAGAAGATATTGTTTCGATCCATGACTCAGCTGTCTGAGAATCTCATAGCGAATGGAATCAGGGCCAGGTGCAGTGTTGTGGACTGTCGCTAGAGCTGACTCAAGTTCCCATATAGGATGGGAAGGGTTGTAGGGTTACCAGTTGGTGGAATGAAAGTCAAAGCAGGTACTCTCTGCAATTTCCCTTTTCCTCGCGAAATCAGGATGGCAGCTTGCTGTAGATGTATGGTCAGCAAAGTATTCAGTCATCACTGTTGCAATTTCTCTGTTGTTGGTGAGAACCTGACCCTGATAATTGAGTCCGGATATCGGGACTCGAAAATACCTTCCGACATCTTTCGGATTAACTCCCATACTTTAGTGAAAGATCTTGTTCTCTTAATGGTACTTAGAAATTCTTTCCAGGAGGTCGATCTGGTTTCTGTAATAATTCTACGAGCATTAGATCTAGCAATCCGATATGCAGCGAGGTGTTCCGGAGATGGTGTAGCGTTAAATTTCCGTAAAGTTCTTCGCCTCGCCCGAATGGCGGAATGACATGCGTCGTTCAGACAGAGGACATGAGGTCTTCTCGGAAAAGTATGTGTTATCGGAATGGATTCTTCAGCGCCTTGATGATTCACCTAATTCAGATAGTCGACCCTTTCTTGGACACTTCCCGTTTCACTGAAAACAGCCAGAGGTATAGTGTCCAATTAGCCTTTTTTGGGAATCCATTTCTGAGGCATGTTCCTGCAAGAGCAACCAGTTAGGGTGATGGTCCATGCAGATCTTCTTCTACCTCACATAGGAAAATATCAGGAACTTCTGGGGAGAAAACTGACAGTCGATGACCTTGTAGCAAATGGGATATGAGTCATCTCTCTGGTGTTCAAAATGCACAAATCCTCACACTCGAACAGAGTGTTTAAAATTCTGCCTCTGGGACAGTCGCTAGTTGAACCCCATAGTGCACTGTGGGCATTAAAGTCTCCAAAAAGGAGAAAAAAGTTCGAAGCAGTTGCTTGATTAGGTCCTTCAAGGCGTCCTCCAAAAACTCCAGAAGGTATATCCAAGTGTGGCTACTTGCTTCAGTTATTCCCTTTTATACCCAATGTCACGTATTATGAATTTTTGTCATCAATTCGTTTTCTGGGCTCCCTCCAAACCACAATTTCTCGGAATATTGGAAAATTTTAGTTCAATTTTAGTGTTCAGTTTGCTTGCTTCCGGAGAGTAAATTAGTTTATTGTCCTCCACGTGGTCATACGCAGTCTGTACTGTTTTTTGACAATAAATTTATTATTATTATTTCCGTACTTATTTTCGTATTAGAGGAACCTACGTATTCTGTAGCTTGGCGCTAGTGTCAGAAGTACGCTCTTCCTGTCATGTTTGTATTATTGTTCTTAATTTTCCTTTAATGTATATTCTCCTCTTATTTTGCAGAACACGTTACTATGTTGACGCAACTCCTTTCGAAAGCATCCATTCCCTCCAATAAATACATGTGGGAAAAATGCATTAGGTCATGTTTACACTAGAGTGAGGTTATTAATAATGCTTGATGTATGTCACATACTCAGCTAAGAGGTGTGCTAAGGCTATTAGGGAAATAACCATAAAGAATACTGACATCGTTCGCTTAACGCTGTCTCATAAGTATATAATAAAATAATTTTAAGTTTCTGGAAAAACCCATCAAAGTATAGCTTATAACTAAAAACTATTTACTTACGAGTAGCGGAAAATATGCTATGTGACATTTTTTTCGTTTATTGCGTGGAAGTGTTTCAGTTTAATAAACAGAACCAACGGACAAAATGATACGTGCACTGAAGTTAAACGTCTCAACTGATGATGTCAAGCAACACATCTTATGCCTTACAATAAGAGGCAATATTCTCGTTTATATCAACACAATGTTTAATATTCAAAGCACAAAAAAACAAGGTTTTTTGAGCTGAGATTATTTCCTTAATAATAATAATGTCGTTTTTTCCCTTAAATATTGATAGCTATTAAATATACGCAACGGTTAATTTTAATTACTTAATTAATAAAAAATGAACATAGGACATTTCAGTGGTGATAGTCTCTGTAAAGTTGGATTGAAGTTTCATCTCCGCATTATAAGCACAAGTGACTTGCTATGTTTCTGTTGGCAGTGAGAAAGGCGTGAGCACTCGTTTCGCTACGCTAGCGTCATCTCCTTTTTGCTCTGACGAATGCATAACATTCCTCTTCTCCCTCAAGCTGTATCTGCTGTCTCTCATGTCTCATTCACCCCCACCCCCTGTGTGTTGCCTGTGTGCGGCACAGTCGCTGGTCGCAGAACCCCTCTGAGCCACGGTCACAGGGTTGAATTATTAAGTGACAGCGTCGCGCTGTCCCTCCTCGCCGAGTGCACAGGGCGTCCACTCGCATCGCGTCCTACCTCCCTCTTTCCACCTCTCACCCCTCCACTCCTTTTCCCTCTTTCACACACTCAATCTCAACCTTCACAATTTTCGCTTGGCATTTCCCCATCATCGCATTCAGAGAAATATCCATTAAGAATCAATTTCCCCGTGGCGTAATCTGTTTCCGATTACCTCTTTCACTTGGGTCCAAATATCGCGGAACTCTCTTCTTTACTTCACCGACGTGGCTGTATTACATCCACTCTCTCTTTATTTACTATGGATCTCATTAGTTGTGAAATTACTTGCTTTTGCCTCCGGACATCAGTTATCATTTTCAGCCATCGTCTTTTTTTTTACGTTCATCTTACAAATTTTAATTTTAATTACAGTATATTGTTATAGTGACTTAAATGGAACGATTCAGAGTCTTCATAACTTCCTCAATAAAAGGCTCATCATTACTTCTTCTTTGAAGCAGTTTGTAAAAATAATAAAAAATATCAATTGCCAATTAAAATAAAATTTTTGCTTGTGACTAAAAATTTAAATATAGTTCTATCGGTGATTTCATATTTTATTATGCTGAACAGAAAGCAAATTACTAAGACTAATTTAATGCATTTCCACCAATTCCAAAATTTTTCAATTATGATTCCGACCTAAATTCTATATTTTTACTTCGATTCTCAGCTGCAAATTCAATTCCAATTCTTTAAAAAGTAAATTACATATAAATCAATACTACCTTTCTAACAAAATTGGAATCACCGCACATTGTTACTTCGTCAGCAACATTGTTTTTTGATATGAATATCTTGAATTATATAATGTCAAATCCATGTGAAGCATATCTCAATCAATACTTATTTCAATTTGCACATATCAAATTGAAAATGAAAATAGTCAAAGAGCTATCATATTTTTGCTTCCGTTTTTTCGTTCTACCTACGTTCTGGCCTTGATTTACTGACTTCCATTCACTACGATAGACAATTTGCGTAATTGTATATAGAATAATATTTTTAGAAATTCTTTTCATGAAAATAAGTAATTAACCTAACAATTCGTAAAGCGTAATTTAGTGAAAATAGAAATAATTACCATTATTTTCCTCTTGAACTTGAAATCAAATCGAATGTAATTTTCGAAAAATATCGAGAATCACGATTCTTTTGTACTGTAATGACGAGTATCGAAATCAGAACACATCTTTACTAAAACAAAAGTAAATTGTGTTTAATGTCAGCTTGCGTGAGTATAGTAGTTACTTGTGTTAGAATATTTTTATTCTCCTTTGCACGTAAACTAGGTCATTCAAGTATCGAATATATTAATCGTAGATTGGTTTGCCATTTTGATTATTTTCGATAAATACTAGCAGTTACCTGTTTTTATTACAACACACAATTATTTAAAATTGAGATGAATTCAGCTGAAATTAAATTGATTACCTCGTAAAACAGATTTTAATTCCTATTAATTCAAATTCAATTATTTTAACTCATTTTAATAAGTAAATAGGTTGGTTGAATAGTTTGTTAATAAATGCCCAACACTATTCTAGAAGAAAACTAAATTCACCGCGTTATAGTCGTGCATTGTTTTGCACTCCTATAAATAACATTATGCTCTATAATTTCACCCTTAGTTCTTTTTTTACTAAGCGTTACGATCGTTCACTTCTCAATCTATCCACAACGTGCTCTTCGCACCGACTGAATTCAAGTATTTGATCCTTCTCTCACCGTTCCTCAACAACCGACGCATTTGCCCCAACCATCACCATCAACTCAGTTGCCGTAGCTCAGCTGCCGCTGCCACCACTTGCAAAACTCGACCACTAATTATTCAGTAGTCGAGGGGTGCCGAGCCACAGTCGCCGCGTCATCGGTGTCTCCCTGGGGGGTTCCCCGGACGTTCCACAGCGCCACCATCCGCGCGCTTTGTCATCGTGTCTCGGGTCGCTGCAACTGCCACTAGCTCTGCTTCTGTCACCCTTTACACCCCCATCACAACCTTTTACCTCCCACTCAGTACAGAAAAAAATACAACAACCTGTTCAAGACCAATTGATTGTTCTCGACCTGCTACTCAAAATACAAGATTATATTGGTGACCCAGATACACATTATTTCACCATTCCTCGAGCTTTCACTCAGGAATATTGAACAAAAACAAAACAATAAAAAACTTTTATTTCAAGTAAATTATTGGAAATGCATTTTTATATCATAAAACACTGGGAAATATATAATAGTGGAAGATAATAGGACATAAAATTATTCTTGGATCATGATAGGCTTACGTACGTTTTACTTATCCTCTTGTAAGAACCTCAATTCTACTCACCTTGACCCACTCATTTCACGCTATAGATAAGATTGATATTGTAGTTAAATAATACCCTTAAAATGATTCAGAGACTCAAAGTAGCGTTATCACATAATTTTGATTTTGACATGTCACTCGAACACGATGGGGTGAAGCCATCAGTAGTTGTTGCGACCGTGAAAACAAATCCTGAAACTTACTCTACATGTTGGATTGCAGTCAACTAAACATATTAATATCCAAATCAAACTCACAAAACATACCATATACGTTTATTATTTTTGTTTCCGTCATTTCACCTCCTCAAATGGAAAGCCCTTCTCAGTTCTAGAATATAAAAATATGAAAAGTATAAAAGATGTAACAAATATTTAACGATATAATAAAATGAGGGCACATGTACTCACAATTAAAACCAAGAGATCATTAACAGATTTAACATTAACAGATTTGCAGGGACACACATAACCTCAATGTGTGTGTCCTACGTCAGTACAGCTCAAACCAAAATAAGGCACCAGAAGAGTTTAGCTCTCTGGATGAACAACTCCGTGTGTAGTATTGTGTTTCATGAAACAGGACACGACATTGTGTTTCACCACAAAACAAAAGGCCAAAATTGAACATCTAATTGCAGTCTGTTTACCGGATCATATAGTGAAAATTTTCTTAAATAGTCATGGGAAGAGGTTATCTACTTTGCATATGAACTATACGAACAATTTTTTCTTAAATTTAATAAGTTGTACAACAGACATATTAAGACTAGTGTTCACCCTAGGGTCAGTTTATTTGAATCAGATCATAATAATAAGTGGATAAGAAATATCGGTAACACCACCATTCCTACTGCGTTGCAGAAAGTTAAGTCTGATACAGAGCATCTCAGTGCCTTTGGTTAATAGGAAGAGTATTCCAGTTTTAGAAATCATTAAAAATTTTGAGAATGAGAGTTACTTAATTGATGAACTTTTGGAAAATAATGCTAAGATTGAGTTTACCAATACAATTTTACATAACCTCAATTCTAATAGAAATCTTTCTGTTTTTGATAAGAAATTGTTTAAATTAATTATATCTTTAAACAGATTCATAAAATATAGTGATTAGATTTTCTTTATTAGAGCTGATAAAGATCATATTACTGCGATCTTGGATATTGCTGATGATATCAAGAAAATGGAACTCTTTACAATTATATTAAAGTTAAATTAATTAACAATATTTATTACTTCTACCTTTTATATTTTCACTAGTGAAAACTAGTGAAGTATTGGTTAATCATGTTTTCTTTAATGGTAAGATATAATTATATATATAATTATTGAAGTAGTGCGATGGATATGATGTACAATTATTGGAAGAATTGTTATTACAAAATCTCCCTGCTGTGATTTTAATATCCATCAAAACCAATTTCACAAAAACATGTTCCACTCATGAGACAAGACATTCTTGGAGTCTCATGCATGTTGTTATGTTTATTTTCAATAAGTTGCCAGCTGCGTCATTGTATTTTCTCACTAATGTAATCCTTGATAAATATCTTTATTTAGACCAACGTAACTATTATGCGTTCATTTCTGGTCCCAAAGTTCATTAATATTTTATAATGGGATTTGGTAGTTTTTGCGTGTAAGTCATATACAATAACACTCTATATTTACTCATCAACGTTTCGATATAATTTATACCATCATCAGGGCATGTAGTACCTCGCATGGTACGAAAGTGCGTTATGAAGTGCCAGTTAGGTTTAAGTTGAGTATGTTTGCAGAATGAATGTCTATGGAGGGAGGTATTACAAGCCCTGATGATGATATAAATTATATCGAAACACTGGCGAGTAAACATTGACTGTTATTGTATATGACCTACACACAAAAACTACCAAATCCCATTATGAATTCGGAGATCAAGAACATTATGGAGGATATTAATAATTTAAGTATACACAAATGGAGATAAAATTCATAATTTTGTATTATAATTGCTTTATACTTACTTTTCTGGAAAAGAACACAGGCAAAAAATAATACTAATATTTTAAAATGTTTCTTTGTTCATGCATTTCGTATTACAAAAAAGTCACACTTGTTTGCATACATTTAATAAAATACCAAGTGAAGTGCTAAGTAATTGAAACTGTAGTATTAATTTGTTCAAAGATATGGTCTGTCAATATTTTAGAAACTGAATGCGTATATTTCAAGAAAATACGCGACATCCACAGTATTGCTTCTTTTTTGTTGTTGATATTCTCTTATTTGAATGTCTGTAACTAAGTAAATAACGTATATGCAGTGAAAATAAAAAAAGTTACATTACTATCGTAGGGTCAATTTGGACCCAGAGAGTCGTCAGACTGCGGAAGCGACGAAAATAAAACAACTGGATTTCTTCTTGCGCGACTCAATTTCAATTGCCACTTTTGAACGCAGTACTTTTGAACTAATTGTGTAATTGATTGACTTACATACATCTCTATTAAAGAGCACTTAACGCATCTATCCGCTAAGCATGTACTACATGGTATACAAGTGCTATTTATATTGAAAAAATGAAGATATTTTCTATTCTTCATAGCTCCAAATGTGGTCCGTTCTCCAGATCACTTTCAGAGCCAATCTCTAAAAATTATCTACTAACACACGTTCATCCGAAGTTTAGACAAGACTCTCGACCTCTCACGGATCACCTCGTCTGTGAACAGGGAATGCGCTCTTTTTAGCATTTTTCTCAATAAAAGAGGACATCGCTTTTGAAGTGGGTGGTAAACGATTACCGTCTGTTAAACAGCACCCCTTCATTGCATCCTTATACAAATACTATTTTCTATGCATGATGACATTGACACAACTCATCGCGTGACAGAAACAATTTTATTGTGAAACATCAAAACTCACGATTTATTGAACACACATCAATACTTCTGAGCTATCACATATGTAGCATATCTATTAATTTCCTTCACAACACAATAATGAAATTTCTTTAATACTCTTGAATTTTACATTCCCCTCCTACCTAAATAATGTGTGTAGCGTTTATTTAAGGATGAGAAAATGTATGTATTTGTATGTGTGTAGTTTTATGAAAGTGTCTGTGTGAGTTTTTTTGTGGGACTTTAGGGCTCGCCAACATCAAGGTTATTAGAGCCCTTTATGTGAGTAAAAGATGTCCGGTCATACGAGCAACAAGCTGATTTGCACAAAGTTCATCTATTATTGATTCTAATCGTACCTTGCCAAATGGGAAAAGAATTTTTATAGGACAAATAATTATAAATTTATCTTTCGAAGGAACTAATCGTAAGGAAGAAATGTGCCGTAAGAGTATCTTCTAGTTGAAATACAATTACCCCAAAACCGTCCCAAAGTCTAAAATGTACGGGTTGGGTTCATAATATAGTCCCTCCTGAAAATTCATTATCTGGATCATAAAATTCTATTTGGCAAGGATATTCTAACACTTAATATTTCATTTTTACAAAAGATATTTTTTTGTAAACTTACTTCATATTTAAATTTGGACATACTATTACGTCTATATATTTAAACTATTAAGAATCAACCAAAACTACCAGCGTTGTGTCAATTAATCATATTTTGATAACTTCCAATTGCATATCAGCAAGATAAGTTTTGCCGTAGATACCAGTTGACGAGGGGACACTGCGCAACATTTTCATACGATATACATAATTAAGTGTAATAGCCATACTCCACAAAATAATAATCACCGAAACGAAAAATTTCATTTATATTCGTGGATTCTTTTTTAACACATCACAAAACTTTTGCTTCAAAAAAAATTCCCTACATCACTCATAGCGGCAACTTGGAAAACTATATCTACGAAGGAAAAATAAAATAAAATTCAGGTATGTCATTTTAATCCATCGCAGTTACGCGACACCCTCCTCCCAGGATTTTTAGAAATATTTTTCGTTCAAGAAGGCTTTGACAGAGAGGGGGAAGGAGCGGTGGTAATCGCCCAGAGCCAAGGGAGTCAACCGCTATAAATATCTATTAATATTTGTTCGTTTCGCACCTATTCATATTCTTTCGGAAAAAATACAATTTAATACGACAACGTTACTTCAATTTGGTCTAAATTGAAAATATTTCTTTATATCATATGAGATAATATTGTAAAATATTTAATCATGATTTTACATTTTATGGGATACATTGATCGGGTTGTTTTAGTAATACAATCTTGCATGGGGCTACAAATGTTTAATCGCGGAATAAAACAAGTTAAATGTGTCACAGATGACGAATGCCTTCGTTGATCTAAAATGCTGCTCTAATCTGTAGCTGTGGGTCATTACTCAATTGACGCGCACTCTGCCAGCGAGGGGAGTCGTTTCTCCTACTGTCCATTGATTCGTTCCCGGAACAATACCCAAAAAGGGCAGTGAGCGTTCTCTACACAACGGCATCATATTTTAAATCAAGAGCACAGCAAACAAAGCGTTTCAGCTCTATGTGCAGCGATTTCAAATCTATATTCAACACATTCAATAATGAATGACATTTAAACACGCAACAGGTTCAAATTGAGCGTGCTTGTGACAACAAATTTGAACGACGCCACTTACTAAGCTTGTTTCTGCAAACGTTGGTATAGAAACTGTTTGTTTTACTACATTGAATTGATATTTGGCTTGAAATCCTTTCTCTGACAATTTAATATTTCTTAGGATATTTCTCCCTCTCTGATTAGAAATTTCAAACAACATTTAGAAAAATCACCACTAGAACGTAAAGTTGTAGCAAGGCTCAGGTTACAAGACCTACTCTTCCACCGGACAACATTTTGCTATGGATGGGTAATTTGGAAAGTTAATTCATGCTTGACGAAGACTCTAAAGTCACATGGTGGAAATGAATTCAAGGTAAAAGAGAGGAATATGTGCATGAAGAAAGTTGTGAGATGATGCAAGTTAGTTAGCGTCCAAACTTCTTTGAGAAATAATCGAATAGAGTTATGGATTTTATGACCTGGATGCAGAGAAGTAAGGGAGCAATTTCCTGTTGTTAAATGCAGAAGAATATGAATTGACGTATGTGATCTAAATTTAAAATCCACTCGAACTCTTAGTTCCTAATATTATAGTATTAGACCCCAGCAAATGAATTCAAAGCTATTTTCTGTGTGAAAATGTTTTAATCGTACACTACGTGATAGTATCTATTTAAAGAAAATACACGATTTTTTAGGATGCGAATAAAGAAGTATCAACTTTATGAGGAGAGTGGCAGAGGGTAAAACCCAGGTGAAAAAATCCATTTTGGAGCATCCAACTCACACTCTCCACCTCATTGCTACGATAAGGTGAGTATACACAGTCACTCTAGTCTTCCAAACGAAACTATGCCACGCCAAAATAGCACCGTGTGTGGGGAGACAAATGGATGTAGTGGCATGACGCTCTGTGTTGGACTTCCAAATAGTCAAAATGGAATGGAAGTATCGTGTAAGATGGGCACGTACGGTCACTCCATCCTTGCAATGGAAGGATGCCACTCCAAAATCACACCGTGTACGGAGAAAACGAAATGATGTAGTGGCGCGACCGGCTCGGTTGGTATTTCTGAAATCCATTGCGTCCACGACATCCACGCCACAAAACTGTTGCCATGCTTCGTTCCCCTTCGGGTCTATGACACATGTTGTCTGTGTTTTGATTCGCGGAATCCGGGCGCAAAAAAATTGAATATTCTTGCGGTATATATCATTCTGCCGCCGTACTCTGAGCAGATAATAATAACAATAATAATAATAATATATTCCATTGCTCCGCTAGGAGCACAGGTTGTCTATAAAGCTCTTCCATTTCTTCCTATTCTTAGCAACAGCTAGTAAATCTTTCCAGCAGCGACCTTCAGACTCTTGCACTACAGATCTTCTCCATGTATTCCGGACTCTCCCTCTTCTTCGATGACCTTGAGGTTTCCATTGTAAAGCTAACTTGCAAGGTTCTTCATCGTTCTTTCGTAAAGTGTGGCCTATCCAGCTAAATTTTCTTCTCAACTTCAATATTGATGTTTTCTTGTTCTGACATTTTCCAGAGCGATTCGTTGGAAATTATTCTTGGTCACCATATTTTCATTATACAACGTAGGCATCTATTTACAAAGGATTGCAGTTTCCTTATTATCTCCTGTTTTATCAGCCAAGTCTCACAACCATACAACAGCACTTACTTTACATAAACGTTAAACTTTCTTATTTTTGTTTTCTTATTTAGGGAATTTGATTGCCAGATCTTCCTGAGTCTGCTATAAGCTCCTCTGGCCTTCTTAATTCTGTCTTCTACTTTTTTTGTGTTCCCCCATCTTCTGATACATTACTGCCAAGATATGTAAAGTCGTGTACCTTTTTAATTATTGCATTATCTAGTGCCATTTGTTGTTGCAACCTAGCGTTTATTCAAATCTCTACTGTCTTTTTCATGTTAATTTTTAAGCCCACTTTCAAAGATTCGTTTTTCAGTGTATTGGATTTAACTTGCATGTGATCGAACCTATGAGATAGCAGACATATATCATCCGCATATTGCAGGTCTTCCAATGTATCTGTAAGAGTCCACTGAATGCCTGTTTTTCTGTCTTTCATTGTTGTTTTAGTAATTTCATCCAATGCAATAAGGAACAATATGGGAGATAAAGGACATCCTGACCTTACCCCAGAGTTGGTTTCAAAAGAAGAAGACAGTTGACCGTCATGTAGCGCTCTGCAGTTGAACTGATTGTAGCTCTCTTGGATCAAATTAATGAGTTTAACAGGGACTCTCCCCTTCAGGGCTTTCCAAATCCATCTCTTGTCCAGTGAATCGAATGTTTTTTCATAGTCGATGAAGAGTAAATATAGAGGTGACTGAAGTTCTATACATTGTTGACGTAAAGTGTTGATTTGATTCACACAAGACCGATTCGGCCTAAATCCAGCTTGTTCTCTTCTTAATCCTTTTTCCAGTTCCCTAAATAGCCTTTCGAGTATAATTCGTGTAAATACTTTGCTTATTACAGAAAGCAGAGTAATTCTTCGCCAGTTATTACAATATCGGCGATCTCCCTTTTTGGGAATTTTGATAATAATTCCTTCTTTCCATTCATTGAGGAATTTCTCTTCTTTCCAGATGTCTGAAAACAAAGGATTTAGCAATTCAGAACTATGATGCGGGTCTGCTTGAAGAATTTCTGCAGGTATATTGTCTATACCTGCTGTCTTTCCTTTCTTCATCAATCTTATGGTGGCTATTATCTCTCTTCAATTTCAATTTCAAAATGGGCTATATTTTAACAACAACAAAAATATACAGTATATATGGCGGAGCTTAACACCCGTGCGCCTTACAGAGACCCTAAAATGTACCGTGGGCTGTGCATACTAAACCCCAGTATTTACTCTCAATGAACTGAAACAGAAACTAAAATTAGAGGTATAAAAATATTTCGATTATTTGAAAGGTAAATGATATCAGTAGCGGAAAAAGACATTAATAAGTGTTAATAAGTTATAATAAGAAAAAAATACTGTCATGGCTATTTTTTAAAATATAATTTTAATTTTTAATCTCAGCTATTGTTATATTTCTTAAGTGACTGTTTCGTTCATTGAGCACCGTTGGGAACCACGGAAAACCAACGGTTAGGGCAAGCGCGCTAAGCATAAAAGCAATCTGGTTGGTAACTAGATACCTGTAACAGAACAAAAACTTCGGCGGCAGAATCAAATAAATTCATAGAAAGAATATATACTTATCTGCAGGGCAAATAACATATGCATACATACCAACATACCCAAATAAATCTTGTTTACATATTTACCTATATATACGTACATGTACATGGACCCATATTCGCACATGTACACATTTTTAAATCAATTAAAAAAGAGACTAAAATAGAATACTAATATTACTACTACTATCACTTAAAATACTAATAGTAGTAATAATAATAATAATAATAATAACAATAATAATAATAATAATAGCAATAATAATTTAAACAGATTTAAATTAAGTGTGTTCATTCTGGTCAATCTCCTTCATCAGTTCCGCCTCCCTCTTTTTTCGAACCATACTCAAAAACCTGCCAAGGAGTAAAGTAACGGATATTCTATTATCTCGCATTATTTCAAAAGCTAGAGTGTAATTTCTGAGTTTACGATTGTATCCCCCCTCAAGCAGCCACTTTTTTCGACCTATTTCAGTGCTAACGCAATTTAACAGAATGTGAACCCAATCTTCTTGTTCCGTGCATAAAGGGCATTGCGAATCTCGATCCCCCCTCAATTTCCTTAATTTCCATCCCCCAAGTCGAAACCAAGCGTAACCTGATCTTGCTACCTTGTTTAATTTATCTATGTACGGTTTTCGCCCCCAGTCTCCTGCCACAATATTCTGAACGATTAGTGACCTCTTTTCCTGTCTCTCAGCGGTTATGTTTTGTTTCTCTATGTCTTCAATTCTCTGAATAATTAATTCATAATCAGATCTCATCGGAGCTGTCTGCCACAAGTGTCCTGGACCGGTAGTTTCGGTTATAGTTCTAATTATTTTACCCCACCCATCGTTACACGTTATCTCGTAGCAATCGTATATATTGTTGTTCCTTTCCCCGTTTCTTATTGAAACCCAATATGTAATGGCCCTCATCTTAACTTTTACTTCTAACGGTAAAACTCCGAATTCCCAAAGAGTACCACAGATAGCTGTACTCGGAGGTACGCCAAGAGGCTGTACTCGGAGGTACGCCATTATCTCTCTTTTTGATGGGGATCTTACACTAATCTGCATTTCTGAAACAGCTGTTTGTGAATCAGTATCGACGTTGCTATCTTGAGAGGTATTTAATGCTTCATAAAAGTGCTCTCTCCATCCATCTAGTTGTTCTTGAGTAGCTAATAGCAGCCTGCCTTGTTTATCTTTTACAATAGTATTTCCAGGAGTGGGGATTTGGGTAAGTTTTCTTATGCTGGAGTATAGATACTTTATATTTCCCTGATTAGCTGCCTCTTGAGCTTCACTTCCAATCTCCTCCATAAAAGCTCTGAAATCTTTTTTGTATTCTTTTTGATGTTCCTATCGAGGAGTCGGTACTGGTTCTGTAATTTTTTCTTTACTTCCAGGGAATGCTCACCACATATCTGCTTTTTTAGATGCTTTCTTTTCTCATTCATATTCCATGTTTCTTCAGATAGCCATTCCTTTCTCTCTTTTGTCATATATTCAAGGGTATGTTCACTTGTAGTTGTAAAGGTCAATTTAATTGCATTCGACTTATCCTCTACTGTTGTGAGTTGCTGCAACTGCATTTCTCTCACCCTATTTCTGATTCCTGTTTTGAATTCTTTAAGTTTTTCTAATGTTTCAAGATTTCTGATATTGAACTTCTTCCTATTCGATATTATTTTCTTACGTCGGTCTACATATATATTCTCATAGTACCCATTACGAGATGGTGGTCAGAACCAATATCCACTCCTCTCATGTTTGTCACATCCAGTAAGGATTTTCGCCAGTTCTTGCTAATTGTAACATCAGAGCCAAGACATTCTACAGGTTTTGTAAATTGTTATTTTTACGCATTTCACTGAGCCATTAAGGTGATTAGCCGGATGCCGCAAGAGGAGAAAAGGTGGCGAGTGACAACCCTAAGCCTCTTCATTGTGTTATTGTTTGACCGTACCCTTCTCTCCCGGGAAGGAGGGTAGGAATGCCCTCGAAGAATGCCAGTCGCAGCGTGTGATCAGCGCGTGCCTCTCCCTTTGTCTTAGACTATTTCTGTGAAAGTACATTTGTTCGTCATATCTGACCGGGGCGAGGCATCTTAAAGATTGTAAGCTGTATTATGCTATTTCTGTGAAAGGAACTTGCTCACCATGTGTACCGAGACGAGGCCGGAAAAATCTCAAAAGAAAGAATGTTAATATGTTATGAATGGAGTATTTACGCCGAACGCAGAGACAATGGCAGACCTGCGTTCTCCGAACGGCTGATGGGCAAGAGGTTTGAGTGCACGGAGGCAGCGAAGGTGGCTACTTGCTGGTCACGTGACTTCTTCTTCTGTATATATTGGAAGGATTGAGGATCTTCGAAGACGAATGGGTTGAGTCTCCTGGGTACTTGAAATGTAACCTGGCTAGTATTGTTCGTCAGACCATTGTAAAATTGCTATGGTAATTTTGATACACTTGCTACTAGTTGCGAGTGACGTAACTTATAACACTTCGTTATTTGAAAAAGCAACTTGTAATGTTGGTGGTTTGGATAACCTAGGTGGGTTATCCCGAAATAATTGTCAACACTGAATTTATAGGTATTTAATCAATGCTTTCTGATAGCATTAACTGTGTAATGACAAATTCATACTTGTATTTATGATTTTGAAAGTTTGTTCAAGTTTGTAAATACTCAGATTTCAATTTAACTTGTATTAAATGATTAATGATTGTTATTACACGTGTGTTTAATTGTCCGGAAAACTGAACTGGTAGCAGCGGAAACCCTACCATAGGAATTGTAGTATTTATGTGAATCCCGCTTCTACCAAAATACCCACACCGCATCTGGGCTTGTGGTGTGTGGTTACACTTATACAGATATGATCAATCTGATTCTGAATGTTAGTGTGTCCTACCGGCGATACCCATGTTACCTTGTGACAATTTTTATGAGGAAAGAGAGTCCCACCTATCAACAATCCATAATTACCGCATATTTCTATCAGAAGACTACCATTTTCATTGCATTCTCCAATCCCACATTCACCCATCACATGTTCTACATCATTGTTGCAGCAACCTACTTTCGCATTGAAATCCCCCATCATGATTGCTAGGTCACTTCTATAGACTCCCGTCAGCGTTTTATCTAGCAAACTATAAAATATTTCTTTCTCTGTTATTTCACTTTCCTCTGTGGATGAATAACAATGAACTAGTCATTTTTTTGAACTTTGTCTTCATTCGGTAATTATTCTTTCTGAAATGGGGTCCCATTTTAGAAGTGCATTTGTAGCTAAGAAGGATTCCCACCCCTCTGATATGAGGGTCACTTTCATTTTCCATACCGGAATAGAGGAATGTTTTCCCGTTTGTAGCATTAATTTTCCCCTGCCTGTTCCATCTACCTTCACTAACTCCTAGTATTTTTATTTGGTATCGATCCATCTCCTTGCTGAGTAGAGCGAGCTTTCCATTCTGAAATAACGTTCTTACGTTCCATTGTCCAAATCTTGTCCTTGTTGTAGTGCATTTGTTCGTCACCAAGTATCCGTCCGTCTTTTTCTTTCTTTAGACTTTTTGAAAACTTGTTTAATATTCAGTGTGGGCAGGTAGTTGGCCTACCGCACACCTATCCTGCTGGCGGGGCTGCCACCTTCGGGCCTGTCAGGCATGCCCTGGAGAGCATTTTCTCACTCCTTGATGTTGGGGTTATCCCGCCCATGCTCGGTCGCCCATTGCCTCGTTTGTGATAATTGGGGGTACCACGTAAAGGTGAAGTTGACAGTTGAGAAAGAGAGGCTATGTATTGCGCATCATTTCCCCTTACCCCCCTCCGAGCACATAAGACCTTCACAAATTCTAGTCAAGTATTTATTAAAATGACGATAAAAATTTTGATCTAAATGAAAAAAAGTATTGCAAATTCTGTCCCGATGACATTGTGATAATGAATATAAAATTCTTAAATGGTCAATGATCGTAACTTATAATAGTACATTCTCATAATAGTAACGCATAAGAGTACAATAAATAATAATTAAGTATATTTAAATAAAAATTATAGATTTTATGTAATTAAATACAAATTACGAATTACTTTGTGTACGTCATATTTAATTACGCTACTAATAATAATATTCAATTTATTATAGTTAGGAGACTGCCCAGCACTATTCTTTACAATAATGAAATTATTTTTTATTTTCTCTCAAATATTACGTTTGAATTGCAGGTGTACCTACGTTTATTTTACAATATTTTTTTTCAATATTCAACTCATTTATTAAGTACCTCCTCGTTCGTATTTTAAAATTTTATTTTCAACATTTTTTAACTCATTATTAATATGTGATTGATATGCCATTAGCTCTTTTTCATCAATGTATAAACACATCATCATACTGAACAGTACGAAAACGACTGAGAAGACAATGGCGTGGCGATGTCTTGCGTTGAATGGCGTGGAGTGATCGTGTATGTGCCCAATTTTTCGGCATCATTCCATTTGGACATCAAAGTGTAGCATGATCGTGTATCAGCTCACTTTTTCAGGATCATTCCATTTGGACGCCATGGGGTGGCGTGGCTTGGCATGGCCTTGGCGTGTCTATCCAATTTATCGCTCACGCTGTCACTCTTTCTACCCAAATAATGGAGAGATAAACTGGACCAAAACCGTTTGAATCGTTAACAAACATTTCAGCACACCAAGCGATCGAGTGTTCCCGAAGAACGTCTCTCACCAGCAGTGATCAATTCCCCTTTGTCTCCGAACGCTTTCAGAATGAAGTGAGGCAACATAGTGCCTGTTAAAGTAAAGAGGAACAAATGGAAACGAAAATAGATACTTGAAATGACGTAAAATCCGAAACGGATTTATTACCTTACACTGAATGAGAAAAGAATATTTTCGATTCAATTCACAACGCATCTACACCAAATAGACGAAAACAGAGAACACAGAGATGAATATTTTCACTCCACTGAAGAGCGACATGGAAATGCAACTGGAAAATATATTTTTCTTTAGTTTCTTCGCCTTTCCCAGTATGGCGGTGTGTGACAAGTTAGTGTAAGCTTATATAGTGCGTGTCGTTTTAAACGAAAAGAGGATGTGCTGAGGTTGAGGTAAATACGTTCGTCACGTAAACTCCACGGTGAGATATGCGCGGAAGATTAAATAAGTGGAATGAGAGACGAGGATGACACGAGAGAACACACGTAGTCCTTTGTTGAAGGAATAACACGAAAACGGGGAAGAATCTTGAAGCGGAGGAATCTGCAAGAGTGAAAGGTGGAGAGAAAAGGAATTGGAATAGACGAGGAAGCGGGATGGGGAAATGCGTCGGGGTTGTGTGATGGACCGGGGACCTTGCTCGGGGCCAGTAAACCGAGCTGCTAAGAGAGGGCGCTAGCTGCGTTACGTATGGTAATGGCCGTCCCTACTTAACACTGACAGCGACTGTGCTAAGATAACGAGCAGCTTGCCTCCACGCTCCGTGCCGCCCAGCGAAGCTTCCTTGAGGTGAAGCGTTGAGATGTTGATACAAGATGCGTTCGAATGACGCATATGACTTATGAGAGCATAACATTCATCGGTAGTATCAAAGAGAAAACTGTATTCACCTAGCATGTATGTTTGACATTTATGCTCATGACGTATGTTTGTTGACATCCACACCTACAAATCGTGTTATAACTAAATTAAACCGAGCTCATGTAAAATATCACATATTCTTACAATGCATTTCTTTACATTACATACGAAATTAAAGAAGTATTGTGTTCGATAGGTAATGATTGATAGAGATAATAAATTCGATATTTACCACCGAACTTACAAGTAAGTAGGCTTAATTTCTTATGTGAGTGATTATATGGAAACGGAGAAATATGCGGCACATTTATACTCCGAAAAACAGATTATTGAGCAATGAAGCAGGTTAGATTGGTTTGGACGGAAACCCACAGGGTTGTCACCTAATCAAACTGCTCCCGTAAGACCATCTTCACCTAGACTGGCGTGAGTTTCCAAAAGTGACAAAGGAGCAAGGAAACAGTAAATAAATCATTATCTGTATCATTCACATTGAATCTGCTTATGTTAAATGACCTAATACATTTGTACCTATATGCTGTGCCAGCAAACAGAAATAAAAGTTTGCAAAAATTCGAATCTAATTGGAGAGAGTGTTTCGGATAAATTTTGCCAATTTCTGTAGAATAACCCATGTAAGCATAGTTTTTCCTTATTTCCGTGATAACAAGGCAATTTTATGATAAATATTCTACATTTGAATCCAATTTATACCAAATTCAAACGATAAATGTTAGCTATGCACGGAAATAAGTAATGTTATTTAACGTCTTGAAAATTCGCTCCCTTGAGCGAGAAAGACTCTTCCATAGAGTAGTATGTCAGTATTCTAAATTTATCAGAACATCAATGCTCATGTATAGCTGGTTAAAATTACATTTTGTGAGGAATACTATTTTCTTATAGATTCTGCTTAAAACGTAAATGTTTTCGTGTTAAATACCTCAAAGGTGTGACCGTATACTTAAGTATCATGGATATTGTGCTGTAGGAGACAGAACGACCTAACCACACTAATTTGTATCCAATAGCTAAGAAATCTTTCCTGATTAACTGTCATTATATAAATTTAACGGAAAGTTGACATAATTAGGAATCAGATTCTAATGGCATTTTTGAGAAAATTATTTCGTTAAATTATTTTATTTAATATAAAATTATTAAATACTAATATTGAAATATATATATTTTTTCCAAATCGTTAAATATACTGGCAATCAGTAATCTCATTACAGGCATGAACTGTGGCGTGATTCTTGAATCCAGTAGGTGCCAATGTCATGTATAAAACCCGTGTTTATTAAAGCAAGGAGAATGAATGGTTCATGTTCATGTCCTTGAAACTACATTCACATTTCCCTGAAGGATGTAAATTAATTAATAATACATGTCTAAACGTGATGGTATCTTTTGGCGAAATTCGATGATTCAGTATCCATTTTGAAAAAAAAAACAATCTCAATTTTCGAGGTAAAAATTCTTTCACAATCTTTTATTGAGACAGATGAATAAAATAATCAAGCCATAAATTATCATTTTAATAGTGTTGGGAAAGAGTTTTTAATCCATTTCAATATAATTTTGTTGTAATCATGTGTTTAAATAAATGTAATCGTAATATTTATTAGATTATGTCTTTACTAAAATGTATAAAAATGTATGTTTAAAATTTAAAGAAAAACCTGATAGAAATCCCAAAGAATTTCGCTTCCTTCATAAAGGTGTGAAAAGAATCGAACTCAGCGTAGACAGTGTTGTTACCAGTAGAACAAGGCTTCATGTTCTCGGAAGAAAAGGTGGTCGTAACTGCACCGGGCAAGATGGAGTAGAAAATGGCGTGCGCGCAACTCACAGTGAAAACCTCCCCTCCCATCGACCACCCACTCGAGTACTTTCTGGTTTGAGATCGCATGGATGCCATGAATGAGGAGGGGCTGTAGGTGTCTACTGTAGAAGAACATATCTAATCCCTTATACCAATGGATGCATTTAATTTTGATTTCTCTTTTCATAGTTTAGAAATACTGTGTAATATTTTTATTATAGTGTGGGAATCTTATCTACTAGAAATATTATTCATACTTAAGATGATAAAAAAGTTATCTTATCTTTAAGATTGTTTCTGTATCTTTAAAACACTGTTTCTCGAAAACGGCAAGTGTGACCATTTCTTTTTTCTTGCGCAACATATTATTATATATGTCCGATCTCGGCGCTATTAAATAGATACTCCAAATTAATAAACGTTAAACAACCCACCTTTGAATGCACTTTACTCATGAGAAATCCACTGATCAATCTTCTCTTAAACACATATAGTGGATGACGTGTCTCTTTTGCAGTTCGTTTAACAACAGCTAATTCAAATTGCTTGGTTTGTGGCTATGGCGTAGTACATTGAAAAGGATAAAAATGTCTGCGTGCAACATTAAATCCAGACAATTTGCTAGTTCAAAAAATTAAACTGAGAACAAATAATTGTTATATGAATAAGCCATGAAACAAAATTCAATACGAAGTATACGTATTTGAAATAATTTTTATTTATGTTGACATTACCTATTGTTACCGTAAATGTCCTGACTACTGCCCTCGAACACCAGTTGAGATGGTTGTACTACATGCAAGGAGAAGTCAAGAAATGATCACGGTGATTGTGATGTGATCGCAGGAGAATGGAATTATGTCACCATCTACATCAATAAATAATACACAGAATAACCGTAACAACAATATATTGGAACAATAAATATATAGGAACAAATATGTTCAGAAATCAGTAACTGAAAGAAAAACACATGTAATGAAATACAATGTTAGGGTCAACGTAAAAATGGCATAATACCTAATAATATTTGCAGTGTAGAAAAACAAATCTTATCTGCTTCTAAATATTTCATCTTGAGCTCTCTTGATCGTGCTGAGAATGAATGAGTCAGATACAAATTTTACACCTTTTCTTTTCTTATGCTGTTACACCTTAAAACATGATATAATTAACATAAGTAAGAGCAAATTTAGAGTTACTGAAATACCTTATTTCGCCGGGAGTTTGCACCAAAATCTTGAGCGTTGTTCGGAGTTTACAGTTAACTATATTACGAAGGCCGTAATCACGGTTGCCTTATATCTGTTGATCTGTGATTACAGTTCAGGTACACTTACACATGCACGGCATCAAAGCGGCACATAACAGAGTCAGCGTTCGATCCAGTAGTGCAAAGGAAAATACGCATAAACATCTCGGAATGCGTCGTGGAGAGAAGAAGAGTTCTCTGGTGCAGCGTTCCAACGGTACGTGGTCACCGTAGTCAGTGGCGGGTGCACACTGTTCGAAGACGCACAGACTGCTAACTATGTACATCAGCTACGGTCCATGTCACCGCCAGGCGCGCGACCGAACGCCGTCACACGTCCCTTGAACGCCTCCCAAGAAGACAACCGAACATCTCGACCACACACCTTTTTTTTCGTCACCCCATGAACCGTCACTCCTCGCACCCGTTCCAACCAACAAGCTCCCTTTTCTCTAGTGACACGCCCTTTATTATCCAAAAAATACTTTTTTTGCAAGTCTATTTTATGAAGTGTTTATTAATTCATTCTGGTGGCTATAATGAACTATACTACTGTCAATGAGATTGAGTGAATTGCGTTCTTGAGCACACCATCCACCCGGTACCTCTCTGGGTTCCCTTTCTCGGAGTCTTCACGCTCGAAGGCGAAAGTCAATTCCGCACGACGCTCAAGATTTTGGTACAAACTTCCGGCGAAATAAAGTATGTTAGTCGTTCTAAATTTGCTCTTACTTATATTAATTATATCATGTTTTAAGGCGTAACAGCATAAACGGTGGCGGAACGCAAATTTTACGATTGCATTGCAATAGATACTAATTTTTTAAATATTGTTTCCACGCAATATTTAGTTGAAAATAACTTCTGCATTTTTTAGCAATAAATACTATCAAATTGCTAGTTGATTTTCTTAATTTCATTGTATTTTGATAAGGACGCTTTTCCTCGAGCATTGTGAATGTAAAACTAAATATATTTCTTTGAATATTATTTACTTCGAATATTACTCAACATTTGGGAGCAAATTTATCTCACAATATGCATGAGAAATCATTACTTCAAAAAATATGTAGTTTTGAAGAAAAAATATATTGAGTGTTGTTTGTACTAAAATATTTATGTTTACTCGTCACATATTTCTCTTTGTATAGATATACATTCATTAAGGACACCATACCACCATGCATGTATACTGAACTCGGTGGGCTGACACCTTGTTGGCGATAAGCAAAAGGGAAGAAGTAACCAAGGTCCGATTTAATTAAAGTTTGCTGGAAACTCTCTCACATATTACATGATTTAAAACAGTACACTGTGCTATAAATAACACCACAATTATCTGATTAATGTAATTCTTCTGGATATTGTGTGTATGTATTAAAGATTAATTACTGCCTTGAGACAAAAGGATGCGAAAGGGAGAGTCCACTTTGGGCGCTGTTTCGTTTGCAAGTAAAGGACTCTGCTATCCTCCCTTCCTACAGAATCTCTCTCAAACAGAGGGAAAGAGTCTCCAGAGTGTAAACAAAACGCAATACAATGAACGCATTCTCTGCGAAGGAAAAGGTATAAAACAACATTGAAAAGTGTGTGCTGATTGAAGATAACTGATACTAAAAATTTTCCAGATTAAGATTTTATCACAAACTCGTACATCTATTCAGAATTACTCTTTAATTATCTTTCTGATTATTACAGCAACTGCTTTTTATCAGAAATATTCTCATTTATAATCTCTTTAACTATTATGTAGTATTTCGTCAGTATCGTGCCAGTTTCGTCATTTAGCTCGAGACCGAATTACCCAGGTACAGGGTTCAAAGCTAGCAAGGGTTTGAAAGAAACTAAAATATATTCAGCATAACCGAAATGTTAAAAACTCACAAATCTTTCTTTTTTTTTTTTTGAAGAAACAAAAAACTATTATTTTTTATTTTCGTAAGTTTTTTTTCTATTCAATGTGTGAGTTCACACTTTCTTCGACTGCGTCAATTATGACGTTCTTTGATTTTGCCAATGAACTAGATTATGATTTCTTTCAATAGTAGTGTGTAAAGAAATGTGCATATTTTTTAAAAGAATTAAACGTTTATTTATTGAGTAACCTTTTGTTAAATACAAAATATTCAGTTAGTAACCCGTCATAAATGTTTATAAAAATGTCGAAAATCTATTTTCTAAGTTTTTATATGCAAATATAAGTAATTGTTTTTGAAAAATTTAAATATATGTATATATTTGTAGTATTAACAAATTTATTAGTGAAGCAAACATTCGGTCAAATTTGTAAATGGGAAAAGAAGGGTGATATTGAAGCTTATCTACATGGAACGATAGGAGTTAGGAGTTGGGTGGTAGGTCATTGTTAGTAGGTGGACCGGTTAGTTGGGTTTACCAACAACTTGGCCAACGTGGAGGGGTTAGTAGAAGTAGTTAGTAATAGCTGGAGTTATTGATACTAGGAGGAGATGGATAGAGGAAGGTAGGTTGAATTTTCAGTAGTCACAGCTATATGAACTGGGACATTCATGTGAAAAGCTACAAATTTTCTGATCTCATCGGGAATCGAACCCGAGATGACTTGGTGATTCGGTCAAATGAGATTATGGAAATAAACGATTGATTAGAATTTTGTAAAATTAACCCCGGTTGCTTTGGATTAGCTCGAATACTTTTAAAATGTTAATATATCATATTCTTATACTTTCTGAGAATGAACTTCTATACTTTCAAAATGTTAATAAACTGGCAACCAATTACTTGCAGTTTAAGAACTATTTGTTAGTAGACGGATATTGTTAAAATTCTGAATAAGATAGAAATATAATATATATTTTTAAATTAAAGCGTTCATTTTAAAAATTAATATGGACTGCTCTTTTTTAAAAATTAGTATAGATAACCAATAGTTGAATTCTATTTTTGATGTTATCCGAGATCGAGGCTGTACAAGTCACACTTGAAGAATTATATTACAACAATTTTGGTTTGAAATCCCCCCTTTAGGTTGAAAGGAAATGGAATTATTTTCAACCATTACCCTTCCTTATAACATCTAAATTTTATTTGTCACGTTCCTATAACCATTCAAGCATAAATTGTTCATACTGTTCACGATATTCATCTGAGTTAAACTAAGTACTAATGGGCGAATACTTTTGTGGCATCTTACCTGGCACAAATAACCCCACGCCTACGTGTGCACAGCAGTTGATCAGCTTACAACGCGTCCATAGAATTTCAGTCACTCGCTAAATCGGTAGTTTCTATTACCACTTATTTGACCCACCACCTCTCTCGTCTTATACGATCGAAAACTGACATTGCAGTTACCACAGCAACGTGGAATTTGCATTCCTCGGAATTGGAATTGGTACTCGTGTGGTTCCATTTACACCTAGGATAATTAGTATTTACTTTGTTGTTTTGTTATTTGCAATATTCCTTGTAATGTTCACATACGGACTGATGGATTGCTAACCATTCTTATAAAGTCTATTAATGTAATAAATCGATTAATTATAAGTTAATGTTACAATTATTCATAGCAATTTTTCATGTCAAAAGATATCTAACCAATAGTGTATTAAGAATCAATCACGATGAGTCACTGTCTTTTATTTTTGATTGATCTCCTTCAAAATCTAGCTTCCGACCTAGGTGTTTGAATTGTTACTTTGTAGTGTACCTTCAATAGTCAATGTCTCGTACCTCTTTATGTCCCCCACGATAATTTCTTCAAAGCGAAAAGCGTGGATATAATCCCCATTTGTTGAATCATCCCCTTCTCCGTTGAGTATTCTGTGCATTCACATACGGTGGTGAGAGCCGGCTGGCGCATTTCCTAGCTTTTGTCCGGCTAATATCTGCCTTGAGATTAGCGCTCGCCGAAATATGAGTCCCCAGGCCACGAGAGGCCTTATCTGCACGGTGATGAGGCGGTCACCGACTGCTGCAACTGGGGGTCGCTACGGGTTGCAAACGCGGACTCTCGTCTACCTTGGGCTTAGAGCTTTCTCCTCCGACCGCCAGAAAGCGCCACTGTACAAGAAATTCTCGTCCCACCGTCACGGATACGTGTTTAAGGTGCGACCAGCACTCCCAGTTAGTCAAATCACTTAGATGTATAATTGTTTTCTTTATTTTTATTCTAATTGTTATAAAACACAACAATATAAATAATAAAGAGAAAAATAATGATTTAATTTCTATCTATCGATTAATTGTACAGTACAAACAATATTCAGGAACTCGCTTGACTCGTTTAAAATGCACTAGAGCATGTAAAAATACGACGGACAAGCTCAACGATTTCGTGATATATGCACTTCACCTCGGGAAAAGTGAAATATCTTTCTCAAATGTCCGGTGACCTATAGATAAAAGTGATATGAAAAATACTACGGAAAATTTACTTCATATCAAAAGTAATTTTTCTTCACTTTCGTGATTTAAAAGTTGGTTTATTTTGTTAATAAGTGTTTTCTCCACAAGACGCAATGTATTTCACCATCAATTACAATTGCAACTATTTCATTTAAATGTCCGGTGAGGTATATTAAAATCATGTTAAGTACATGTTACTCTGTTTATTTATGATGATTTAAGATATTTTAGTGATTTAATTCTACCTACGCGAGTTCTACCTTATAACAGAGGAACTACTTCTAGGATTTATTTACTTCAGGATAAAGCCAAAAAGAGAAAAGAAAATATCATTTGAATCCTATATTCTAAAAATTAGTAGTTAATGTGTATAATGTGAATGAAAAATACCATTAAAGTTATTTTAATGTAATATATTCGCTTAACGAGGGGGTTTAGGTAGTATTCTTTTATAACAGCGCTGTCCTCCGTAACGCTACGTAACATTTTTAAAAGTATTTTTAATATTTAGTATAAAGAGTAAATTTTAATATTGTAATGTTTGACGGGGTTATTCCGAACACAATTTATATTTTTTATCTCCGGACATGTAACGTCAAATATTAATTCTGACATCATATATTTATAAAACAAAGTTGTGCCGCCCCAACTTCTTAAGAAAAAATTGATTTAAAATACAATACAACTTGCGGACGTATAAACAGTTTGACACCAGTTCGACTGCATTGTTTTAAAAATTTCATGATTGTACTCACGTTACGTAACACCAGTGTACTTTTGATCAATAAAGTATAGTAAGAGTTCTCAACAAAGGAACGTGATACAACTAGAGTATTGGGAACCGGAATTTCTCTGAAATAGAACTTAACCCATGAGTAGATAATATTTTCGAAGATAACAAGATAGTTTTCCTTCAGACATATGGGGACATAAAATGATACCTATTCGCAAAAAAAAAAAAAAAAAAAAAAAAAANCAGGAAAACCGATACATCGTATTTATTACAATTTCATCATTATTAAAATATTTTTGAATAGGCTGTTTGTTTTGAGATAAATTGAAAAGTTGAAGAAATAAATCAATTTTTTACTTCAAAATCCAATCCCAATGATTACTTCGTGCCCCACATTCAATTTATTTTACTAAATAATACAAGTTTTGAATTATAGTCTCAAATTTCACAAAGAAATGTTTCTACAACTCTGTCTCTTCTTCCGTTTGCGCGTATATCATCATGTGTCGGATATTAATGATATGGTAGTTACACCAATGTTATCCATGAGATGATTTTTTGTATTCAATGTATAAAGTTCATAACTATTGTCCATGAAAAATTAAGAAGTTGAATCTTGTTAAAGGATTTTAATGAAATAAGCAACAAAGGGAACAAAATACGTTCAATTTTTCATGACGACACTTCGAGCACTCTTCCATGAAACATTTTTCTAAGGAAGGTAAAACAAGTGTCATTTTCCGCTTTTTAATGTTATTGATATTAATGAAAACTGTCAGAAAATAATTTTTTATATTACACACATTCTGTCTAAGCACTCTGTATTTTCAAATTTTGTATTGTCATTGTAAATTTTATAACAGTTTGATTTTCGTAAATCATAATGTATTTTAAACATTTTATATACTGCCAGAAAGGTAAGTCTTACTTATATAATCCGACAGATTTAAATTTGAGAGCGATTGTATATATTGCGTCATTGTTAATTTTCAAAAATTATAAATAAAACGCCTGTCCTTTCATTCCACCTTGAGAGACGAGGAGTGGTACTTGATTTCAATTACGTGATAATATGTAATTTGACAGTAATTGTTGTATTTTATAATTTTGATGTATAATTGAAAAGTTTTAGAGAGAATGGAAAAGTAGAAAATAAATACATAAAAGTTTTAATGTTTTTATGTAATATTATTTCATTATCAAAAACCTTTTAATTTATAAAAAGCAATAGTATCGTTTTATTTTCAAGATTTCCATAATATTTTAATGTACAGGTAAACTACAACCGATGCCTGCGCTTGAGTATTAATAACTTTTCATTGTTGACAAGACAAAAGTTCAAAAATATCTTATAAATTGTAAAAGATATAATTGTTTAAGAGGGTTTGTTCATGAAAAGATCGAATTATTTTGTACCTTTCCTGCTTTTACAACAATTTTCTTACACCAGATCTTATGTGTGAGTGTGACACAGATATCATGTAATTGGTGAGTGTGCACCAGTTGGCTCTTGAGTCACCATGTCGCATTGCTGGCAACTGCGAAGCTCGTCGTTTCGACCCCAGGACGCTCTGCAGCCAACAGCGCTCCTCGTGTTATCTGTCTACATTACGGCGGACTCTTCTCTCTCATTGCTATGCGACGTAGAAGTGAAAAGTCCGAGCATATTTTCAAAGAGCGCCAGTTGTCATCCATTACCACTTTAATGGGGACGCAGCCGCCGCGACAACTCCAACCTATCTCGGCCCACCACAACCGCATCGACTACTTCACGTCCATAAATGCTTCCATCAACCCTATAGCCTTCTCTATCTCAGGTGCTGCCGTTGCATCAGCTGTCTCCGTCGTATGACAACCGTCGTCACCTTCAATGCCCTGAGAATAAGCCCCTTCTCTTCCTCTTCCTTGTCTCCGCCATCACTCCCTCCTCCCAGAAGCTCATTCAAACGAAATGACGGAGGAGAACGTCGAATTTCTCGTTAACTTCCATGTACGCGCTGTGCGCTAGGCGCGTCCCCCTTGAGGGTTATTACAGTCTTTGGAACCCACTGAAGAGAAACAGCACTGGCCTTATTTTTTATCCACTGAAGTATAGTACTCCTAAATATTTCTCTTTTAAATACTACAGTCTCCTTTAAAAACAGTATATTACCACAGTTTCATTTCAATGCGACTGTGAATTGTTAACATCTCTATACCAAGCAGTCGACGAAGAGATAAATGAAGGAAGCAAGAGATACTTTTGAAAAATGACTCCCATTTCAAACTCACCCGCTCTGTAATGTGCTCTCTGAAAACATAAATTATGTTATAATATCAATAGCGTTTCGCTTTCAATTCGAGAACTGCATTGGAAACAGGATGAAGGAGAAGAAAGGATAGTCGATTTCCAAGCCAATTATAGCGCATGAGCAGCTACCATTTGGCGAAGCGCACCCTCTCACTACTCCTTCTGCTTGCATACAGTCGCCCAGCTGTTTGCGCCACCCTCCGCTGCCACAAGCACAACGTTATCGCGAGATGTGGTAATTCGAGTGGACGCCGCCAGAGTGGGAGTGTTCTCCGATAAGGCGTGTTTTGTGTCTTGGCGGTTACGTTATTAGATCCGAGTTGAATACCTGACTGCGCTGAATTTCACGTTACTCGCCGTTAACAGCATAGCTTTATCTCTTAATATACAGCCTCGGAACAAAAACTTTATAAGGTTCATTTCAGGAAGAATGAAATGTTGGTGTATTAACGACGCCAGATTTTCATTAAACTTTCTATCTTCATAAACAAATGCGATGCGGAGGACGTAAACATGGGCGAGACCATGTGTTGGAAAGGGTCGTTTCGAGGTGATCAAAGCAGGTCAGGCAAGTTGCTGTCTGAAAAAAAAATTGGAGCACAAAACAAATTCATACTTTTTGCTAGCGCTTTATGAAAATTTGGCTGCGTAATGCTTAAAATATACGCGGGTATATGAGTTTTTCTCATTCATTCCAGTCTTTAAAGAACTGCATTATATTTTCTAGAGACTTTTATATAATTGAAATGTATGTTTCTAATAACAGACTTATATATCAACGAGATGAATAATCACTTCTCCATATTTTATCCGCATTAAAAGCACACAAAAATGTAAGCATTGCGTTTTTGTAAAAACATACTAAAGTTCATTTCAGGAACATAAAGATACATAAGTCATATCTTCTCTCAAAATGATTGCACACTCTCCATAAACCTAACATTCTTTTTCTTCTGCTTATGGACCAAATATTTTCGCAAAATATTGAAATTAAATATTTTGAAATTTTAGGTATTTGCGTAATTTAAACATAGAAGTAGATAACACGTTTGCATTTATTTTTTTATAGCCATTGTATCTTTAAATGGTTCATTTTGTATTTTTCAATATTACATTTTATTGTTGTTTGTACCAACCTCAATTTTATGGCGCAATTTATGACGCAAAGTAACTTGTGTTTCTTTAATTTTGTTTGGAATCTCCCTGATCCCAAGTTGGTACAGTAATCCCAAACAACTTTCTCGTTATCTTGGTCGATTAATGTTACTCATCAGAGTTCATGGAGATATGTTGTTAAATACTTTCACATTGCATTAATACGCTTCCTTCATAGCGTACATACAGTTCTATTTTCCTTACTAATGACCTTCGGTTATAAAAAAAAACAGAAATAAGAAATTGATGTTCAAAAGAATCAGAATCATATTAAAACTTTGAAAGTTTTGAGTTAAAAATGATTCAAAGATACAATAACGCAAAGTAGAGTGCATCCTTAGAGTAGAAATCTTTTTGGGGAAAGCGAAATGTGTAAAGTATAGATTTTCCCCAATATTCACGGATAATATAACCATTAGAAAAAGATGTTCATAGATACTAAAATTAATAATTCATTTAACTAATTAATATCTTCACGTCGTTTATTGTGTTTTTCATTGATAGAATTTTGTAATCTAGCAACAGTGAATCAGAGTCATACTTAGGTTGAAAAAAGGAGAAAATTAAAGATCATTGATAAGCAACAAATATATTTTATGCACACATGCCAAAAAATAATGATAGAGTTTTGTTCAAACCTTTCTACATTCAAGTAGCTCAAATCAAAATTCGAAGACCTCTGACCCAAAGATCTCTGAGGTGGTCTCGTAGAGACCACCCTCCTCATATGAGGCGACTCCCTTAGGAGGTACTTTGTTTTGTGTAGTATTTTCCAATTCTGGTTCATAAACACATAGAAATCTCTTATCTTGCGGTGAACCTCTGTTACCTGGCGGTGAGGTTCACCGCAATCTAAGAGATTTCTATAATAATCCTTATTAGCAGTGTTCATATTTTGTTTTTGGTTTTATGGTAAAATTGTTATCATAATTAATCGTAGAAAATATTCACTTTGTTCACGCTACTATTATTGTTA
The DNA here is from genome assembly GCA_002313205.1 of Laupala kohalensis. Classification (NCBI taxonomy): domain Eukaryota; kingdom Metazoa; phylum Arthropoda; class Insecta; order Orthoptera; family Trigonidiidae; genus Laupala; species Laupala kohalensis. Next base: position 938,521 of record NNCF01129502.1, read on the forward strand.
TTAATCATATCTTACATAAAAATAAAAACAACATAGAGCCATATATATTAAGGCGTTGAACGTAGTTGACATTATATTATTTGAAATGTTAATTTTTACTCTGTATTTTTGCTTTCTTGATAGAAAATTTGAAGCAAGAATATTTGTATGATTGCATGATAGTGCGATACTAGTGAGTGATAAAATCACAATTTACAAAAATGTATATTGACATCGAATACATAAGGATTCAAAGAGAAATATTTTAAGACTACATTTAATGTATTTCAGAAAAAAATCTAAGTTAACCAATTTTGTCACATTTGAGTGCGAAAACTAACATTTTTGTGACAGAAGGGAATTTTCCTTTTATTAATGACAAAGTGATAACACAGATAATTTTTTTCAATACATCTACATAATGCGTAGTGTCACTAAGTATATGATATAGATTACATAGTTGTTTTAAGATAAGTTTTTAAAACTATAAAGAATTCTGTATTATCTGGTCTGGACAAATTACTAAGCTTGGTTAAAACTTTAAGTTGACGTTTCATTTCCGTTTTTTTCATTCCACGTTGGTGAGAGCTTTTTCAACCGAAGATCGGACTACAGGCCCGGAATACAAATTACACACCAAATATAATTACCAATTAGAAAACACACACGCTTATATTTATCAACAAAAAACTTCACAACTGTTATCAAACGTGCTTGTGATAGACAGCACAAGTTATCTTATCCCAAGTAAGCCAATGAAACTACCTTTCAAGAAACCAACGGTGACTGCAACACATGCGGAAGATCAGGGCCTTTTCTATCCAAAATCTTCATGACATAATACACTTAAACTTGCATAACAGCACTACACACATAATTTATACGCTGAACAATTTCATGTATTTATTTATTTTATGCCTTTTGTCGTGGTTCAGGCCATGAGACCTGCTCTTCCACCCAACCGTTGGACTTTGGTAAGGGAATTCGAAAGGAGAGGAACTTATGGTGCCGAACCGACATTTGTCTGGAGTACGTGAATGAAACCCCAGCTGAAAACCTCGCCTAGTTCAGCGGAGCAAGATTTGGACCCACGCTCTACCGCTTAGCTGGATCGTGGAAGCGAAGACGCTACCGCTGTCGGTTTCGGCACAACATCAGAGTAGGCACATATCAGTGTCAGTGTCAGCGTCAGTGGTGAAAGACCGGCGGAACGAATTCAACGCAAATGAGTCCACGACTCAGCATCAGCGTCGGGTAAACTGAAGGTTTGGAAGCGTCAAATTACCACCAAACGCATAGATAATCGCAACTATCACCAAAAAGAAGCTGTCACTCTCCGCATCCGTCACCAGAAGAAGAAACCATCCTCCTCCAACCGTCCCATCCAAAAGATTTTCTCCGCATTCGTCACCAAGTAAAATCCTCTCAGCCCAGCAAACGCGCCCCTTTTATCGTAATCGCGAACTACTTTTTTCTCCGTGGCTCGAGAAATCATTCGCGCATACAAATCTTATTTTTCGTTACTATATTGAGATGTATCTTTTGTCTCAACTACACATGCAAAACTATTGCAGTTCGACGCGTGAAATAATGATTCTCAGGGATCACGAATAACTCCTGTGCTCCAATTCTAGAAGCGCTAGTCGGGTCGAACCTTCCTACCTAGATCTCAAAATATGAAGGAAACAGTTGAACATGTTGGTTAGTTGCTGGAAAGAAAATTCAATGCATTCGTAACAAAAAGAACCATTTATTAACTTTCTGCAGAAGAGAACACAGAAAAATATTGCGTCTACAACCTACAAAATACAGTATGCTTCGAGCATCTTCGCTCGAATCGTTCCGATAACGGCGTAACAGAGAAGGGAGACTGCGAGGTCGGCAGTGTCTAGCCGTACCAACTCATGACCTCGGGCTGCCGCGCGATATGACGGCGCTCCACCCGTCCCCACGGCATGGTCTCGTGCTGCTCGTTACTCGTGATCATCTAAGATCGCCACCACTCTGGCGAACACTGCCGTCGCTCTCAAAGTGACTGTTCTCGCGACCACTACTGTCGCTCTCATAGTCTAGCTTGATCGATACTGCTTCGGAGACTGCCCTGCGTCTCTCGCAACTCCCGTGATTCTTCTGTCTTGCTACCCCTCCGCGCAGAGGCAATATTACATCCAGCTCGTTTACTACATCCGTGCTTTTACATTTACAAACTACACAATAAATCTATATCAAAAAGTCAAAACAAGCACTATACGAGCATTACTTTGTCTTTTACAGCAGAGAAAATTTAACAGTTCTTTTAACACATTCTTGATTCTTCTTTCTTCTCAGAAAACAAAATTTAATACAAGTGCGACAGACTCGATTCCAATAAGACTTTCTCTTTTACAAGATACTAGCTTCTCACTGAATTACAGAGGTATGCAAATCCCTAATCATTAAAATCACTGCGTTTAAATGTTCGTCTTACAGAGACGTATACTCACACCCAAATTTCGTCCTTCGAGATCGTGTACAAAATCAGCTTGGCAGAAGCACGCCCTTTCTTCACAGCGAAGTTTTCGGCTGCCACTCCCTACGGCGACCTTGAACCAGACGGCTGCTCGCGAGCTGTTCTCCAATCGTCCATTCGTTCGTCCTCGTTCGAGTTCGCGGCGAGTTATTACGGTCACCAACGTGCTACCGTTTTCATGTTTCGTCTAATTCGTATTTCAGAAACTTTTACAACGCATTAATGGCTTCACTTGGAGCCCTCAAATGATAATCCATATGCATTCAGATTTTACATCTCACACGGACGTTCATTAATAAATTCAATCGCGAAACGGACAACACAATACGTTTCTTTCAAACTGCGTTCTGCGTTCTGCCCCACGGATCGTCCTCTCCAATGCTTCCCGAGATATTCAACTCAAACCGTACCCTCTGACGATTCGCGCAAGATGTTGAGATCGAACCGTCCCCTCTGACGATCCACGTAAGATTGAGATAGAACCGTCCCCTCTGACGAGCCACGTAATATTGAGAGCGATACTTGTCGCATTTCCTCCTTCTCAGCAATACTCCCCACTCCAATTGAATTTTATGCACTGTGAATTCCGCCAATCAACTATCTCTTGATAAGTTTCGCGTGGCTAGCTCCACAAGGTGTATTCACATTTTTTTCTAAATATCACAATCGGATTTCTGAAGTCCCTGTCTGCGTCTTATGCCTCACAGAACGCGCTCCTATTTGGCGCTCATTTGAATTAGTATCATATAGGGTATTCGGTTCTATTCGAACCTATATTTGCCGCACATGTTTCAAAATAATATCGTAAAATCCTCTAACGAATTCGGGTCGTTAGAATATATATATATATAGGTTCGTGAGTTATATGATTCTTTGGGCATAACGTGATTCAAGACAACTTTGATGTACTAAAAGAACTTCGATGATTCCAAGAAAACATGATTTATTCCAAGATACACCGTTGCGTCAAAGCAACAAAGTACAATAAAATGAAAAAGAATTGCTTCATTCTACCCCAAGACATACACACTCTAATATTTACCCACGAAAATTCACAGTTCGCATTAGCGCGTTGTCGCTTGTTATCCTTTAAGATCCTTTTCTGATGTAATACGGTTTAACACCAGTCGACGATAATACGCTTCTTAGTGCATTTTAAATAATGATTCACTCATTCACAATTTCAAATTACTGTCCAGGATGGAAATCTCACAAAGAAACCAAAATAGATCTCACCAGTTGTAGATTTGCGGTTTTAAAAGAGAGTACAACTGCGTCGACTGCCCTCAGCGTGTCGGTGACCTTGAGACGTATTAGCCAAGCCTCGTGCAAACAATCAGTTGTTTCTCACACTGTCTTCGTCATTCAGATGTTGAAAAGTTCATTCACCGAAGGAAATATTCGATATTACGCGGCGCAACAATTCTTCTCAAGTGCAACGAGGTTTTTTCTTACAAAACGGACCGCGATTAAGTCTCTGTATTCTGACTACTTAATGAGTCATCAGTGAACTATCACTTCAGCTCGCGAAATGTTCGCAAACTGTCTGCGAAATACTTGCCGAATAACTATAAAATGTTATCGTAAAGCAATCACGCAAGAACAAAAGAATGTTCACCGAACAAAGAAGTGGCTAATGAACGATCGCCTAATGGGATTACGAACTGGATGAGAATGATTAACAATAGTTCCTCGCCGAATGAATAACTAGAATGATCTCGCTTGATTTGGGAGGATTTTCCTCTGCGTGAGAATTTTTATAACCTCTCTACTCTTTTCGTTGCCCAACTGCTTAGTTATGAATTAAACCTATCACAACCTTAGAACCTACAGTTGCGTTTCCTTCTTTGCTCTGATTGATTTCTTCATTGTACTGGCTCTTTCAGAATTTAGTTTTTCCGTTGCCGTGAACACCTGCCACAATTCAACGATTTTTAATCGTCGTTAACGTCTTTTTAGAAACTTCTACTGGGCTTTTTGATTGACAGCTCCAAAACCTGCGGATGTTCATGATTGTTCTAACCGTCGTAACGTCCGAAATTTTGCACCAACTGAAATTGTATGTGAATGAATGATCGATTAACTAATTAATTTGTTTCTAATTAAAGATTTAATAGGCAATAACGATAATAGGTAAGTAGGGCGAAAAATCAATCTTCGGAGACGTATATTAGCTTAAGGTGCCTAAACGGTTAGAGATAGACCACAAATATGAAGGACAATATTGTTCGCTTCTAAGAGTTCTACAAAAAGTCCGCGACATCATATACTTATCTTCAACCTAAATTAACTTAAATAATCTAAAAAGAGTCATTGAAAGTAGACGCGTAAAATACTTCAACTTAAGAAGTAATTCAAGATGGTAAAAATAAATACTCATCAAATTAAATGCATTCTGTGTTTTGTACATTCAGGACAGATAAAAACTGCCTGTAAATCGTAAAATGTGAACGAATAGTTTGTACGAAGTATGTTACAAGCGTTTTAGTTTTGCAAGCAACCGATGTCGCTGCCACCGTCGTGTGTTGCCGCGGAAGGACCAGGCAAGCATTCGACGGTGGCGCTACCCCCCGAGATGTGCTTCAAGTGAAGCAAACAGTTTTGACTTTCCATTTTCAATTATTTTAAAATATAAAGAAAAGTGAATGAGCTACAAAACAAAAAACCCAAGCGAAGCTGGGGCGGGTAGAACACTACAAAATTATGCACGTCGAAGGAAATACGTATCTTATCATTACAATCGCTTTTCAAAATTTTTATGCTATCGAAAGGTTTATAACACGGACGCTATTGCATTTAAGTTATATATGTTTATGAAATAAAAGCTTGCGTTTCAAAAGTTTTTTAGAATTGAAAAAATGTGAACAAGATTAATTATTACTACAAATAAATAAACAAATTATTATACTCAAATGTATAAAATAGTAATAAAAAACTTTCTTAACAAGTTTTTATTTAATCCATGTACTAAAAAGAATCAATGCCAAATGCGAATACTCTCATACATTTTTCACATTAGTAGATCCCAATATAAATAAACGTACGTATTATTTTTAACTCTGAAAGTGATTTGATATCTTACGTTGAATTATTTGTTTTCAAAAAGTCTGTCACGCGAAATATAAAGAAAATACATACTTATACCCCTTATATATAATAATGTTAAAGAGTGCTTAATATATTTGTGGGAAATAGAACTAGCTAATACTTGACTTTCATGTAGTACCATGGTGAAAACCATAGTCTAGTTAACACTAACATAAATACTTTGTATTGTATCAAAATGTTAGTGGACATTCATACGGATATTTTCGTAACTTTCCTACTCGGGTTTGGACGTTTGTCAGATGAATTAAACTATACATAAATATTTGATTCTAAGTACGGGGACAAATATTTAGAATTTGATTATTTCAGATATCAAAACATGCAAAATAAAATATTAACATTTTTGAAGTTGTTTTAGATGAAGTATAAGGAATCTTCTTAGTTGTTCCCGAAAAAGATCTTACGTACTTTCGAAATAAATTCCGTAAATTTCTTCTTCGTATCAAGGTTATTATTGGGAAATGAATATGAAAGTGACTTGGTTTAACGAAAAAAACAAGAAAAAAGAAAAAAGAAAAGAAAACAAATTAACATTCAAATGAGACAACGTACAATTCATGTTAATTACATCATGAATTCTCTTTCTGAATAGATAAATATTAGTTTGAGTCGACATAAGATAGAAAAATTTGTTTCTGAGAATTTTGAAGGACAGTGTTGGAAGTGCTTTGAGTTTGTTGTGTTTTACCCTGTCAAACAGTTCACACGGTCCCCTGGGTCCATTTAGTCTCCTCTCCAATGAGTACTCTGTACAAGTTAAGAAATCACTGAGTTCTTCTGTCCGTGTATATCAAGAGAAAACCGTTTGATATTTTTAAAAGGTAGTTTTATATATTTTACTAATATTCCATCTACTAATTTTCAGTTAAGAGTACCAGTATTCGAGGGGTATATGATTGCGTCCCTGGAGTCGTATTCGTATTTTAATTTTCTTTTTTGTAGTCTTCTTACTTGTCATACAGATGACACATATCAGGGTCTCCCAAAATGTTTGTATCTCTTGCAAAATTATACTTCCTATATATTTACGAATTCAAAATATCCTCCCTGTTGCATTGAGTGACAAAAATGGCAACCTTGAGTATAAAACCAATAAAAACTATGTAGTATGTTTGAAAATAAGTAAGTACAATGCCGGAAAGAAAACGAATGAAAGAAATACAAAAAACTATTAATCATGTTGTTGATATTATGTGAATGTTAGTAGAGAAAAATATTTTCAGTATCTCCATCTTTATCGTTCATAAATGTCAACAAATTAAATCTTATATAAATGTTCCTCTGTGAATCCATCCAAAGTTGGACACCAATCTGCATTTGATTTGCGCCGTATTTCTTTCGTGTCGACAAAAGAAGCTCAACTCGTTCAAAATAATTTTCTCCCGAGGCAACAACTTCTCGGGCGGCGGCGGATGGGGCGCGCGCCCGCCTCGGTAAGACAAACAAGGGCGACCGTTTGATAACCTCTCCTGCAAGGAACATCTCTTTCTCGGCGCGCGAGGGTCTGGTTGAACACGATAAGAGCCTCAACGTCCGCCACGGAATGAGGGCCACTTAACGCCATGGCGACGAAGAAGAAGCGGCGTCGCAAGAAACGAGCGCAGCGCTCCAGTGCTGGAAAGACGAACTGCTCTTGATGGGGATAGGGAATGTGCGTCGCTATGAGTGATAGGAGGATGTGGAATAAGAATTTAAGAGATACATACTCTTCTTTATAGTCATGCACAAGAGAAATTAATGCTTAAGTGTATGAGGGAGCTACCCTCTTTAAGAACATGTTCGTTCAAATCATTAATTCATTTTTTGTATATTTAATTCGCTTTTTTAAAAGTCGTTTCCACCTTTTTTAAAAATCATTCACGATATAAATATACTGATATTGTCCAAGTGATGAGATAGTTTGAGGTGTTGTAGAATAGAAAACCGGATGATTTTAATATGTAAAAATTTCATGTCTCTAGGAAGGAGATAAATTTTCCGAACGTAAGCAAGTACATAAAGCTGTTGAATATCTGACCTTACCTCAACAATCCATGAAAGTGAAGTGTATAGATGTTTCGCAAAAACATCCCGGTGAACTAATTTTGTATTTGCTCACCATATGTAGTCATTGATTGTGTTCAAGTCTTCATTAATTCTTGAAGAGTACGAGTCGGATGAAGACAAGACTTTATTATGGTTGTTACTGGGTAGTGCCATCTCAAATTAGAAGTTACTATTCAGAAATCATTGCTCCTGAATATGTTTACATGTTTTGTCTCTGAAAATGACTGAAATAAGAAAACTATTATTCATGAAATCCCTTTCACTGTCCTAAACGCTGTATGGAGTATATTTTATTCAGTGTTATTCAGGTACCACATTTCCCAAGTGAAAGAAACATCAGTTACCTGAAAACATTTATGATTCTTCATTCATTAGGAAATTCCGTAGTTCTCCTTATTCACTTCGTTGTGTTGGTCAAATACTCAAAATTACGGGTCCATTAAAACAACAGAAGTTATTCCTCAAGTGAATACTAATTTTTTGTTGCAGGTTAAGTACGGAAGAAAAATATGCTAAAATAGCTATAACATATAAGTGTATCATATAGAATCATGATAAGTGGGATATTATGGCTCAAATGTTTTGTTTATATTTCGATCTAACGGTGCGAGGCTGGTCACAAGAGTGACTAAAATGCATGCAGTAGGGCTTTCAGATTCCTTAGTCATTTTTCTTAATCATTATATTAAAATTACATTTTTGTTTCCGAAGAAGTGAGATAAATAAATTACTAAATCGTCCATTTAAAGTGAGAATATGTTTGGTGGATACGTAGTGAATTATGACAAAACTCTATTCCTCAAAATTTGACGAGATATTTCGAATACACACATCGTTTAAGATGTAAAACTCTCGTCACTGTGAAAATTTCAACAAAAAAACAAGCAGTACGTATCTTTTTGAAAGTTTTTAAACAATAGACAAAATGGAATGATATTATGTAAGGAATCGATTTTAAGAAATATAATGTAAGGATATAATGTAAGGAATCGATTTCAAGAAAGACTATGGGTTAGTACGATTCAAATGCAATGTTTTAGTCTGTTTCTTGACCAAAAAGAATTGAAAAAAGTAGGGTAATTTTTCGGAAAATTCCTAAAAATAAATTGAAAAAATGTAGAGTAATTTTTCAACGAATTCGAAAAAATGAATTCCTCTGTGATAGTCTTGAATCGATTGAGGAATAGACGAGTTGTAGTGATGTATAGAAATGATTTTATGGAATTTTATTGAATTTTTAATCCTTCGTGAGAGGGTGTTTCCATGTCACCACTGCAAGCACTGTAATCAGTTTTACGAAACGAAAGTTACATGTCGTACAGAAAAAACATACCAACGAGTGAGAAAGGAAAGGTCTTGTTTTGCCGAATCGTATTTTGTGGTACGTTTCTGTTTCACTGAATTTTGTATTCGTCTCGAATAGACATGTTTTTGCGTATTTTTTACCCTTGCCTGTTTGAATCTATAGTAGTAATATATCTAGCTGGCCTTCAGGCGGAGATTATAATGGAATATTAATGATAAACGTGTAGTACGGAAACACGAAACTCGCTAACAACATTATTTCGATTCTTGTGTCGTTCACGCTGAAATGTCGCTCTTAATGAATATTCTTCAATATCATTTCTTATTCTTGACTCAACAAAATATTTATTTCTGCCAATTATAATTTTTGTAGGTCTAAAATACTTTTCCGACGTATCAGTTTGTAGTATGTAGTATTTCAAGGTGCATTGGATGGCTCATGTGTTTGATGACGAATTCAATGATGACTGTAAAGGTTGTAACATCACACCTCAAACCCTGATGTGTTGTTATTATTTCTTTGGTAGAAGCGGGATCCACATAAATACCAAAATTCCTATGGTAGTTTTTGTCGCTGCCCCCAGCTCGGTTTCCCGAGCAACCAAACTCACGTGTAATAATAAAAAAAATAAGGATTTATGACAAATTACATGAAATCCGAATTGTTTACAGACACAAACTTCCAAAATCATTAGTACATCTAATAATCTGTTATTAGACAAATAATGCTGTCAGAGAGCATTGTTTATACTTTGTAAAATATAGTTGAAGACAACTAAATTTTAAAAACCCTCAGGTTATCTGTTCCTTCGAAAAGATAAGTTGTTTTCCCCAACAATTAACTGATACTAGTTACGACCCTCGCACCTAGTAATGAGTTCATTAAGTCTACCGCAGCAGTCTTAACAAACATCTAGTCTCCGCGACCTCGATTTAGTACAGTCACTTGTCCGTGCTGACGGATCTCTACGTTCCTTTGTAAAGAATCCCCGAGAAGCTTCACTCCTCCCAATATATACTGTACCAGACGTCACGTGATCAGTGAACAACCACGCCTTCGCCACCACCGTGCAAGCACTCTGTTTGTGTCACCCCTTTTGTTTCTAGGAATGCAGAGGACGTGCCGCAGAGGACGAATCGTCATCAGCGTCACCTAGGCGCTTCGCAAACACCCTTTTCGTTCTTCATTCATTTCTTCGTGGAATTTGTCTTTAATTTAGTTAAACCTGAACCCCCGTTGATCAACGTCGCCGACTGCATTCTTCGAATACACTGGTACATACTTTCCTTAAGATGAAAAGTGTTTATTCGAACAATACCTCCACACGGAAAACTCGTCGCACGTCCGTCTTAGCGCTGACCGGCCTCTTATTGTAATGTTCTTAACAGCATCCTGCTTGGGAAATACAAAGAGCTATTAATATTTCGCAAGTTGATGGCATGTCCTAGCGCCGACGTTACAAGGTCATGAAAGATAATTAAAAGGAACAGGAGACTAAATAGATTACTACTAAATGAATACGAGACGTCATTCAGGAATGAGGGTGAAATGTCAGTTGAACATAACATTGCAGCCCTGAGATAGAAAAAGAAAGAAAGAGAGAAGGAAAGAAAGAAAGAGAATCGAGATGGGAAACGGGAATGGAATATTTCTGTCTAGGGGTGACAAGATTCCGCATAAAAACATTGAATTGTCAATTAAACTGGTTTATAAATTAAAAAATATCGGTTTAAACTTTATAAATATATACGTGTGTCAATCTATTTAGTTCGACGCATTTTTTTTTTTTTTCAAATTCATTGAGCAGTTGAGATTTGTGAGACTTTGCAGCGCATCAGATGAATGATTAAAGCAGAATCATCTATAACTGATAATTTAGTAAAGTTTTGTATAAATATTAAAGCAAAGTATATATTCGATTTTTTGTAATTTCTAATTGAATGGTACTCTAGTTGAAGGTAGAGAATTATTTTGGAGAATCTCGTAAAACTATTGTTGCAGAATTCGTATTTAAATTATTACCTTTTATGTAACAGATCTTAAGTTGTATAAGAGAAAAGATTATCAGAAAAAACAAATTTTGCAAAAAAAAATTGCATAAACGTTCACGAGTAATAATTTAGTTTTACGATTGCAGTACTTCACTTTTGTGTTTATTTGTGTCATATTTCTTGTGTGATATTGTCTTAACGATTAGTACTTAGTATGTTACTAAATAACATCATTACCGCAATAATATTCTTCGCAGACGTTCAGGCAAATAATATACGGTGTGAAAAATGAAGTTCAGTCTTCACTCCAGAGATTTGGAGTACCCTGCGTTCTTCACTCTGACAAATGGTCTGACGTGATTCAAGTCCCGGGACTTGAAAACCTCTCTTGAATTATACTTACTGTCGTGAAGATCAAGAGGAAAAATTGGCTTCAACGATACCGCTTTTAGAACATTTATCACTTGGATATGTTATGATGCATTCTTTATAGAATATAATAAGTTCGAGCTCCGATTCGCGTTGCATCTTGATCTTTGTCATCTCTTAAGAGTATATCTTAGAAGTCGTGTAAAACTGCTAATATGTTGGTGAGCACGATTTCATCGGATAAGAATGATGTACTTTGGATAAAAATGATATCATCGCATAAAAATTATGTACATTTTTAGAAATATAATATTTTTGTATTTTCCATCTTCACTAGTCAGTATTGTCCTTTTTGTGTATCAGTACTTAACCGACGAGAAAGACACAATTCATAAGTCAAACTTAGGCGCCTTCCATCTACGTTACAGTCGAAAGAGGAATGGAATATTTTCTGTACAGTGAAGTAATATATTATTATTGAAAATATTTTGAAAATCTTTAGGATTTTTTAAAATTACGCACAGGAAACGAATCTGCAGGGTGCAGTGCTTTAACAGATTCAACTATCAGACACCCAAAGATTTGCTCGTCAATTCTTGTGACTTACAACTACTATACTCAATTAAATGAAAAGCCGTAAAATATCACCAATATTTATTTTAAAAAATATTAAACGAAAGCTTTTTACCCGAAGTAGTGTGCATGTTCAGAATTAATGGCATCGTCATATGAAATCTCAATCTTAGAGTTACATCTAAGTAGTTTGAGGTATCTTAAGGTGAAATGATAGAGGTTTTGAATTCGTTTACACAGCAAAGTAAAATTTGAGGAGCACTTCTCGTAGCTCACCGGAACGACTGTGCTTTTAAATGTATGAAATTAAACGTGAGATTCTAGGCAATCCCTTTTCGGGATTTTTTTTGTGCGATCTCTTTTGCGCTGAGATACCCTTAGAGTATGGGAAAATGGAATTTTCGCTCAAATCAAGCATATATATCTCACTTCGAGATGTGAGGGAAAGTTAGTCTCGCATTTGAAGATAACGGGAGGCATCGTGAATCCTACGCTGAGTGCTTAGCCTATCACCAATCTCAGCATCTTGAGTGGACCTTATTGAGTCTGTACACGAGATCTTCAAAATGTAATGTGTTTACTTGATTTTCGCGAAATTTTTACCCCTCGAAATTCGAAGTTTGTACCGGCGATAAAGTGTAGTGAATGATTTATTATAATTTATTGTTTTCATCGACTTAACTCTAGTTGATGATGTCAGTGTCTCGCCTGGAAGAATTGGGCTACCGACGAAGATGAAAGTCGGTAACTAAGTTGCTTCTTCTAAGTAATTTCGTACAGATAAAAGTAGTTAGTAGTTAACATGCACCTATCCGCTTATGGATCACTCCACGACAAGCGGCAGACCAAAAAAAAAACAGTATTTCAATTGTTTCATTTTTGGGAATTATAGTTCTATGAGTCCAATAGCAACCATCACTTTCAACCATCACTTACATGTTATGGCCATTCCCACTTTCTTTCTTCTTGTAACTTGGATCATTCGTGCAAACCTTTCGAATAATATTATTTTTCTTCGCTATACGTGAATAAATTAAAAAATTACATGGATTAATATCGTAAAATGTATCGCATTATAATTCTCGTCTGCTTGTGTAGAAATAGAAACTTCTTGCTTTGTTGTATGCATGAATCACAAATATTTCGTCGTCATCGTTGATATACATATTATAATACCTCAAATTTGTGAGATTTCTGTGTAAAATCTAGATCCTTGAAATGTATATATGTGCTTTTTACTTACAATTTTTCGGATTCAAAATGCAGTATAGTGTTAGGAGAATGAGTAAAGAATGAAGGATGAGCTAGATATATATTTGTGGGTTACTAGTGAGGTCTGTTCGTCTGGTTTGAACTATTCAATTGCTGCTCTATCATCAACATAGTCCCAAGCTTTACTAGAACAGGTGAAATCCATCCGTCCCCCCAAGCAGTACAGTTAAGGTGCTACGTAAATATCCGATATTATGAATGACGCGCCAACACGGGCCACATTCCATCCATATTCATTATCAATATCTCCTAAAAATGGAAAGAAAAAATAACGCAAGACATTTCAATATGTTTAATGATCTGAGGTTTTATGGATAAAATTATGAAGTATTTAGAGTGGTAAAATTTTTAGTATCTGGGTGTTTATGTTTTATACATTACTCTCTCAGAAGAAGAATTCTTTGAATATTAGTTGTCAATGCCATCCATTTCTGGATGATTTGTCTTTTTTTCGTTATTTTGATGTTTCCAGAGGTTTCTTTTCCTATACGTAGTTCCAAAATATTTCGAACACATGTTGAAAAACGTGCAGGACTGAACTACCGTTATAGAACATGTCAAAGCGATCTTAGAGTAATAAGCTTTTTATTCCAGCGTTCTATACTTGCATTACGACACTTGAGCACCTTTGAAATTATTGAACAGAAAATACAAGTTTATCTTCTTAATATGCTCTTATCGGTTTGTCTCATATTGTTGTGGTAAGTAATATATAGTTAAAATAGCGAAAGTTAATTCTCGCGCTCCCTGCAATTATTCAATTTAGAAAAACATTTTCCCCTGAAACGGGACTGTGCTACATAACTTGTTCATTTAAAAAACCTCTATACTTATTATTTCGTCGAAATCCATAGTATTACCCTTGAAAACAATTACATACAAACACTACAAGTTCAAGATAATAGGGAAAATATTGGAATTGTCTATGCAAAATGAATAGAACCAACACATATTTGGATAATAATACCATAACTTAGTACATTCATCACTAATATATGTAAACATGAAACAGTTTTATACTCATGCTCTACAAGAACTCTGACATTAGTCTAGATTAAGAACCATGATAAAATATACCCAGAAAACAACGAAACAAAATTGCTTTTGCAATGTAATTCTACAAAAAAACATTTTTAATAAATTTGTCTCTTTTAAGTAAAATATGAATACCAGCAAAATATCTGCGGAAATTAAAATAATTGTCGTGATTACAAAATAATATTTTTAATTTCGTTTTGGAGGTAGCATCATTCGGAATTATGAATCAATATACAAATGTGAATATCAGGTTAAAATCCTGTCAGTTAATAACAAATAAATTTTGATAATGTAAGATTTATTTTGTTCATATTCTGTAATAAATGTCAATATGTGAAGCAAATTAATACTGATATTTATTCCCTTTAACAAGTCCTTCGATCTCTTATACTCGTAGTATGAACAGAGTCATTGATTTGAAAATATGAGTTTGGGTAACGTCCAATGTAAGAATATAACGAATGTGTCTACTACATTTGAGCCACAATATATATTTCAATTAATATGAATGTTACACACTATTCAATCTTTTAAAGGCGAAGGAGTAAATTTTAGGATATATTAAACAATCACATGTTCGATTCTACTCTGGTAAACAAAAATCTTTTCTCTTCGGAAAAAATCATTTCACTTGATACTGTAATAAATAATTAGTTTCTGTATTTTGTAAATCCTTGTGAGAAATAGAAGGAATCTTAATTTCGTGGGTCCAAGCGGACACGAAAATTAAACGCCTCTTGTAGTGGGACACACTGCACGACGGAGGCATGTTTCGACAATTTCGTGAGGAAGGTCTGGGTTTTGTTGAAACATAACAGAAGGAAATGGGAAGGGATTGCGACCCTCATTTGAGCACGCTCCCCTAACCTTGCGTAAGGAATGTCAACGACGTCTGGCAGATTTGAGAATTTAAAGGGCTGGCTTCGATGACGGAGGAATGGGGACCGTCTGGCGAATTGAAAGGGGCCTTTGTGAAGAACGGATGACATTAATGTGTGGAGATTAAACTAGACGAAGACTTTTGGAAAAATACCATATCCCGAGACTAGGCGTATTGTAATTGAAAGGTGACCAGTGATTGGTTGATTGGACGACGACGTCACTAAAAATTTAACCATGTGAACAACTATTTGCAGATGATTGGTTAAAAAGAAGAGGTGACGTAGGAGATAGAGCTAAACTAACTGATTTCGGTAGGAACAGTAGGGACTGTGATATTTAAACAGGAACTCAGACGCTTCAAAAAAGATTTGAAAGACATTATTCAAGAGATTTTTCGACATCATTATTCAGAGGATTCTGATTATTCTTATCCTATGAGAGATCACTATCATTACGAGATCATCATTATGATGGAGGAAAGTGTCATTGTCATTTTCATCAAGTTTTGTGAGATTGCTTAAGTTGATATCCGACTTCCGATGAAGTTACCGAGTTGACTGGGCCACCATTACCATCAAATGTCCGCGAAAGGGTACGAAGTCACTTCGCGAAGTGGTATCTTGAGGGCATTGTGTTGGGCAATTGGTCCAACTGAGACGCTAATGGGACGACACTGCAGATTCTTCGCAGTCCCGCCTCCGCAAACTCCTGCTTCCGATGACGGCTGGTGCTGAGGTACTTGGATTGTAAGGTAATTATTTCGAGGGGCCAATGCCGGCACTTTATTCCACTAATAACGTGTTATCAGAGTTCATTCAAGCGTGACAAAGACTCTTGGCTGGTGAGGTGCCCACCCATTAAAGTGGATGGACTTTTATGATGAACTATTACAACATCCAACGAGTCATCAGTTCGAGTAATTTTTGAACGGACCAATTCCGTGGGTAATTTTGTAAAAATCAATGATAGCTTGAGATGTGTAGATTTTTAGTAATTAGTAGCATGCATTCTGGGGGAGTGTTCAAGCGGGGTTTAGTCATAAGAGTTGCAGTGTTCATGTATTTTTTCAATAATAATTATACCAAATTTCTATGAAAACTGCGATTCCTTTGAGAAGGGTTAATGTGTATTTTACATGAATCACCGACAGAACCAAATCCCTTCTTATCAAATTGTAGCCAGAGGACATCTCGTCCTCGAGATCAACCCTGCCGAGTGGGCCAGGTTAGTGGGCCATAAATCTGATATAATACAATATGAGTACCTTTCTTCCAAATTAAATATGTTATATTACCTAACACATAATTTAAAATGAGTATTTTAATAAACCAATAAGAATATTTATCTAACAATTTTCTCTATTGAATCAGCATGTAATTGGTGTAAGATATTCGAGGATTTTTGTACTCCAACCACGTAGTAAATGACATTTAAGATACTATTTGAGAAAAGCAAGAATCAAAGAAATGCTTCGCTATGCCATAATATTAATTTGAGTACGGACATGTCCTTAACAACAACGTCGCAAACTATCCAAATAAGGAATCAATTCCAGATCACAACAACGCTATTTCTAAACTTCTTGAGAAAATACCCTTAATTGAATAATTAAAAAAGACATTCAAAGATTTGGTACAAGTCATCGTCTCAAATAATTTTCCTAAAGGTTTCCTAAATTTTTCCAAATATCTCGGAGTGGAAAATAAAATCTCTCATAAAATATTTTTTAAAGAAAAGCTCCTATAAAATTAGGTGAAGGGCATTTTTTTTCTTATTCTAAGAGCTGGCAATTTCTTTCCATCACATACCTAAAATTTTGCATTAGTTGTAGCATGACACCAACAGATATCGAAGATAATTATTTAAGAAATCACAACCATCAAAAAATTACTAGATGACACAAATCTCATTCATGACACTATCAAATCTGAAAAAATATATTACAGAATTACAGTAAAGAAGAATTAGCGAGGAAATATAATTACAGCTTTCCCTGTAATGACCGTTAAGCGTTTAACAAACGCACAATGACGAACTTGGTACTTTTATGTTTAGCCGCACAATGGAAATAAGATACAGTAAAAGAAATTTATTACAACATGTCTCAATTACATATTACAAGTAAATATTGTAATGTATAAATATGAATGTTTTGATGTTGTCTTTGATCTGTAAATAAATCTACCTTATATAGATCTGTTTCAAACACGAAACACAATTTGCATTTCTGATTTTTTACCCGTTACTTGTAAACAGAAAATCGCGGGTTTCTCCCAAAAACATTATGCGGATAATAAGAGTTCCTTGGGTATGAATGTCACCGATGAAGACGGAAAGGTGCGTTGTTTCCCTGGGGATCTCAACGAATAATTTCATTATCCATCCATACTCCATATTAATATATAAATGCAAAATAATAAATAAATAATATAAATGCGGAAGAGTGTATTTCTGTTCTCTACCCAATCACGACTAAACCAATGAACCGATCGTGATGAAATGCAAGTATTCTGACAGGATGTTCAGGAAGAACATAAGCCAACTTTTAATTTTAAAATGCGTGAAATGAATTATAGAAAATCATTTTTGCCATAAATGTCGATAAAATCGGGAAAAAGAGAGGTATTTTCACTTACTATTGGAGATACGTGAAAATATTATGGCACATGACAATGGCAGTAGTATTGACCTCAAAGTTCTACAAAAATGTCTGCGAAAGCGTACGTCTATCTACACATGTTAACTTAAATTATTTATTAAAAATAGAAGTGTAAAAATACGTCAATTTGAGAAATAAAATTTAAAAAGAAAAAAATCTATCATCACCAAATTTAATGCTTGCCTTGTGTTGTGCACTAGACAAATATAAAAAAGTCGTTAAATCGTAAAACTTGACGAATAGTATAGATTTTACAAGCGTTTTAATGAAATGGTGGAGACCTCTTTTTTCGATTTCATCAACATTTATCGTCAAAGTCAGTTTCTATCGTTCTTTCCAAAAATTTTAAAAATAAGAGTTAGCCTACGTTGTTTCTGAACATCATAACTAAATACTTGTCAAATTTCACCGCAATCAGTTCAGTAATAGAATCGTGATCAGGTAGCAAACAGACAGACACACTTTTGCATTTCGCATGTAGAATGGTATGGATTACATTAAATATGGTATGAATGACATTTTATATGGATTTAGGTTACATTTATTTTATTTACTGTAGATCATAAAAATTATTTATTATTTTTTTATTATATTCCAATCAGAACTTTACATGTACGCACAATTTGTAGTAGAGGTGAAAAGCGTTTAAAAATAAAATTTTATGTTTTCGTTTTTAAAAATCATTACTAATGCATAAGTAAAAATCTATCTATCTCATGGTGATGATATTTTTTTTCGGAAAAATCATTTATACAACTAGCCTCCCTTAATAATATTACTTACACACTTTCATCAACAAAAGAAATAATCGTAATTCTGTAGAAATGAGGAATAACTATATAATTTTGCCGAATAATACTCACCGACAATTTGTGGTTGTATACTTATATCCAATCAGGCCATACTACTCGTAAGTCACTTACTAATATTTCAAGCAAAAAAAAAAAGAAAAAAAAATACAAATTAAATATTTTCAGGACTATGAGAAGCTTTTTCAAACCACACAGCTATCGATTCTACCTTGATGAAAATATCTTGTTTTCACCCACAACATTACTCGTAATTATAAATGTTCGTATTTCAAACTCACTTTCATGGCTACGTCGTATCGCGAGCGAATTGATGAATTAAAAAAGTATGATCAGTACGTCAGTACGGAGAAAAACTTCAAATAAATGACCTATTATATAATGATTAAAATGAAACTTTTATTAAATAACTCATTCCTATCTAAAGAAGAGTTAAGGTATATAGAAAATAAAAGATAGGATGAACGCGTACAAGAAAAGAATATGCGGTACGGCGAAAGTGTGATTCAAGTAACGTGCTACCATCTACTGTTAGCTTCTTTGAAAGATGAGACTGAACTTGGTTGAAGGCTGCTATCTTCCCGCATGTTTCAGAAACTACGAGACAAACAGTGGCGTTCCTATCACTGCTACGAGAGCGCAGCACATGCTTCAAAGAGAGATTTCAGACCTAATCCTCAATTGAACGACGTAAAAATACTTCGATAGTTTCACTGAATCTACTTGTTTATGAATAATACCTTCATAGGAGTAATTGTAGACTTATTTTCCTCCTGGTAAGAGTAAGAGAAAATATATGGCGATTTTTCTACGGAATTTTTTCCGTTAAGAACTGGATGAACTACATAACATACATAATTACTCTAAATAGCATGAATGTTTTGTAATAAATTTTGAAATATAATAATAACAATAAAATCATCTCAGTGGAAAGTAAATTGTCGTTTCTAGGTTGAAACTTATTTTAATACAACCTGGTATAATATTTGGTTATATTTATTTTAAGTTAAAAGAGTTTTTGTATTATTATACGTTATAAATAATGAACAAGGACTTTCCTCTTATAAAAAAAGAGTCTTCGGTATCTCTAGTGGAGTTGTTCTGATTGACTGACTAATTCATCAACGTGGAGCCTAAACACCTGCATCTAGAAACACGGAGTTGGAACAGTTCGTAACTTTTGTAACATATCTACTCGCTAAGAAAGGATTTTTCAAAATTATAATTTTAAAAGGGTAAAATACGGTAAATATTGCATTTTTTATTTTTCATTATTTTCGTTATATTTCACGAACTAATTGCTATATCGTCTCAGTTATTTTAAAGCATAAAATTCAATTTAAATGTGTAGAAACAGGATCCTGAGTTTTCCCATATTTTATTTTTTAATATGCGCGAAGGGTACAAATGATTTATTGTTTTTATCGCTCACGTTAACAGATACATTGTTATCTAAAAGCAATTTCTAGAATTATTGATAGTGTGACTTATAAACGGCGAAGAGCCTGCTATGATGTTCGACGCGATAAATGATTTAAACTTTTATAATTTTCTGCGTTGTTTAGAGATAGAAACTTGATATTTCCGCAATATTGCATTTCTATTGCAGATTCTCACTAAAAAAGGATATTAAGAAATTAAGATTTTAATGTTCTTTTAGGTCGAATGGTAATTTTTTGTTGTTTTGGCTGTTCTCACAACACCTCACTAAATAAGTTGGCATCACGGATATTGTATGTAAACGTTGTAAATTTGTGTAATACAAACGGATTCTTGGGTTTTTCGATATTTGATTTTGATTTTTGGATACAACAGAGTAGACATGTTTTCGGGAGTAAGTCGATGTCAATAACGACTTGGTATACTATATTCGCTACATTTTACGACTAATTGGAGATATCATCTCTGTTTCTGTATGTAAGGTTTGTTGGAACAAATAGTGTAAAATATTTTTTATGTAATTTTTGATATTTAGGGTTTTAAATGGTTGAAAAAAGTGGAAACGTTAAGTTCGTCTTCCTGAGTGACTCATTCATCAAAGAACTGAATAAATGTTAAACATAGGAACAGGATATTTAGACTGCGCGTTTTTATAATATATACGAAATTTTCTGATACCTATTTGGAAAGAATGAGGTTGCGTGAAGGTTGAATAACCAATATTAATAAAGTAACTAACTACATCCCATTTAGTTAGTTACTACATTTCTGGGTGCGAAACTAAATAAAAAAATCATATTTTTTAATGTTTAATTCTTCACAAGAACTGAAACAATTACTGGCATTAACCAAACAAACTTTATTTTAGAGTGTGTTTCCAAATAATCATCTCTATAAAAATAATAAACATGAAAAGTTCATTTGTATTAACATATGTAAACACTGGAAACTATTTTTCATATTATTTTTATGCAGCGAATAGGTTTAAGGACTGTCTTTGTCTCACAAACTTACAATTTATTGCTATTATCAGTTGATGACAATTAAATGATCCATCGTCCAATTAGTCTAGAAGGAATAGAATAGTGTGTCCATGGCAAAGAGACGACTATTATTGGTACCTCGGGTGTTGTCGGAAATTGACCTTAGGAATGTCGGTGTTGGTGAGATAAATTATTTTGCGACAACCCTATCATATTTTATTTAGTGATAGCTTTTTCTGTAATCAAACATTCATTAATTTATTATTATTATTATTACTATTATTATTATGACATTCCTGTTTGGGTACAAAATCAATACAGGATACTACAGTTTTGTTTCTGCAATTACAACTTCAAGGTATCGCCCTAGTCGAAATAGAAGTACCATCTACCGCCACCATCAACCAACATTCGAAGTATGGCTACATCACTTGTGAAATATTGAAAATTTTCGTACTTTTCCCGATTCTCTATCTTGGTCATTACATGTTCTCCCAAAACTTCATCGAGGTATTCCCGTCAGACCCATACAACTCATATTCCTAAAGAACATTGTATAGTATATCCACATTTTTCATCACTGCGTCTACCTATTCTTGTCAAGTGAGTATTGAAGTTTCCATGCGCTGTCATAAATTGCAATGGGTATAGGTTAAGTTAAGCCATGCTCGTGATTTTTCGCTGATTGACGCCTGGTATATATTCATGACATGATATTCCAGTTGTACTACTTCGCCTTCGTGTTTGCCAACCTCCCAAAAGTCGCTTGGTTGGCTCTTTTCTTCCGTTCACTCCCGAGCATATCTCATCCTCATTTATCAAGATCATACCTTATCTCTTTAATATCTTTTGGATGTGTAATCTAACCGACAGCGGTGGTCTAGTGGTAATATATACTCCACAATGTCGCTGAGTGGTAGACCTGGAGTTGAAACCTTGCTCGGAGCAACTCTGCTAGGCTACATTCTCATATTCAGCTGGGATTTCCCTCACCTACTCCAGAAAAATGTCGGTTCGGTACCATAAGTTTCCCTGTAACAATCTTTCCTTCCTAAATTCCATCTCCCAAATCACGATTAGGTGGAAGAATTGGTCTCATGCCCTGAACCTCGCCCAAAGGCAAATGATAAATAAATAAGTTTTTTTTTTAATATATGGAGGTCTATGGGCCAAATACCTGTTATACATGTAACTTTCAGTGATTGTAGAGACAGTCCGGTAACTCCCCTCTAATACTGACCGAAATACTCTCCAAAATCTCCTCTAGATTTGATTTCCTATTCTCTTTCCCAATAGAAAGTAACTGTAACACAAAATGGACTCCTTTGTGAAACATTAGTTCCTTATATTCCTTATATGTTATATTATAGAAGCAGAACTATCCGACTTTGTCTAGAATTTTAAAGAAACTTTCAACAAACATTACTGTGCATTCAACATTTTAAAACCATTCACAAATGAAACAAAAAATATTTATTTCTGTTGTTAAACAAATATACAAAAATTACTTCAACTTTCAAAGAGTAATTGGTACTCTTTTTCATTTTATTACACATCTCGGTCTCCTCGTCTCGGCCTTGTCATTGCTATTCAGTATTATTGTTCCTGACTGCACAGCGCAGCTTAGCCGTTCCTATCCGGAAATGGTTCTCTCTTCAAGATGGTAGCCATCTTGTTTCGTTATCATCTTAAAGCAGATCTATTGTTCGTAGTTTATTTACATATTCTTCAAATAAAGTGAACTTGATTTCTGAGTTTATTAATGTACGACAGTCTGCAATATAGGTTATGTAATATATGATATGTCAATATTCTTATATTTCTTGAGTTATCATACTCGTTCTTCTGCGTAATAATCACTATGCCACGCCATGTGGTTCGGCATATCACAACCTTCCCACAAAAAAATGCCATCTTCCTCTTCAAATATGATTTTAAATCCCTATGTTCTGAGAAAACTCAGTAATACTCTTCAGATTAAAACCATTTCCGTCTATTTCTTGCAAAGTCCATTTTGTCAATGAAGTTTTTCGCCAGTCATACAGTTTTACTTTTCTCCCGTCCCTTCTGCCGTCCCTTTATTAATTCTCTTTCTAACGTCGTCCACGATGTCTTGTCATTTGTCAATATTATTTCCCCATAAACCCCCATTTTTTCATGCACTCTTTCAAATATACTTGTACTACATATTCTGTACAAACAGATCTATTGAATTTCCCCCAACTGCACATTCAAAGCATGTCTTGTATCTGCCTGCATATGATACAGTTTTATATCCACCTGCGATGTATAGCAGAAGCTTTCGTTCCAGTCTTCGTAATTTCCGCACACAGCGGACGTTCACAACCATGTGTGTTCAGAACATACTGTCATATAATAATTTTCTGACGTAATGCATCCACATACAGAATCTTTATATCTCTTCTCTCTATATTGAAATGTACAAGTCCTGGGCGCACCACACTATGCAACATCTTTCTTACTCTTCCCAGTTCATAATTCAGGTATTCTTCAAACATTAACCTTTCATCAAAAAGCATTAGAAGAAACCGATGTCGATACCAATAATGAACCTGTATTCTTCTCCCATTTAGACGTAGGATGAAATTCCGTCTGTCTTTCTTCACATATCCGAACCACATTACTTAAATATTTTTATAATTTCAAACTCTTTCACATTCCATTACAGCAGTCCAACGATCTTTGTGCCTCATTGTCGAGATCCCTTCGTGAATTTCCAATAACCACTAGGACTAGATCACCCACCTAAGCTAGACATTCCAATCTTTCTTTCAAATGCCACAGCATATTATTCATACCGACATTCCAGAACATTGGCCCGCTCGCCGACCCTTATGGACATCCAATTCCCGCCTCTCTTACTATCTTTTCTCCACATATTTCTAGTACTTATGTCCTCGCCGTAAAATACACCTCTACCAAATTCAACAAATAGTTCGCAGGTATGCACGAGATTGGACGGTGTGAGTTTGTATTAGTAGGTGGTCAAACTTTCCCTTTCAGAAATATCTTTTTTATGCTTTTCCAACTTGTAGAAAAATATGTTTGCTTGAGACAATCATGGCAAATTCCAAACAATATTGTACCCAATATATCCAATGGCTTTTTTTTGCCATTTCATGGGTGAGCCCGTCATATCCAGGTGCCTTTGTATTTCGCATTCGGAGGAAATTCCTCCGTAGTTCCTTTTCAGTTTTAACTTCTATATATTCTCCGATTAGTTTTTTCCACTCCTCCTCCTCTATTGTCTCATATAAACTACTCATCAATATCTCACCCATTTCCGTTCATCCGCCACCCAAATCTATTGTAGTGCCACCTTGAACAAACCTCCGCCCATGAGCTGCAGTCGCCGTCTCTTACCTTGTGTTCCGACATGCATGTTTGAAACTAGCGACGACTGCACTGGACGTCGAGTGGCGTCACACAGGGACTTCAAAGTAGCATCTCTCCCGCTATTGTTGTACGAATGCAACGACGACGTCGCGTCGCAAGAGGAGAGCGCGTGTCTCTTTTTCCTTCTGGCGTGAGGCAACTTCCTTCCGTGCAGCTTGCTTCTGTGCTACAGGAAGGGCGCTTCCTCTGTAAAGACAGCGGCGCGCGCTGAAACGCAGGTAGTCTAGAAGAAAACAGCCGCTGTTCAAAAACGAACTCGATAATTCAGGTTTCTGAATATTAACATGTTCATAATCAGTGCAGCCGAGATGAGAGAGCACTGGGGACAGTTTGACCCCAAGAAAAGTGACCCTTAGGGGAACCTCCAATAAACAATAATATTTTTAAATACCAAACCGATAAACACCGAAAATTTGCGGTAACTTTCACCAGATGAAAATAATGACTAGCAGATGTACGATTCGATTGCAAGGTTCGGGTTCGATTCCAGGCATGTCACCTTTTTTATCAGGACGAAGTTATCACATATCTTCCCTACGTGTAGGTACACGGACTAATGTATGTTCAAATTGTTGTCGTAAAATACGTAGGACTAATTTGCAATTGTTTTTGGCTCAAAAAAAGGGCATCATATTAGATACTTCGTTAGATATGAAAAAGTAATTGTTTTAATACAAAATTGGTTAGACAATTTCAAAGAATAAAACTCAATAGTTAAATAACCCTTAAACACAATAATTGATAATATTTCCTTTCATCAGATTTTGGTAGAAGGACCATCCGCATGGCATCGTCACAATCGATGTTGCGCAAAATTACAAGTGTCCGGTACCGTTAATGGAAGGGTAATTGAGAAAATAATTAATTGCCCTTCTTGTCTTCTTATGTAGTGCATCCATGCATTCCTGAACGCACTTCGCTGTTTTTACAGAGAATATATGTGAGATATGGGGTTCCCCAAGGTTCTAGGAATGATACCACATCTGTGAAGCGAGTAAACAAAAAAAAGAAAGATTTAATTGGGAAAGTGAATATTGTTTTTTAGTCCTAATGGAGTAAGTCATGAATCTTACTCTTCCATCTTAACTATTATTTGAATGAAGGGATATGATAGAAGTGATGTGCTGTCGGGAAACGTAAGGTATACCGAAGTGTCAGTGGTCAGAAGTAGGTGCGATAAGGATTTCCATACAGCTTTTTCTTGTGTATAAAAATAACCTACAATTGGGCACACCTTTTTGTAACGGATGACTGAAATATGAATGTATTAGGATTATTTACTCATTACTTGTTTCGGGATGTCTTATAAAACACTGAATAAGCATCTAATATCCTAATATGGAGATTCACTAATAATATACAAATATTGAAACTTCTTATGCCTCATTTCTCATATGCTGAACACGCTATATAATAGTAATCATATAATGCATTTAAATCGTGTTATTTAGGAAAAAATAGCTTCACGTCATTTAATCATTGTAACATTAGAACAAAGACTCGTATTTTTTAATTTAAGGTATTCTTGTCCTAATTTTTTTTATGTCAAAATTTCTAAGAAATTGATGAATTTTTTTCTCAAACTCTAACATTTATCTTCTTCATAGTAGCAAAACTCGGTAGCTAATGTTCAGTTAATTATAAACATTTTAACTACTGTCACATCAATATCAATGGCTTACAGGATATACTACCATTGAACTCGAATATTACAGTATTTTATAGTTTTTCATTAATATATCTAAGTGGTTTTTATAAAAGTGTCTTCAATAATTTGTGCGCTCCTGATTTTCTACTTTCCCAGAATTGTAACTTTTGGCAACACACCCAACGTCTTTTATATCCACCTAATGAGAATGAAAACTCACGGGAGGTTCACAGTTCATTGACTGACCGACTGAGACATTCAGCAAAACAGTGTACAAACTATGGAAGGAGTCTCAATTTAGGTCAGAATGTTTTCTGGGCCCCCTAAAAATAAATTTTTAGAAACCGATTTTAAAAGTGAGAAATATGATGAAATTTGACTCTATGAATTTTCGCCATTTGTATTATTTCTCACGTAATGGAGATAACCATTTCAGTTTATAATTAAAATACCCCAAAAAGGGGTTTCAGAGTTTTGCGACACTTCATATCAAGTATTATAATTTTTTCCATATTTTTATCCTTCGCGTTAATGTCATGGTACATTGTTTCCGCTGTATCTCAAAAACTAATTGAGATATTATCTAAGCTTTGGTTCATAATTGCTGCTGAAATTAATTTCTAAAATCCAATTTTTATAGTTTTCTTTTTAATTGCGTAAAGGATTTTAAATATTTGGTACTTTGTTCTGGGTATCTGACACGTTAATAACGCAGACAGGATAATATTGAAGTTGATATTTAGACGGATGTTATATTTATATTATAAAGGCTAGCTAAGAAAGAATTTTCTGAAATTCCAATTGAAAAGGGGTATTTAAGGTGATATGTGACATTTTTTTTATTTTTATGATTTTTAGTGTATTGTACGAACTAACTGATGTATCATCTCTGTTTTTATACTTAAAGATTATTGAATAAAAAATCCTAAAATTAATGTTTTCGAATTTTTATATTTCAACTGCATATCGGTGAAAGAAAATGAAAATACTGGATACGTTGTCCTAAATAACTGACTTATTAATCAAAGCAGAGAGAAAAATACTAAAGATAATTTGAAAGCGTTGTGGTTTATGTACTGCAGAGAGTCATTTAGAAAAGAATATTCGAAATTCCAATTTCAAAGGTTAATGTAGAATTGAAACGTGTGTTTTGAATTTCCTGTAATTATCACGAAATAATTAAGGTATCATTGCAAATTTTGTATGAAAACGTGCCATTTTTGCCTACTGTAAGTAATAACGAAGGGCAAACCGTATCTCAAAAATATTAACTTCCATAGGAAACCGGAGAGGGTCAACTAGTTCTATGTATAAAGTTCGAAGTTCTGAACTCAACAGTATCTCTTCGACCAATTTTTGAAGCATCAGTTAATATATAAGTGATGTGACAGAGCTATTTAAATAAAACCTGATGTGTATCACTACGGAAACGAATAGATGAGCCAATAATAGGACACGATTGTCGCTCCTCATCACGACGAGAGAACCCTCGCATGCGTGTGAAAGTCGCGTGTTTCCCCGTGAGATGGTGGCGCTCCGGTACCTGGGCGTGGGCGTCTGCCGTCGCCTAGCAACGGCTGCTCGTGGGATCGATGCGCGATTCTTCTGTTCCGACGCTTGTCGTGCTACGTTCACCGAAGCGCCATGGACCGCTCACACTTTTCAGATTACCGGATGCTGTCCGAACAAGAGCGCCATAATGCCATCAAGTCCTACTGCAGACAAAAGGTAATGTTTCTCTGTTAGTTTGCTTATTAGCATTCGTCGAAGTACCGACAGAGAAGATTCGGTCACATGCCGGGATTTTGTTGAGGGCGGAAGGTAGAGCTCTCTGGTGATCTCTTTAGAAACTAAGACAGCGGGGTTTGTTTACATAGTACAGGGTCAGAGGTTGTAGGAACACAAATCAAACTACAACTCGGTACTTTAAACTATACCTTATTATGACTCAATTACACTGTAATTATAGGCATCCATAATATTGATAAACCAATGTTCATTTAAGAACTTGTATAAAATCTTAAAAGAAGAAGTTCCAATCTGGTCATTCAAATTGTATTTGTAGAGGAAAGGGAGAGAAACGGAAGGGAAGACGAAAGGAATTTCTCAACAACAACAACAACAAAAGAAAAAACGGATGTTTCGTTATCCAGTCCATTGTTTGAAGAGAATTATTGAATTCAATTTCTTAGTGCTAGATTACATTCTTTTTTGTAAATTAACCTGTTTTAAAAGGACGTTGTTTTTCATACAGTACATTTACAACTCGAGATTCATTATACTTCATGGATCTGAAACTTCAGTGTTTCATATATTAAAGTAAGTTATTTCGTATTAATATTCATGTATTTCAAACATTTACTTATAGAAATATTATAGAGGGCAATGGGTCAAAAGATCGGGAAGTTTTTAGTAAGTTGTAGTTCTGACAAGTAATATACGAAAATCTAATATTTTTAGAGAGGGTCCATTTTTTAAATATAAAACCTTCAAATTCGAAATTTGCGATATTTCATTATTTTATGGTCTAGGGACTCAAGTATTGATCCTAGACAGAGAAATCGTATTAGTGAGTTATAGGTCTTTAAGAAACGAAGACAACCAAGACGATTTAGGTCCAATCCCTTAAATTAGTTCTTGCAACAACAAAAAATAGAAGTTTTTAGAGTAATTATTGTAAAAAACTGTTTTTTGTTTTTGTGGATTTAAACATTTACCCAAATAATAAAAACAACGATATTCCAATGCGAGCTGTATGTTCATTAGTTGGCGAGATACTTTTAATTATTTAACCCAACCTTTTTGTTAACAGTTGGTGCATTACGCTTAAAATGATTGTACTGTCCTAAACAAAGGTGGAAATTGTTTGGAAGAGCTTAAAATTTGTTCGATTTTAATTCGCAAAGGATTAATCATAGTAACATCCCTATTTTTAATGTCAAAAAATGGGTAATCATTTCTAAAGAACTTAAGCTGGATTCTCCACTATTAGTTATGATTATTTTTAATTTGGCATTTTTACACTAATTTATAATAAAAAACATTATCCCAATAGGAATCGACATAGCAGTTCTTGTAAAAAAAATTGATTATTTGCCTATAAAAATAAAGAAATTAGTTGAAAGGCATTCGATAGATTGTGAGATTATAATGTTATCGGTATTCAATGTCTTTGAGAATATTTCCTGTTGTTTTGTGTATTAGTAGACATAGCTTCTATAAGTACGTTTTTACTTAAATTCTTTGTATGCAATGAATGTTTGTACACCTCATCCCGCTTTGTCCACCACTGCACATTCTACGTGGATCAACCACGCGTGTCGTCAGAGGCAGAAGGCGAGAGCACTGTGCTCTTCGTCACGTGTCGCCCAATGATGTCGTAACACCGCTATTTATTCAAGTTCAATAATCGTCCTTTCTCGGGCTTTATATTAACACGAGATAATTTACATAGTTGCATTTCAAAAAGTGTTAAATGTGACAATATCATAATTTATCTTTATGGAAACCGTACTTCGATATCTGTATCTATCGCATTGCTTCGGTTCTTACTCAGTCATCCTGATCTGAGAAAAAGGATTACTTAAAATTTGATATTAATTACTAATTTGAGTGTTTATATTTTAAGTTGAAAACTATAATGAAATTTAGGGGTGTATAAATTTAAATAGCAAAAACATTGTTGAAAATTGCACATAAATTTTCCTTTCATATATCTAGGAAACGTAGGAAAAACTAAGTTTACGATGAGGAATTACAATAAATATTATTTTCAGATTGTTTCTCCTTCTTTTCTTCCTGGGTTTGCCTTTCGTATAACCTTAAACACAATAGAGAGATGGAAAAGATTCACGTTCTTCAACCACATTTAGATTCAGAATCCCTCTTTTTCCTAGAAATTTGGCTGAATATATTGCTTTAGTCATTGCCCGTCTACGCAATTCGTCACGTTTTATTTAGCTCATATTTTCTTCCCGATTCCTTAATGACTCCTGACTGCATGATTAATGGATGTTATTCTGGTATGTAAAGATATTATTCGATTATTTTTATCTAGTTTCTTGATTTCCATGAGAATTTATCTATAAATTTAGTAGAATCGCATTGGTTTGAACACTGATAGTCCAAAACCCGGATCAACCAAACCGATATTTTTGAAAATTTAAATAGTTCAAAGCAGAAGAAAGAAGGTATCTACTCTTTAAAAATGTATGCACGTAATATCTGGAAATGAGGGTCAGAAAAAGAAAATTATATAGTACTCCAGGAAATGTCTTTTTAAATGAAAATAGTGTGTCTCTTTTTTTATTAAAACTCTCTTTTTGTTGTTTCTGAATAAATCGGTCACACATAATTACATTTAATTATTACATAAATATATATAAATACACATAAATATTGCATAAAATTTCGAATTTCTTTTGAGACATATTATTTCTCTGCCTATGAATAAATGGTATACATATAATGTTATTTACCTAACTCTCATAATCATACTTTGTCAATCAAGTTGTCAACCATGACAATTTTTGTCTTAATTCGGAATCCGAATCCGAAATTTTCGTTAATCCGAACACGTAATGGATCCAAATAGTTTGGACAAGCGGATTCTACGTATATTCTGTCTTTGGAATCGACGTATATAAAATAGAAGAAGCTAGTAGGCATATAAATTGTTGCAGTTGCCTCTCAAGAAGACGGCTGCGCGCATCAAAGCGCAGAAGGACGCCGCGGAAGCAGCTAGTGTAACTCCGATGCGCGCACTGAATCGATGCAAGAGTCCTCCGGAGCCTCTCCGGGACACTCGTGCCCGTCAATCCACGTGCCCCACTTGCATGGCGTTTGCAGAGCGCGAGGCCATGCATACCAACACGGGGCGCGCGCAAAGAGTGCGCGGTCGCGGCCACAAGGCTGGAGGCGCATCCAGAACATCCAAACTGTCCATCCACTCACAGCCCGGCGTCCTCTCACATATCTCTGGTGCGCACCCTGTTCCTCATGGAATGGTGGATCCTTGCGATGAGCGACGACGCAAAGAAAACGGTAAGACTCATTAAACTACATTAGGGTCAAATTTGGCCATCCTCACCCGGGATTTTCTCCGGTTTTCCTTTGGATAGAGGTAGATTTTAAATTCAGACACTCTAGACTCTTGTCTGGGGGCAGCGGTCTCATAATTAGAATTGTAATAAATCATCTCAAATAGGAATTATATAAAAGATCGATTTATAAACATCAAATTTTTTAATAATCTTAAGTTTGATAATAATTCGTATTTGTGATTTTTTTTGTACTCTATTAAATATAAAATTTGCTTGTATTCTGTTGATATTACAAATTTTTTTCTATTTTCACACTAGTAAAAAATCCACGTTTTGCCATGGTAACAATTTTATTTGTTTCACAACATGTTTTCGGCGGCATGGCCGTCATCGTCAGTGAGTCTGAGTGTAGGAAATTTCTGTCAGGAAAATGGCTTAAATAAAGTTGTTACCATGGCAAAACGTGGAAATTTCATTAATATATTTACAAATGGTAACTATGGCTCACCTCATTCATAATTATTTTATTCTTATCTTAGGAGTGTGCTGAAATATTAAATTCTCTCCTGTCTTAAGGTCCTTGATTGGAATTGATGGGAAGGTATTACCCTTGTAACTTAAGTTTATTTTAACTCAGCTTCAACAATATATCCTATGGCGTACATATTAGTTGATTAATGACATGTAATGGTTTTTTTATCGATCTTCGTATTTTCCCATTTGGCGATCACGGGAGTAACCGTGTGGTGCAATACCATCCTGCTCATCCTCTCTCCATAGAATTATTGACGAAGTGCTGTTTTTGACAAAAAAGAAAGAGGTTTCCTTTCATTTGCACCAGTGTTGCGTGATAAGGAGCGGATGCCGGCGCGCGGTCCGTTACGTTGGCAGCACCGCAAGTGTCTCGCACCGCAGATACTGAACCCGACGATATCAGACGTGCCTTGGGGAGGAACCCCCGGCGCACGGCTGTTGCCTGAACGCGCGCCGCGCATCATACCTCGTCATCCACTCGAAAAACGCGCGAAGAGTTCTCCGGAATATTGGCGGCAAGAGTTCGATAAGCTCGAAGATCAAGTCCGTGGGGTAAGTTTCTATATATTATTTTTAAAATTAATTTTGATTCGTTCTTATAAAATGAAGATAACCAAATTCAGACAAATGTTAATTAGGCTTACATTCCAAAACTTGACACATTATCTAGTCGTACAAAATAAAAATGGACAGTTTATAATTGGAACTTGTCTACACTTTTCATAAATAGTATAATTTTCAACAATATTTACAGCACAATAATTCTTTTAATTAAATTTTTATATATTGTTTACATACTTTGTACTATCAGTAGTGCTCATGAGTAGTTTCATATTTGAACATTGTCGAACCCCTTGCTGAGAATCTTTAATTTTTCTGTAAAAGTGTTATGAGTTTAATGGGTCCATCACATACTGGGGTAGAATTTAATAGCAAGGGAAGGCCAGTTACCCTCGCAATTATTACAATGGATTTAAGATACTTAACCATTTCCCAAAATTTACTAATCTTTATATGAAAAATAAATATTGTCTGTAAATTCCTTGCATATACCTACAAGAAATAAAATGAACACTTTAATTAAACAAACAAATTTAAGATCATGATAAATACATAGCAAAAAAACCATTTTTGTACGTGTCTGTGGCCTTAAGAAAATGAAACCAAATCTACGTACCCTTTTCCTAATGTAGCGTTATTGGATCGGAAAATACACAAAATACCAAAATAGATATTCTTTTCTTGGGAGAGGAAATGAGATGCCAACTATCCGGTGAGAGATACCGATTTAAAAACTACCCTACGTGAAAGTCCTATAATAGATTATCTTCCGCGATGTTTCATATCATATTGATTAGTTAATTTAACGACATCCTAAATACCAACTCAACTCGAGAAAATAATTTGCACACGTAGTTGAAGAAGGGTAAATTATTAAGAGCTTAAAAAAAACAACTTGCCAGCAAACGTCACAATTAACTTCGTACTTGCAGCACAGTATCCACTTACCTCAGTTTAATATTTAGAACTCTTTTGTTATCGCCGATATGCAAGTTGAATAGTGACTTCTTCATCGATGCATTGTTTTGGCTTCTCATTGAGACGAATTTCTCTTTCGAGCATTTTCAAGCTCTACAATTAAAGTGATGTCATAGAACATTTCAAATATTGTGTTAATGTTTGTTTACATCATTTCCTCTCAATCAATACTCTCACTCGCTGCTGGAGAAGTTGTATAGGAACGTGAGACTTCTCAAAGTTAATTGGTATTTTAAATTAAATTACATTATATAACCAATTGTTGAAATACGACTACAAAACGGATATTTATATAAAGTTACCTTTTAGATATAAGACATAGCGATAAATATAAATAAAAAAATAATTATTTGTAACAACATTGCGCAACAACACGTTCTAACGACCGCCACAAATGAACAGAATTTTCAGTAGATATCAGTGGGGATTTAAGAAGGAAACTTTGTGCAAAAAGTACGTACTGATGCAAACTAAGTTGGAGGTTCGTAACTTGTACACTACTAATAACAAGAAGGGGCCCATTTATTTTTCTAAGTCCCACGCTCTGACCAGTTTTGGATCTGTTAAGTTTGCAACGCATCTCTCCTCCTGCTTCCCCTTCGACAGGGGAAGTTTCGTTCGACCAATCGTAGGTCTATTTGAAACGGCGCTCATATTTGGAAGACATCGTGCGGCGGGTAAATCGTAACGAGATAAAATGTTTCATTACACCGCTATTAAAGAAATATTTTGTATTTTTTATTATACACGTTTTGGACTTCTATAACTAAAATATTCCGTATATTCTTGACTTCAATAAACTTTATCATTCTCTATATTTAAACGACATCTCGAGATTCGTTGTCTCGCAAGGTCGTCATAGGCAATGTAAAAGATATTAGAGTTTCTGTAAAAACATTTGCGTAATACTGTGATAAAATATATTTTTTAACAGAATTTGAATATAATCGCAAGATATCGTATGGAATTGGTATAATTCGAATCACAAATTACTTATAAATATTCCTATAATTTCTTATATTTATACAGTGAAGTAAAGAAATCAAATCTCATTGCCTACAA
>NNCF01129502.1:972911-997216 GCA_002313205.1 Laupala kohalensis
ATATAACACTGGTTGTAATCGTGCAGCACATAAAATCGTGATCCGAGATTAATATTACAAAAAACGTGTTTTAGATTACAACAAATATCACTAAAACTGAAATCTCGTTCATTAATTTATTCAAATGAGATTGTGAAATACAACCACAGATCCTTGTTTTCTTTCTTTGTTCCTACTTCTCTCTTTCTCCCTCTTCTCTTTCTCTTCACCGTCACTGGATACACCGTCATTGGATGTGAATTCGCGACTAAGGACGTTCGTGTGGGTGGAAGATTCCAAATACAATGAGAAACATGAGATGCACACTATCTTCTATTCNGTATTACGCAAACGTTTTTTACAGAAAAACTAATATATTTTACATACGAAACTTCCCCTGTCGAAGGGGAAGCAGGAGGAGAGACGCGTTGCAAACTTAACAGATCCAAAACTGGTCAGAGTGTGGGATTTAAAAAATAAATGGGCCCTTTTTTGTTATCAGTAGTGTACGTACTTTGCAACATTAGAACAATAAACACTTTTTGTAAATTGTTCATCTCATCTGCGCATAGATCAATATTTATCTATGCGACCAAATTAAGCATAAAATTTCTAAAAATTCAAAACAAGTACGAACTTCAAATGACAAAAAGTAATTTAAAAGTTCGTTTGAGAAATTCACTACGTTTCGATTCCGGCATTGTATCATCATCAGACAACCATTTAACATTTGAAAGCTCGTCTTAGCGAAAACACAAATCATAAAGGAATGAAAAGAACGAAATTAATTTGTGACTTTTTAAGCGCTTTTTTCTTAATTAGTCGTACTGGTATCGAAAAGCTCTATTTTTATTACATGAAATAAACATATTCAACGCTGAAAATTGGGTATGCTTTTGGCAATGTTTGATTCTTTGAGATTTACACTTACCTCTACTCTTGATAGCATATACTCATTATGTTGTGATCCGTGACGCAGAGTATTTGCTTCCAACATTTTAAAATGTTTTTTTGAAACTTGTACCTGAAGATGACCCTATAGGTGGTGTTTATGTTTTTTGTATGTGCGCGTAATAAAGACTTGAAAACGTCTTAAAAGAACACTTTGCTTGCTTGACAACATGCTTTATTATGGCCGCACTCGAAGAAAAGTTTAATTTGTAGGTTTGATGTGTGTGTTCACAGCCTGCACATGCAGTGGAGGAAATATGGGATGCGTTGACTCCCAACATCCTGCACCGTATCGCGCCCATCCTGGACATCCCCATGCCTACAGCTCGTCATTCGCGTGAGGATTATTCATGCGCCTCCACTGAAGTGCCGTGGTCTGAAGACAAGAGCGGGGATTGTCCTTTCTGGGACACCATCTCTTTACCCGGGGAGGTTCCCGAGATGAACATCACACCTTCCGAGGCTGCCTTCAAGGATTGGCAGTACGCGAACGCGACGGCTCCCGAACACCGCCAGGGTGGATTCCGTCCTTTCGGGATGTTAAGAAATGAACGCACTTCTTTGCAAATGGCTTTTCTCGCTCCAGAAAAACTTTCTATTCCCAGATCAGATCGTTTCATTAATCAAGAGTCAAGGGAAAGACAGCTATCACCGCCTAGAGCCGCGCAGAAATTAGAATCACCGACCGCTTATGCAAAAATGCAAGCTACCAGAACCAAAGACTTGCCGAAAGGAGTGGTTATCGAAATCACTCAGACTGTAACTGAGAAAACATCCCGATGGATGAGATCGGCGGAGGATGCATATGGGGAAGAAAAGGAATTATACGTAGCGGTATAAGTATTTTGTCGAATACTACTAAAAGTAATTGTATCTGTTTATGTACCGTCATTATTGGTAACAGCTGTAACAATTTTAATTTAATTCATAGAATAGTTAGATTTTTTGATACAAAATTGATTATCTTTTTTATTGATATTTTGTCGAATTACAGACAGTGCGGCAGAAGTAAGTTGTCGACAGAGTATCAAAGGACATAATAAAAACCAAAGATATAGTATAAGAAAACCATCTCATTAAACGGTATTAAAAAATAAAAATCACATGCAAATAAATGTGTCCGTAGTTTGAATCGAATCTTGCGACTGAATCTTATTTTCACTAAACCTATTTTCATGAAATTTCATACAAAACTTTTTTTGAGATGATAACACAATATAGTACATTTAATATTAATAATTTTAAAAAAATGTCGGGTTGTTAAACCGCGACAAGTGCAGCCGGCATCCTCGGGATCTGACGTCTCAGGCAGACGAAAGGGCATTTCAAGGACGGAGGTGGTCGCTTTCCATGAGAAATCGGTCGAAGGGAAACCAATAGGGGAATACACAGGTGACAAGAAGGAGAATGACGGAAGAAAACAGGAAACCATGTTGTTCGATTCTTTATTAATGGGGACCAAGTTTTATTTTGGGCACGAGTGTCTTCCTTTCGGTTATTATTTTAAGGAATTTCTATCATTTCTCTGTAAAGTCTAGCACGGTAACTTCGTGTTCTAGAAACAAATTCAAGATCATCGTATTTGATCACGATATCATATGTTCAGCCGAAGCTGATTTTCCACTTGATTGTATTTGAAGCACCGAATGTGTTCACTTCTTCCAGTTTTAAAGCTCCTCCTTGTTGTACCATCATACACTGATCCACAAGATCATGGTATAAACCCCGCGACCATCAAGTGGGTCGACAGGGTCTTGGCTGACCTAAATATTTCAGAAATCTCTTCCCGCTTCAGAGAGACTACAATTAACGACGAGACGTCGAGTGTTTTAAATAACGTGACTCAACAACCCGAAAAAAAGTTTTAATTATTGAAAATGATAGCCGATAAAGCTTTGCTTGAATGCATGTTTAACATTGTTCTAAATTCAATGTGTCGGCCGATCCAATGTAGTGGATTACCTTTCTTTAGGATTGTGTATTGAGGGACGAAATTGTGAGAAATTGACAGGAAATAAATCCTTGCGATAATGTTGCACTGAAAGAGTCAATGCGCATGAGATATACGCATATCTATTAAAAACTTAATAATAAAAATAAAGTGTAAAAAAAATTCTGTGTTAAGCGGTTTTATTAAAAAATGTGTTATGGTAAAATATTTGTTTTTACGTATTTATTATAGCGAAAGATTGATTATAGTATATTTTCTAAGAATATCCACACACCTCACGATTTTGTTTAAGTCTTATCAATGCTCCGGTTTAGTGAGGTGGGTGATCCATTATTATTTTCAGCCTTTTTATTTGACCAGAAACGCTTCTTTTGTAACCGCTTAACATAAAAAGTTTTTCTTTACCTCCTTTTTTCAGTTTCAACCTCCGAACGTTTTCCTTTATCGAATTTACGAATAAAGATGAATAGTTTATTCATATTTTTTTGTCCGGGTTTCAGTTACATAAACTTTGCTTGAAAACGTGTTAAAGTGTTTCATGTTTTGCGTGGTTTAGGTGTAGTGAAAGCATTTTCTAAACATTAAAACTATATCCATAATTATGAGTTATATAAAATATAAATCCCCAGAATTATGAGTTATATAAATATTGTTATATAAATCCTTTTATGATAAAAAACTAAAGAAGGTTTTTGAAATTACAGAATTAACTATGCTCTAAGATTTACTTCCCGTAACAAATCTCACTTTAATATACTGGGATTACTGAGAACAATATTACACATTACTCTTGGGGTGCGAGGAATAACAATGAGTTAATCAGTGTAACGATGGTGATTCTATACTACTGATAAAACGTTAAAATGTTTACTTTGAATTTGATTGTCTTACGCTTTTCAAAAGTATTTTAAAGATGTAGCCGAAATGATTTTCTTTTCAATCGTGCATTGTAAACATTCTATGATTTTGAATCCATGTGATATTTTCATATAATTATAAAAGAAACTATAAAAATGGTTCTACTGGAACCAGATACCAAAGCAGATTGCTTTTTCATCCCTACGATTTCGGTGCAATCGTACTGGCTGATCTCAACAAACACAGTTATATAGAAACAATTATTGTGCACTTCATAAATAGAATAATCGTATATATCTAAACTATTATTTATAGATTTTTATGAACAGTCCATCTTCGTCTGCATAGTGAAATATAAATGAATAAATAAATAACGACCTTTTTAGCAGACAATATTATTTTTTTGAATTCCGTGGAAAAACAACATCACTGAGTAAAAACAAGAACAATACAACACTCTTAAAACTCATGATGTTTGGCACCATTATCATGTGAAATACATTTGCGAGAGAAAGCTCAAGTCAAACTCAAGTACAGACAAAGTCAAACAAAAATTAGACTCGAGCTTTCACTTGCAAATGAACTTCACTTGATAATGGTGCCAAGGGGTACCGAAACGTCGTGAGTTTTAAAAGTTTAAAGTGCTGTAATGTTCTTGTTTTTACTCAGTGATATAGTTTCTCCACTAAATTCTAAAAAATAAATATCGTCTGCTAAGAAGTTCGTTATTTATTTATTCTTTTATAGTTTTTTATTCAAGTATATTTAAATTAACTTATTTCACGTAGTAGATAAGAATGGACTCCAATACTTCCCTCAGTTCGCTTTTCTTCTATGACATTCCTCTCACCAGGTTATTTGTACCATAGCATTCCTATTCATTTTTGAGAGATTAGTTGGACTTTTGCGATTACTTCAAAACCAAATTAATATTTTCGTACTAAAATACGATTATGTGTAATGAGATATATCAGTTATATATGGAAGAAATGGAAATATTCAATAACTTAGTTATTTTTGTTGTTCATTAGGAGCCTACGGATCCGAAACAATTCATCAAAATTCACGAGCGTTTTGACCACATTGGGAAAGACACAAATGAGGAGTATCAAATAGATTTGTCTTGGGGGGCTAAACCCAAGGATATAGAACACGAAGGAGAATTTCTTTCTCCAGAATATCAAATGATGAAGATGTCAGCAGCTGGAAGAGGATCAAAAGATTCATGGGGAATAGATAAGTATTTCAACGCCTCGTATATAGAAGAAAGACGACGCTTAGTTGGATCTGAACAACTGAACAAAGAGATGACAGAATTTCTCAATTTGTTGAATATTGATTTGGAAGTGCATCCTCCAACTCTATATCCGAGGTTAGTATATCATTTTACATCATTATTTTCCATTTTACAGACCTTCTGATAAATGAAATGTTTCAACTTGCATGATATGCAATTAGAGAGGGAAGCATTTGTCATCGTAACCCTTAATGATACATTGGGAGCCCAGTTGATCCATGATTTATTGTTTTCTCCATAACTAAATTATCTTTCAAGTACACGGAATATTGAAAACATAACCTTGATGATTTTCATGGCCAGCGTCATGCAATTCTTAGTTATCAGGTTGAAACCGCGTCTAGGGTTTGAAACAAAATTTTAGCTGACATGTCCTTTCGTTTACAGTCTGAAACTCCGATGTAGACAATTATGAGATCCATATATTCGACCGTATATCATCCGAAATAAATGTTATAATATTCTCACCCTCACTTGATTTTTTAGCTATTGTAATTCAGCAAATTCATAATATATATTGTAAAATACATTTTGCATCATAACCAATACAAATCACTTTTGTTACTCAGTGATTCGGTCAAGTGTAGGTATACTGCTTCCAAACCCTTAATGTATGCAAACTCAGACGACTGAGAAGTAACTCACTTAGTACTTCCAAACCACGCACCCAAAAAAAGCAAGGAATAGTATAACTTTATTCAAATGTACAGCTTTTCATACAATTTATGAACGTATCGCTAATTTTTAGAGACGAAGGATTATTTAGTATCCCTGGTCGTCCTAACAACCCTTACTACAACTTTCTTCAAAAACCACTGAGGAAGGCTGCAATTTGGAGAGAGCATTTCAAACCGGAAACGACAGGGGAGGCGATGGATGCAGGAGTTTTGCTTCATCCAGACTTAAATCTTCCGGAAAAAGCTCATCACATATCATCAAAGGTAATTTGTGAAAATTATTTTATTAATCCAAAATTGACGAGAAGATAAACATTTTTAATATTATAAACGCTAAGTAGAAGGAGAGTGGATGTGTCGTCGTAGGGTAACCATTGTGGCGTGACTTATCATTAATACATTTTGTAACCCTGCATTAGTGTGGCAAAATAATATAACAGTGTGACCTATCTTTCTGACCGAATTATTATTATTCTTTATTTTTTAGCTTCTGGAATGTAAAATTAATCACGATTATTTGAAACGTACGCTAGAACCAATATAAAGAAATAAACAACGGTATTACATTCATAATTATTTAGATTTTTAAATCTGGATCACATAGAAGTTATATGTAATATGTTAATCGTCAATGACTCAATTAGCAAATAATGTTTTTTATCCCTGTAGTTGATAAAAATTCACTTTCAATCTTTGCATAATATTTCTATTGTCCTCAACTACATCATTTGGTTTATTTCTAACGGCTTACTCTATTCTTCGGACTGCTTTGGTTACAATGTGACCTGCCTCAGGATCCTTTACACTGTTTTTTCTTCGAATTATGTCTTTGTCCACACAACATCTCACTCGATGTAACTATTAAGAAATATAATTCAAGAAGGTGCAGCAATGTACGGCATACGAACTTCCACGCTTGGAAAATTAAAAAGCATCGGAAAAATAAGAGACTGTGTCTAAGAGAATGTGTCACACCGAAGGAGGGTTGATACTAGATGTATCTGAACTTTGCTGTAAAATTGAATGTAACATTCTGCACGATAATAAGAACGTTTACGTTTGTCTAGCAAGACCTGAATCGTATGGCAGATACTACTTCCCCCACTACTATGCCCCATTAGCTAGTGTAAGTTTCATTCTGATTCATGTTTAGCATTGAACAATGTAAAAAGTACATCAGAACAGTTATGAATATTACTTGATTAATTACAATGGAG
Source organism: Laupala kohalensis (assembly GCA_002313205.1). Classification (NCBI taxonomy): domain Eukaryota; kingdom Metazoa; phylum Arthropoda; class Insecta; order Orthoptera; family Trigonidiidae; genus Laupala; species Laupala kohalensis. Next base: position 979,842 of record NNCF01129502.1, read on the forward strand.
CATTGCGTAATTCTCTGCGAATATTGTTTGCTAGTTTCCAGAGGCATCAGGGCTGTATGACCTAAGTAGTCAAGAAGTAATATAATAATAATAATAATAGTAATAATAATAAATTTATTCTAAAAAAAGCAGTAAATCTTTTTCAAATATTTCGAAAGAAGAAACATTATTTTCAAATAAATGTGTCAAGTAGCTTCTTTTCTTGATCTATATTTAAATGCTATTATCCAAAAGGTAAAATATAAAACAATAGGAAATTGTCATAACATCTTTTAATGTTCTATTTGATACTTCATTTGTATGATTTGCTCCGTCTGAAGGAGTTTTGAGTAACTTTGGAAGTTCTCCTATGTGATTTGGGAGCTTGGATTATTTTACAGCATATTTCATTTCTTTTGTATGATATGATACGTAATGCATGTCAAAGAGCAAACAATTATCATTTTCAAAGGACAATTTTGTTATTAACAATCTGATTGTTGCAAGGAAGCAAACTGTAGTTTTCCAATAAAGGAAAAACAAACTCTGAGAAAACAGTTCTGGAAATATTGGGAAGACGCGAATCTTTGAAAATGCTCCCTATTGCATTATACACAAGCCCCTTCGTTAAGTACGAAGGATCAAGCTACGTGTAAGTATATCAGCAGAATTACTTAGTGACATGTTTGAATATGGTAATACAACATATTTATATTTTGGTCTGTAAGATTGTTGTTGTACATTTCAGTGAGCATATTTTTGGTCTGTTGTATAGAGAGAGAAACACATGTCTCACAGGCTACAATTTGAATGATCAAGAAATATAATTTCGAGTAAGAAAGTTTGGTTTGCCATGATATTATACAAGAAAGTGAAAGAGGCGAAATAAAATATTCTAACTTTCGAATTTCAAATTAAAGGAGTTCTACTCTGAGAAAATGCTACGGATATGAGAACCTTAGTTTTGTATGTTAGACCCAAATCCAAAGGATGGAAAGGATTTTTCGAAACATTTGAATTACACAACCCAACGTTTGAATCTGATATCCCAACTTTTGGATGAAAAATCTCATCCTTAAGATGTGACGTTCCAATCTCATAGTATCCCATGAAGTTGTCATATCTAAAGGTTTGGAGAAATCCTTTCTTTCCTCTGGATATGGACCTTGGATCCAAATCTGTTCTCCCAGTGTAACTATTGAGTTTTCAGTGTAATTAAATTGAATGAATCATTGCATAATGGAAGAATTAATTATGTCTCAGATCACATCGGAGTTCATGGATTGGGTGCGAGGTCTGGGTGGCGTGCGACCAACAGAACTGAATGAAGAGCTGATCCAGCAGTTGTTCGACGTCACTTTTGACATGCCAGCTGCCAAGTCCTTGTGTGTGCGCGTGAGGGAGTTGCCTGTTGTCACCAAACAAGTGGCGCACGCATGCTTCGCACCTGACGTATGTTATCATTAGCATTCCCTCATGTAACAACAAGGGCAACTACAAAGCATTAAAAGCATAACAAATTTTTACGTATATTGTTAATACCTTAACCTAGATCATAACATTATATATGACTGAAAATAAATAATTTTTGAATAATGTTATATTCGTTCCTTTTCAGTTAGATTTTTTCTTTGAAATCACTGCCACCTTTTATCTGTCTTACGTTTGAAAATATTGCACGGAAGATACTAAAAATATTACACAACAATGACAATCTTGTACTTTCATGAGTGCATGCCTTGCTTCATTAAACCCTCGTAATAATTATTAGGTATAAACTTACATTAAAACGGGAAGACGTAGCTTATATTAGTTCGTATAATGAGATGCTACTGTATCTCATACTTTATGGATGGTTGCAATATTTGTCATTAGTTAGTATTAATTTTCGTGTCACTAAGTACTACATTCCTATCCAGTAGTTTCCTAACTAGTAAGCTTAATTGTTGAGCACTTTTCATCCAACATTCATGACTTATTGATTTGATTCTGATTGATTTTCAACCAATATTTGCGTAAATATTAGAAATAGAAACATGTTTACATTATTTTATCTATCATTTCAGTTCTTTTTATTTATTCTCCAAAGCTGTTTTGAAATTCCCTGGATTGGTGTTATTAATCTTTAACTGTACAGCTCACAATATACATTTACAATACATTTATGGTAAATTCGTTGCGTATAGTTTATTAAATCACGTTATGAAATGATTTATGTAAATTCAGACCATGAATACCTTGCAAGAAAATCTAATTTCCTGCTTCTTTACGTTTCGGAAATTTTTAATTTATTTGATTTAATTTAATGACTTGCACAGGGTGAAGAGCAAGAAGGGTTGCGTCGTGAACTACATGGAGACTTGGCTGCTGAGAAGCGGAAACGTCACTTGGTTGCATTCGACAAGTTGCTGGAGCGATGCTGCCCTCAACGCTTCTTGGCGCCACGCAATAAAGTGCGCCGCACGTGGATCGAATGTCACGTACCCGATGACCTCACTTCATCACGCTTCGTTTTCGAAGGAATCACTCACCTCGTGTATGTAACACTCAAGCCATTTGTTATCACTATACTGAATGAGGTAACTTACAATTGTCACCGACATGGTTAATGGTATCTGGCCGCGCTGATGTAGATATTGACTTGTCACAAGCTGAGTTTGCGGAGCGCTCAACTATTTATTTTGAGCGCTTACTGAGTACTATACTTCGAAAAGATATTGCGTCCGTCACTCTCACTACGTAATCATACAAATCATCCATCAACCCGCTCTTCTCCGAAGACACACTTCTGAACCTTCCTATCAGGCTGACCTAAGGTCAGAACTTCTGCTAATATCGCCTCATGTACTTTTCACAATAACGCCAAAGAATGTTATTTTGTCTCGATTTATCATCCAGAGGCTGTAAGACTTAGCCGCAGCGACAATTGAAAATATGCCGAATAGCTATGGGGTTTCGCAACGCCGCTGGTTGGTAGGTCATGGACTCAGCCGTTGAGCTAACGTGTGGAAAGGGAGATGTTTTCAGAAATGTCTGAAGTGAGATTATGTTCACAAAAAGAAAGTAGTGGTAGCCTTATCGAATCCGCCGACTCAAAATATGCCAACTGTAAACACGCCAAATCTACGTTTGCATTGCTGATAAATTTCTTATCCCTGGCAACTGTTTTCATGACACCTTGGCTACACTTTTGGCAACGATTAGGAACGAATAGTCTGTCTCCAATTCTCATTTGAAAACATTATTCACTTGGAAAACTAAGTCCCTGAATTGCTTTCACATAACCTATCCTTTTCCCTATCTATCGAATGTTAAGGTACCGTCGAGCATCACTGTAGACTTAAATATATCTAGGAAAGTACTCTACCGTTGGCTTACTGGGATGCTCAGGAGGAAAGTAATTCTATTCACTGTACACAGTCACGTGCTTTTCTTAAGGTTACTGCACACTCGAAACCACATGCCATCATCTGTGGTGACTGCCATAGTAATGATGGACGAGCCAACAATCACGTAAGAAGCGAGGAGACATCTGGTTGACGAAGTTGCCATTGTGCGGACTGGAATGCGTGAGGCTACACCTGCCGTCCTCTTGGGAAGACACATGGCATCGCTGCACTCTCACTCTGTTGGCTAGACCTCATTAGTATTCTTCAATACAGAATAGAATTAGGATACTGAGTCCGTTTTAGTCCAAATAGTCAAGAGAGTTTAATTTTTATTTTTTATAAGCAGATGATGAATTTTGTCTTGTGATAAGTTTGTTTTATTTAATGTCATGACACAAAAGCAGTCAACACTTATAGTCGTAGTCACTAAACATACGTTTGAACGTATGTATTAAATGTAAATTCATAGAAAATAATCTACCGAATACAATTTTGGCATTCTACATCTCAAAACATACAATTCATAACTCATAACATAAATGCCTTTCCTATTGTCAACAAAACATATTAAATTTTCCCCTTGAAACTTAACATCTCTTTTGTATAAATAGTGAAGACAACTTCACACAATCATGTTTGATTATATTATATCAAAAGAAAACATTTCATCTGTATTCATTTTATTCATTAAGGAAAAAAATCTAAGAATTTAAAGACATGTATTTACATTGTACTGTCATGAATGCAAACTGGATGCCTTTGATCCAGTTTTGAAATTACTCCTTGAAACTCTTTAATGTGTCTAGCTGTCATGCACAGAAACTTCCTGCTTTTTGAACTCCGTCCAATTTAACTCCCGTCAGCAAATGTGATTTGTGAATTCCTTCTGTTTTAGAAAATCCTACTCTTAGAAAAGTAATTTTCAAGTTCATTACCTCTTCCTGAAAGGGAAATCGGATATTTTTCGTAATTTAGTTAAACTTTTCTCCTTTCAGACTCGTATATTTGAACGGTATTGTAATAAAATGGTGAGGTTGCTAGGCCCCAAGTTGGAGCGGCAATCGTAATAAAATTTATGGAGGGTAAATAATGCAAGCCCCACGTTGCAGCGTCAATTGTAATAAAAATAAGAATCGGGTGGCTTTAATAATTAATAGCAATACTTACCTAGACCCATCATAGTCAGGTTTTCTCAGGGATGAAATCTATGTTCTCGCTTAAAATTAATAAGGAGAGGGTGGGTTCGGCCGAAAATTCTCCGTTAAACACACATTAATCCTTCGTAAAAGAAACAAAGCTTATGATAAATATTTTTTTAATAGTCGTCATTTAGATCACAAGATACAATACCACTTTTCACTATTACCCACTTAAACACTTCCCTCCAAAATAACATACAACAAATATCTACTGAATTTAACATGTTTCATAACCACTGGCTTTATCATTTTCACAGAATGAGTGTTAGAAAATGTACGAGAGTTTATGATCCTTCAGCATAGGTCATTTAACAAGTATTAATACAGTACATTCTCTGAGTTCTTCTTCACATTATACATTTCCGTCATTACAATCACAATTGACACTAGAGTTTTTGGCGTAATGTTCATCACTTGGTGAACACTTCAGTCGCACGCAATAACGCAAGCCAGGTACCATAAGTTTATGGCCCATTTATGAATCACCTTATAAGTTATGAGGAACTCAGCAACAAAACGCCGTAGGACGTCATTGAGCTCCAGAAAGAGTAGGCTTCCCCCACTCTGTCTCGCTGCTCTGGCACCGACTGTGCCGCAAACCTCCCAAATTAGCCTCTGCGGCCCCGTCGATTCGAATCCCGTTTATGGCAGTTGAGGTTGGTAGGAGCCATCTCCAGCGAAACTTGATGAATAGGCAAGTATTTCACTCGCTCTCAAAATGATAGTATTCGCCACTGAAAGTAGATTCAAAATGTTCATCATTTACTGAGTTGAGCGATCTGTCATTAACGTTAATTTCCACTGATAGTCACGAAAATGTTCTAGAATGAGCCAATGTTTCACAGGTAGTTCTCAAAAATTAAACTGAGTCTGAACTCCGAAGCTAACGCTCGTCAGAAAATAGTAAAAACAATGTAACGTCATGTTAATCATTTTCTCCTAATCCTCTCCAAAATATCCTTTCGAAATTATCATCTCCAAATATCCTCTCAAAAATCACTGCTCCTCCTTTAAGTAAAACGCTCCCCACCTTTCCTACCGTGCTACGCAACTAGATTCCTCCCCAAAATGACGTCAGTCCTTTTTATTAACCAATTATTGACAATTTTCCTCTCATGTGACATTCCTCTAATTGATTACCTTTCTGTGACGTAGTGATTCCTTCCCACCAATGGTTGATATTGGTATAATTGCTAAATGCCGAGCAGGGTGGCCTGTTATTTTTTTTTTGCGAAAGCTGACATGAAGTTGAATATCAACACACTTGTGTCGCCCTTCCCTCACTCTGCCAGACAAAACCAATTTCTCTGACACCGCAACATAACACTCCAGACTCTCACGTCTGCCAGACGACGGTAACCTCCCAAATTAACGTCTGAGCGATCACACTTGTGTGGTCACCGCCGTTCCCCCTTTTTTGTCTTGTATATGTTTTAAAATTCAGAGCTTTCGTCCCCAAAATCTTCTAAGTGTGTCTCCTTCCTGCGAGAGTGTTGCTTTACAAGAGGCCTATTATTCCCGTCTTCTTAATTCTACGAAACTGAGCATCATTGTATTTCTCACAATAATTTTCAAAATATGTTCCCCCCTTCCCCTCTTTCGCCTCGCAACATACCACCATTTCCTCTCAAAATTGCCAGGACATGTTTACATATATCAGCGCGTCCCATTTCCCGAAGACAGTTATTTTGGCCGTTTCTCCAAAACGATGAAATTAAGATTTCTCGTATCCCCTTTCTCCATTTAAAATTATTTAGAAATTGTTTTCATTTTTCAACACACTCCAATTTTCGAGGACAGCTAATTTTGGGTCTCTTCAGACTTAAGAAATTACGATTCCTAGTGTCCCTCACACGGACTTGCGAAATATAACTAAATATTTATTTTACCCTTCAATCTCGCCTAAAAGCGTACTTCAAACAAATATTGTTACCTTCGTGTCATCCCTTATTGCCATTATTTTAAAACACACCAGACCTCTTCCTTTAAATTGGTGAAACCAGCTTGCCAGACTGCGCGCTTCGGGTCACAAGACAACCTCCATTTTCAAATTATTTAATACTCCGAAAATATACGACTCCTTATATTTCTGTCAAAGGTTCAGATATACTAAAACTAATTATTTCTCACAGTATGATCCACTTTGTAACCTACCGTCACTCGTTTGATCTAAAGTTAGTCAAAATATTCTCAGAATAAACATGAAAATTTCCAAAATTTCACTGCTTTACTTAATCATTTTTCATGTTATATGCCTTTTCCTTCTTTTACATTACATGTGCCTATATACTTGTATGTTAGTTTTCGAGCATAGATATGTAAAAGATATTGAACTTCGTGAACGATATTAAATTGAATTTATTTTAAACTGACTTTGAAAGTAGTACGATGAATGGATGCTGTGCGAAGTCTACTTTATTAAACCGTGACGTTTCCAAAGGTGCGATGTGGTGCTCGGCGACGACCACAACGCGATCAACGAGCCGCGAGGCAATTATCTCTCGGCCGTTGAACTAGAGGGATGGGTGGAAAACTCTCCACCGTTGTGCACCCCCATCCCCTCTCGAGTGTTTCCACCCCCTTCGTGAGGGTTGCTTGCGTAAGCGCTTTTGTTGGATGGGCCGCTACCTACCTTGGATCGATGCCCGTCGGCGTGCGGCCACTGCTCGAGATGGATCGCGTGTCGCAAAAAAAAAAAAGGACTTGGTTGCCACGGGCATCGGGACTCTACTCGCCTGCTGATAACTTTGCTATAGCTCTTCTTGGTGAAAGATGCAGTCTCTCGCGGGAAGTTGATGTTCTCCCGAAACTATTTCATTCAACGGCAACTACTTGTGTTCCTTAGCTGACGTTGTAATCACACGTTTCCTAATGAATCAACACGATAGTTTTTAAAGTATCAATAATTCACTGAAATAGTACATTATAACTTACGACTTTTTCTGGATCATAATATTTATATTTTTTTCTTCAACACACCACGTTTCACCTCAAGAACAGAAACTTCCTCCGGTGTAAAACACATTACATAATGGACGTATACAGTTTAATTTTATTTACTGATTTAATTATTCGTTCCCCTATGTTCTGTGCCCTCACTAAACAATTGAGTACAGGGATAAACAGTAAGATTAAAAGTGACTTATAAAAACAAACGCTATAAACTAACATCAAGTCTAATACCCAACTTCCACGCTGTAACATCCGTAACTATACATCTACCCAACGCACCCACCCACCCCCCTCCTAGGGTGGGTTTCATAATCCATGGAAGACCCCCTACTGTTCTACTTGAAAACTATATAATTTCATTGTGTGAGTCGCAGAATGGTATCTGTTCTGATGGCATTTTTAATACATTGTGCGTAAATTACTGTGCAGGTCTGTACAACGCTTCTGTGAGTGGTTGGACAGACACCCCAATCAAGAGCCGCCATCGTACTTACGCACCATTGGAATGGTTGGACCTGAAGCTATGCGTTTTCGAGCACGAGGTGGTCAGAGTACCCGCATGAGATCGCGGGTAGAGGACCAGCCACGGCGCACCACCAGCTTCTTCAAAAGTTCATTCCGCCGAGTTACGTCTCGCTCCAACTTACCCCACCGTAGCTCACCTAACCAGGACACCCGCCGCACCAATCAATTACTAGAGGGCCCATCGACTACTCGTATGACTGCACGAGAATCAGAAGCCATCAAGAAACTGCAGAAACTCCATCAATCCTTGAGCCGCGCACGGGACCAGGCGGTATTATAAACGCAGTCAAGATGATGGTATTATAAGATATGAAGAAATACTTGAATCACTCATCGGCAAACCGGTTGACAGGGAGTGAAATCCTTCGCTAATGTCTCATCAATAAATTCTAAAACAAATACACATATCACTCTTCTGTCAATTAATACACTAGTCACTTAGTTGGTTAGTATTAATATTTTAGAATTGCACGAATCTAAAAACATTTTTGTTACTCGTGAAGTTATAAAATAAATTATTCGAATATTGTTGCGTAGTTTTAGCAGTATTTAATGTTGTGTACCAAAGAAAATTCTCATTAATATTATATAAAATAATTTTAGAATAATAAATTACGACTCCATACACAACTAGCGTTATTTTTCTAATATAATGAGTTAATGGAATACAATATACTATTTCTAGCGTTGTCTATTTAGTACACGGAAATTAGCCAAAATATGGGTTAAAATTGTTTTGATACTTGGTAATTAGGCATGGAATGTAGTATTGTGCACGATTATTAATTCTCCCACAAATGTTTTGGATCTCACAATCTCCTGATAGCCATCCCCAAAGTGCACGTTAGTGATTTTTGCAGTTTTGTCACAAAACGGTCAGGTTTTCGAGAAATATNATACCCGATCATTCTCTATTCGCACTTAGACACGACTTTATCGGTCAAAATACATCGCACCGAGACATCTGTTTCGTTGGGTATATCATTACACTCGGATACAATAAGCCCTTTCGGGTCATATTATGCAAAAAGTATCATTTTTTGTCGAATGATGAGTAAATTTTGAGTTTGAAAACTACTGCCCCCACCGTTAGAGAGCTTACAGCACGAGGACAAATGCTCTTATCTCAAAAACGATTTATTGCTGTAATATTGTAGGTATAGTGTTTGACAAAACAAACCCAACGGTAACGTTTAAGGAGCACATTTTGTTATGGAGTAAAAATATGTTAACATCTTATATGTTGATATTCTTAGGTTCCAGTTTGTTGTAGGCTACAGTTTTATTGAATATTATTTAATAAGAAATTTTGTGATTTACATTCTACTGCCAACTTGCTAATAGACTTTCAATTAGCAATTAATAATTTGTTTTCCATCACTATCAACAAGCCACTGAGATAGCTCAATATCAATATGTCAGAGAGACACAATTAGCTTCAGTGCAGTGGATACGTTACCAGAAATGTGGGAAATTCCAGCATTGTGAACAGTATCTAGGCAATGTGAACAATTTCTGTAGCCATTAGGGAAAGTAGGAAATATTCATGATATTTCCTCTTTGCCAAGGCTTTATACACAAAAGAGTTCTAATGACCTTGATGTTGGAAAGCCCTAAAACCCTAATTTAAAAAAATATATACACAATATTTAGGCATTGTAGATATTGCCAAACGAAAGACAGCGTATGCCAGTAATACAAAATATTCGAGTTTAAAATAACACTTTTTTATTTCTCACAGTATTTTCATTATAAACAAATTAGGCTTTGAAATTGAAGACAATTTTAAATATATCAAAACGTGAAAAATAGTGGTTTGAAAAGTTTCTTATATTAATTACTGTACTGACAATAGATGATTATGACTACACACTTTTTAACATGAAAATGTGCCTCTATTTTACAAGGTGTTTCTTTAATTATCATGTCTTACTAGAAAAAGGAAAATATGTATTGATGAATGACGAAACAGCAAAATATCAGATTCTAGACAAAAAACTTTGTTTTGTTTTTTATGCTTGCACATACATGTGCAATTAATCGCAGAGTTGACCTTAAGGTCATTCAATGTCGAATCAAAACAGTTTTAATAGATTTTCATCGAACCATAATATTTAATATAAAGATAGCCTTAATGGAGATAAAAAATATAAAATTTTATTATCTTCAACCCCTTTTTCGATTTATACCTATGAAAATTTAAAACAAATTGCCCTTAATAGTCAGAACACAATACTTTTGAATTGCTTTGGGAGCTTTCTTAGAAGAGAAGTAGAAGATGAGTAATTGTACAGCTTCTTTCAAATAATTACTGTTATGTGCTACTGACATGGCACATGTAAAGAAAAAAATATATACATTCAAAATAAAGATTTTGATATTTCTCAGCGACATGTGTATTTTTTAATTAATTCCATGATAGATGGTATGTACTTATTTATTCTTTTACTTTGTTTTATGGCGAAGTTTAAGTCATGCGGTCTGCTTTTTTTCTCTTATAATTTTCTAAAAATATTGTATATTACTTAACCAGGCTTTCACTTGTCAGAAGTCAAGATACATCGATCTGTATATAGACAAACTATATTAAAAAACAAAGAAAGTTACTTTTTTCAACTATTTAACCCGTGTAATTAAATCCCACGGTTTAGTAATTGAATGAACCTAACATAAAATATTAGAGCATCGTCTTTTCTTGATAAAGTTTTTAAATTCCGTTATTTTTGAAAGGAGAAATAAAATAACAGGAAACCGTAGACACTTCTTTTAATGCTCTAAAGTACGATACATCATTTATGCGATTTGCTCCATTCAGTTACTCAGATAAAGAACCAAAAATCTGGGGGACATTTACGTATTAATATATATGGTTGTTTATAGAGCTTCAGCAGTTTAAGTCCTGTATAAGAGGCGGTGTATTTCCAAGAAGGTGTTTGCCTGTTATACTTTAGGCATTGTTAAAAATGCCTACTCAGGGCACTAAATAAAAATGATTTCCCACGAGTACTTTGCCTGATTGTTTCAGGCAACAGTTTCACGACCATGTTTTTCACGGACCATCTCCGTGTTCAGACACCCCGAAAAATTTTATCGTGGTAGAAAAAGATCTTTTTTCTTTGCAAGTAAGAAAATTTGAATAAAATGTTCAATCGAGCTTGCCTCTTTTCCTATGAAAATTAGATAATATGCATGTTTTAATTTTCTGTAAGGTAACGACCAAGCAACGCGAAATAGTTTTTCATAGCTAGTAACAATATCTCGAATTGTGAGATGTGGTTGGGAATCGACGGGGAATTCAAACTGAAAAAGTTGTTCAAATTATTACGACGAATTAGATATCTCATTCGTCGAAATGAGATATCTTATATACTCATTATGAATTCGAGTTTTCCATCAAAATTTCCATCAAAGTTCTAATATCAAAACGCCAAACTATATTAAAAAACAAAAAAAGCAATTATAATTTATTTCAACTATCTAAACCCGTGTGATTAAATCGCACGGTTTAGTAATTGAATGAAACTAATAATTGAATGAAACTAACATTCTGTACGATAAAATGAAGGTTTAATTTTATTTAGCAATACTATTTTATTTAATTGGATAGTAAAGCAAATACTTATTTCCCACGTACGTAAGTTGAAAACAAGCTTCACTCTGTTTCATATTTAGTATTATAAACGTAAACATTAAACCAGAATACTTATGGATGGTGTATGATAATGCGGAATGGAGCATAACGTAACTCACGTACAATTCCCTTCGAATACTGTTTATACCGCCTCGGTCAGACGCGTCAGTTCCATCGTTTATTATGACATCCTTCACAAATAAATGAGTCACGTAGCTTATATTCTTGGTGTAATTTTTAAATGCTGTTATCCCGGAAAAGAAAAGATTAAATAATAGAAAATTGCCGAAACATAGTTTAATGCTCTAAATTGCGATTCTCCATTTGTGTGATTTACTCCATCCGGCTACGCAGAAGGAAGTAAAAATTTGAGACATTTGAGTATTATTAATGTATATGAGATGATGATGATGATGAAGAAGCATAATGCCTATAACATAAACACTTCGTTGACGCCTTACGTAAGGGACGTTCCAACGTGTTCCAGTGGGAAACCCCCACGTTCCTCGTACTCGTCACTAGTGTACTCGTATGTAGATGAGAGTAAGTATTGGCACGCGTGAGCGATTTACTTGCACGCGAGCACTGCGGCTGTCCGCAGACCTCCGTCACCAGAGCGCATGCGCGTCATGGCTAACCCATGCAGGCGCAGAATGCGCACGCTGCGATACACGCGCGTAGAAAGGGTAGCCTACACGGTGCTTTATCACGGCGCAAAGCAGACACGTAGAGAACGCAGTTGGATTCACGGGACTAGGTGGAGTGGATGCATGGGAAAATTGTCTAACGTCGTTGTTTATCTCTATCATCCTTACTTTGATGTGTCAAAAACTACACAATAATCCATGTTTACGTTTCTTACAACTTCAAAATTGTTTTAAAGAATAGTTCTTTAATTCAACTCCTGTATTAATTCATACAACATTGTCTTTTCAACTACGTTTAAAACAGTAGCGATGTCTCTATTTTACAACTCACGTTGGTTGATCTGTTTCCGTTGGAGTTTTCAGAGAATCACGAATTTGTATGTTCTCTTTCTGACTTGAGGGGCTGTTGTTCTAGAAAATAACTTTGTAGTTTTACAGCTTTGTTCTTCTTTGCATACACAACGAGTCATTCCAAAGTATATAAAGTTTCGCTCCCTTTTTTGTTGAAAACTCTCTGTTATTTTAAGCAGAAAATGAGAAGAAACTATATTGTAGTATTCTACACTTTACTGAAACAAGACAGAGAAATGAATCAGAATAATACATTAATTATGAGAAATAAGTCCATAAAAAGTTTATTTACTTTCCCAAGAATGCTTCAAAATGTACTCTATAGACTTTTTCACAACTTCAATCTAGCCTATATTCAGAACATTGTTCGATTTACAATGAGTTGTTATCGTTTCTTGACTCTAATTTTCCAGATCGTTACAATTTTTGTATATTGAGATGAAATGAAAATATAATAAAATCATACACTAAATCATTCATGTCTCAAAAAGAATGCAGCGAAATTGCACTTGTCATAGACAGGATTTGGCAAGATTGTGTAAGATATTCTGATAAAGTCCGTTACTCACATCAGATTTCTGATGCTGTGTCAACGGAACAAGTGAGGCCCACAAAATATAACTAAATGTACAATGGAAACGTATTCAAATACTGTCCGTCTACATTGGGGTGGTGCGTGGGTGTGTTTACAACGTAAACGCAACCACAATGGATGGCATTCCGTAAATTTTTATAACCTTACGGGACAAAATTTTGAATTATTTGACTTAAAATTACAGCAGGTTTATCCAGGGACATTTTCGCGGGCTTATGCTTGTATGATGTTCTATCAGACTTATCGGCTGCAAATGACAAAAGAAAAACAACCAAAACATAGCATTTTCATACTGTACGCGGCATTTAAGAAGAATAAATCAACAAAAAGTGCGAAAAATCCTGGCCGTATTATATGACTGAAGACAATGTGATCCTTGTTAAAGAAAGAGTCAAATGAAAATTTAAATATATTATCAAGTTTTAAATTAATAAAGTAATTGTCTAATCCCATCAGAAAAGTCAGCAGTGAGAATTATTAATTAATTAATGAATTAAAACTCCTTCGGTGTATATTTCTAATTTTCGTGAATAGTTGATCACTTGGTTTGAGTCAACGAGTATATAATAAGTAAAGTGAAGAGCAGCACCGACACAACGTCAGAAAACGGATGTACACACTGGTCATATGGTTTCACCTTTAATCACAAGTTTTTTTTAAATCACGGATAGCCACAAATACAACCAATATAAGTAAAACACGAGACGTGTACTTAAATTAATGATCAATAAAGTTAATAAGTATTCTTTAGCTATTATTTGCTGACAAATAGTGAAGATTACATAGATCCTGTTGTTACCTATAAGATTCAAATTAATCTAATACAAATATATTAAATATTTTTCACTACATTTTAAAACTCACGAATTACACCTGAATTGAGATGCACTGTAAATGGAAAATAGATCAACGTAATATTCCCATTATATTAATTGCAGTATATCTAGATATTTTTAACATCAAAAATGACGTTCATAAAACACTCCTCACAGTATAAATTTAAGATCGTATTTAAAAAATGACGAGTATATATGAATTCATTCTTGTTTTCTGTTGTAGAATACAAACATTATATAAGTGTATTATTTTTTAAATTGAGGTCATGTTGCTATGAATTTTAGAATATTGTAATCATCTAATGGTGGCAAGAATAACTGCCGAAACGTAATTTAATATTTACATTTCGTTAATACAAATGTACTAAATTCGAAATATACGTTAATAAATGGTCGAGTAATGATTGAATATATACTTAAAATTAATAGACAACTGCTACCTAGAATGGTAATTGTGTTGTCTTTATTGTCTCCGTTCGCCATGGTTGCGAGGCGTGACAATCAAGGAGCGCCACACGCACAAAGCAGCAGTCACTCGTGTCATGCAAGTTCTTCTGTAGAGAAGAATGATGGGATAAAGTTCACAAAGGCGACTCACCATCACGGCATTTCTTCGTTCTCCCAAAAGAAGAAAACAACTTCAAAAGTGCGATCCTTCATTCTTACGCGAACTCCCATTATTTATTTTGGTGCTTCAAACTTCCAGTAATAGGAAGTATCCCAAATCTTTACATCAAAGCATTCTAGGTAAAAAAAAAAAAAGAAGCTAATATCGATATGTTTATGTTCGTTGGTTGCACCATGAAATACATACATTTTAGACTTAGCCTTTATGAATATAATATGCCTCAATAGTTTTCAACTAACAAACCGTGTTTCTAAAAAATAACTCAAGTATATAGGCAAAATATTTGTTAACTTTACTGTAAAAATGGGAAAAAGACGTAATTAAATTGTTTTGAGTATTTAATCTCTGTAATGTGAAACATTTCAAAACTTGGGACAGTACTTTTTACTCTCCTAAAATAACATACATTAGTGAACACATTCCAATATTTCGATTATGTAAAAAATATGCAGCTAAACATATTTTAGAGTAAACTTTTAGTACTGTAAAATGTTAAGATTTTTAATAACATAAAAGAAGTGTTAAAATTTTAATAATGTAAAATGTTTATTATTTTATTTCTAAGAAATGTGCATTTTGCAATGGTATTTCAAATACAATTGAAGTTTTCTATTGTAAACATGTGGCAGTTTTTGCTACATTGTTGAAAGTTGCGCGTTTGTTTTGAATAATTCAGGGAGTTTCCACTAGTTTCGCTGCTAAACCACTGTTCACATCCGTTGTATGAATTTGCTCCGATCGATACGAACACTACGTACACCCAATTTTCACCCAGGTTTCCCAAAATCCACCTCTTGTTTCGGTTTTATTAGAAAACATGAAGTTCAGTCTCTCTTACTGTAGCTGTCGGGAAAGTTGGTATCACCGAGTAACGCCGCTATCTACCGGAGAAGACGAGAATCATCTGGGCACACGAGAAAAAAAAGCATCATGGCGCGCCGCCACCGCCGCCACCGTTCAGCCCGGACGACGAAGGCGAGGAGTGGGGGGAGACGAGCCGACCATCGCGGGGTGTAACCGCGCAACGGTGGCGGCGGTGATGAAGGCGGTGCGGGGAACTCAGTCTGGCGAGCGAGCGGTGCGCGAGCGGAGCGGTGCAAAGTCCGTACCTGCGTCGAGCAACGTGCGCGTGAAAGGGGGGCTACAGTGGGAAGGGAACAGTGTGAACGAGTGAGTGCACGCCGGACAAGGCCGCGGCCCAGGACCAGCGCACGAACCATGCGGCCCGGCCGTCGCCCCGGCGCCGGCCTTAGCGTCCCCGCCGAATCTGACGTCCCGCCAGCGAAACCCGAGTGACAGCGCCCTCCGCCGTCGATCGACCTGCCTCGAGAGAGGTAGGTAAATCCCACCGGGGAGCCACCCGTTACGACAGCTGACGCTCGGCCTCCCGTCCACCCACCAGCCGAAGGCCGTTTATGTTAGCCGCTCTAACGATCGACTGGCGTCGCCGCGGGTACTATACCGTTAATTGGGGGATAAGCACCAAGCTAATGCCTCGTCCGCTAGCTCGATTGCTGCTTGTCGTAGCGGATGCAATGTCGCGTCAAGGAGATCGCCGCCCGGGGACCGTGTAAAGTAAACATGCGGCGCGTGAATAAGTAAAGAGTCTGCGGTGTGTCCCCGCCCACGTCGACGGCGGCGCCCGGGCACGCGGGGACAGTCGCCCGGGCGGTGCACGCCGAGGAGTATCGGGACGAGAACACAGCGGCAAGGTATCTTGAAGAAAGGGCCAGACCACATAAAGAGACGTGAAGAGCACATAATATATTATTTGTGAAGCAGTATATGAAACATGTTGCAGTGGAACCATGTAGAAAGAAGTGGGGGTTCTTGTATTGGAGGCGTCAGAGACTATGGTAGGGAGGTAGATCAACTATTCGGAGATATGATGCACCACTACATTACACTGTAAATGTTGCGATGACAGCTAAGGTAATCCATAATAGACTGAGGTATTACAGAACGAATAAACTAGTCACCAATTCTGTCAAAATAGCTCGAGAGTGTGGGGGAATGTCGATATGAGAAGGGTGGTCAGGCAGGGGTGGGAGACGCGCCGGGGACCACGGAGACACAGTGCGTGGGATGGGGTTGGCGGCGTTGCGGGGGTGACACGGAGGGTGCGATGCCCTTGGCGTCTATAGGGCGCGCCTGCGCTCGATCCGGGGTTGCTCAGCCCTTCGACGCCGAACATCCAGCTGACGTGTGTGATGGTGTGCGACGCTCACACGTAAGCGCGCTTTCCATGAGCTTGCCTGCAAGCGCGCACAAATATAACCTGGGTCAGTTGGGTAGAATACTCGACGCAAGGCCTTTGGACGGATTACTTCCACACGGATTACGTTTCTATGTTTGTGTTTGTTTTCGATGTTGTTATGGAACGGAGGGCATACATTAACTTCACTTCATAGAAGGAAGAAGAATGCAAATATTTTTAATTTCGAAAACAGTATCAATATTACCACACTCCTTTCTTATAAAGGATTTCATTGTAAATAAAAATGTTTGGATTCGTAATAAAAAAATTTGGATTATTATCATTGTAAATTTTATATATATAAAAAATTATATTATATATATATATATATATATATATATATATATATATATATATATATATATATATATATATATATAGTAATC